>CM075296.1:10479236-10731719 GCA_037672795.1 Lagerstroemia speciosa | reverse complement strand
TTGTAACACTATAAAAGGATTCTTTGTACAATTAAAAAAAGTTATTGGCCTATAATACGCTGCTTTTTTGTCTAGATCTTGTATTCACAACGCACATGTCGTGTCAAGAGTGGGGAGCCCACCAACAGGATTGTCCAAGGTATGGTTGTGTTGGCTATGATATGACGCATGAACAGCACTCCTCTATGTGCGGCCATTGCGTTGGCTGGGACGTGCTGACCTTTGGACGGCATGTGAGGGCATGTTTGAACTCCAACGATGGTGAAACTTGGTCGGCATGACCACAACAGTGCTAGAAATATTCCGATGGTCTTGGACTGGTGAGATAAAACCGGAGCTTCTCAAATTCAAGCGGCAAGGAACGAATACTCTCTTTCTCGAAAATCAGGCGATGATTGAGAGCGAAATGACTCACTTGGGGATCGCAATTAAAATCGGCCATTGTGGCCGGTTCCCATTTCACATAGAAAATTCTTTGGAACCTGCAGCTATATCTGCCCCCCTCTCTGCGAACGCAACCTAACACTAACCGGGATTGGAAGACACGCGCCAAAGTGAGGTGCGTGATTGTGGTAGTTGGTTATTTTTCCAGTTCAATATGTATCTCGCCAAAGGAGAAAAACCAGGAAAGGACAATTAATAAGCTTGTTTCAATAAAGTCCAACAAAGCATAGTAAGCGGTGAAATCAGGCGGTCTCCCTCAGGGGCACAACCGTCATTTCGGACCCAACCTATTTTTTCTTCTCCCTCAAGCAGAAAAGGCGCGAAAACGGCTGCGAGCAACTCGGTGTTCCATTAAACTGTGCATACATATTTGTATATATTATATTATATAAAACACATATATCATAAATAAATTAATTTAAAATACATTAATATATGTCAGTCTTTCCAACACACCGATCTCATCGTCCGCACAGAAATCGATTAAAAAATTTATCTAAAGAGATAGTCAATACGCTTTCATAGACTCGCCAAAAATTCGATAATGAAACGGATTAATTTTTTTCAAGTGTATCGATGAATGAGTTTCAACTAATTTAAAAATCATTTCACCAAAACGAGGAATGCATTTTTGTGCAGTCACTTTTTCTTTCTAATCGAAAACTTTTCGGTGTATAAATGAGAGATAACCAGGTCTATAAGAGATAAAAGAAAGATACGATAAAAAATATAGAAAAAGTCCAATCAAGATTGAATACAGAACCTCTAAATTACAAGATAAAAGTGTATCAACTGTACCAAATAATTTCTCTCTTTGCGTTAAGCATTTTTTTAGAGAGTAATGAAACTTTTCGTTTACTACTTAAAAGCTTGTATGCAATAAAAATTGCATAAGAAAATAGAAGAAAATTTGATCCAAAATTCGCAGCATCCTCCCAAGCAACCACAATGGAAGTCAATGATTTGTCAGGAAACACCAACAAATTGAATGCAGAACAATGGTAACAATGTAACCGAAATCCAATGGGGCTTCCAGATCTGTCAATTTTCATCGATTCCGATTACAATACGGACGGAAGGGTCCTCGAAATCAGGTAGATATAGGCAGTAAAGTTATTCTACCTCGTCACATGATCTGAGAAAATACTAATTAATATATGATAATAAATATATTAATATTAATTATCTGAATAATTACCATAATTAAAATTAATCAATATAATTCAATTGATTTCTTTTCATCACGTCATTGTAAGATATGATCATTTAAAAATTTCTCCCCAATAAGCTAGTACTGTGTGTAACACATGGTGGATAATACTTTATGCAACTGTTTCAGGATCCATCCCATTCGCCGACTTAAAGTCGATTAAATATTCTGTGTATTAATATTTATTATAAACGTTTAATAATCGACTACAAATTAATTTAATTGAAAAATCATTTCTATTCCACATATTTTATTTAAATTATTATATTTACGGTAGATAAATAATATTGATTGAAGGAGGGATTCGCCAAAGTGGCTGGCTACCCATTTGCCTCATTCTCCTCTTTTTAATAAATAAATAAATTATAAAAGAGGCTCTTCTTGTTTTCTTCTTCCCACCTTCAAAATTCTCTCTTTCTTCTTGCTGGGTCTTCCTCTTCTTTCCTTTCTGAAACCGCCCCGCAGACCTCCTTCCAGTGTGGGGGAAACGACAGAGAGAGAGCTTCCATCTCAGAGGATTAGAATGGTAGATTTTCAAGTGGTATGCTGCATGTGCGGCGATGTCGGGTTCCAGGACAAGCTCTTCCGATGCGCCAGATGCCTTAATCGCTTTCAGCATTCGTAAGAATCATCATCTCTTCCCAATAATCTCCTGAATCGTCTCGTCTCACTCAAATTCTCTGTTGATATATCTATGTATGTCATCCAACTCCTTCGATCGAGTCCACCGCATTATTCATATCGAATTTGATAGCTGCAGAAGCAGTTAGGAATCAGCCGGAGCTCTGTGTCTTCTTATTACAAATTAAGCACACAATGGGATATGATTTCATGTGATTGCAAGTCGAATCAGGCACATTTACAAATGCTTGGGATGGATTTAGGTGTGTACGGACTCTGAACTCGAGAAAATCCGTGAAATATTATATAAATTTTAATTAATTTTTTTATTAAATTATCTTATTTTGAGCTCATTGAGCTCGGCCTCCAATTCTTCTAGCCCCTTAGGTAATTTCTGTTGATCCGTCCCTGTAAATGCTTGTTCATGTTGACCCAAAGTGAATTTTACGAACATCGAATGGAATATGTTGTCAAATATTTTCTGGGCCCAGCAAGTCAAGAGCTCGCATGATCAGTCCCATCATTGTAATGTTTAATTACTCATATTGTCAAGCTTTTGTGCGAGGGATAGTTTCACTTCTGGGCATATATGTATCTGTGTGCATATATATAGATGCTTAGCTGTAGTAATACAGCTCTTGATCTCCCTGGCTGTTTCAGGTATTGCAGCAACTATTACACCGAATCGTCGTCGGCTCCGGTTGAACTGTGTGACTGGTGCCAAAGCGAGCAGAGGAACTCTACGAAGCACGGTGGCGGGAGCTCGTCATTGTCAAGAAAATCAGCCACCGGGCATGATAACGATCGGGCTAAGCCCCATGATCAGGCTGTCGAAAGAGGGAAAAACCCGGGCACGAGCGGAGTCCCGTCTCCCAGGACCGCGACACGCCGGTACAAGCTTCTCAAGGATGTCATGTGCTAGAGACTCTCTCGAGACTTGATCTGAATCTTCCGCCATAATAGAAAAATGCAAGGGTGTGCGAGTATAGTTAAGACTAGCTAGCTAATAGTTCGGTTTTTATTAAGCAGATTCTCTTCTTTAAGTACTTCGTTTTCCGAAAACCATACATACATATATATATATATATATATATATATCGAAGAGGCTTTTGCTTGAGGTGTGATTTTCACTTATATAAGAGGTTGATGAAAAATTTTACTTATGAAAGTGCAGTTCTTCTTCCTCCTCTTTATCTGACTCTTGCTCTTGAGTCTTAATTATATATATCTGTCAATGTCAATGACCAGCCAAGCTCAAGATAAATAAGAACCAAATATTTCTATTCCTTTAACGTAGATCTTGAGTTCAAATTTCACGAATGAAAAAAATTCATATGAAAAAAGTTTTATTGATTAGTTGACCGATCATGCTCGAACTTGAATTACTCAAGATGAATATCATGTAATGTACACCGAAAAATAATGGAAGAAAACAAAAGAAAGAAGTAAAATATCTTCAAGGGTTGTACATGTACAGTACATGAAAACAGAACGTGCATGTCCTTCTTCTAACTTAGAGTACAAAGCTTATCTAGTTTTGTGTAATGGATGGTTGTTCATTTTTCTTTCTTTTTAAGGTAAAAAAGAGCTTTTTAGTGGCGAAATATTGAGAGTTCCCACGTCTATATATCAAATCCTCTACGTCTCTCCCAAGGAGTGCCGTGCTAAACGCATGATATTTCAAACTAAGTATATAGAAAAAAAACCGAGAAGTTAGCGTGTTATCATATAAGTTTGGGATTATAACTCATTCAACAGTGTTTGATGCCTTTATTTCTGACTCGTGTCGATGATTCCCTTTCCTAGATCAGTTAAGTTAGGGGGTCGAGATTGATCATCGATTAGATCAACACGAACAATCGCGGTGTATCGTAGTATGGGATGGTGCCGTGTTGGGTAATTTCTTCAGGATCACCAAACAAACCAACCTGATTCTGGATAGTCCTCTCTTGGAGCTGATGAGCTGAGGGGTGGGTCGTTGAATGCTCAGTGGGATTCCTTTTGTCCGAAGAAATTCATAGTACCTAAAGGCTGCAAAAGTTCTTATCAGATTCATTGAAAGCATTTAATGTACCCTTATAACTCCACTAACCAGTTTTCTCTCTCTGTTTTTTTTTTCTTTTTTAATTTACATCATGCAGTATTCTTCGGTCAGCCGAAGTATTTCCAGGTTAGCCTACAGTTGAGTCGGGATGTCTGAGAAAAATTCCATCGACCTCCCTAACCTATAATTCGATCGTGAGATCATTCATTTGGAAGTTTAATAAGAAACTACTAGGTTAATTAAAGTTGGTTTTTTTTCTTTGCTTTTTCATCTGATAAGACTGCTCGGGACTTTATACGTTCATATATACATGTAATATATATATATATATGTGGCTGTCGTGCCTGCCGCGCATTCCACACGTAAAGTCATTTATGAATTTCTGAAAATTTTTAAGGATAGCTATGATCATTGAAATATGTATGGGTTTTCCTATCCTGTGTCGTCATATTACCTTTTTTTTTTTTTTACTATGGAATGGAAAGGAAAGCAACCGTGAGTTTAATAAAATGAAATGAAATGGTATAGATAGAACGCCTGCAGTTTTATGATTAATTTAGAGAATGTAATTGTAAAATTTTCAACGGGTTCATCGGTTGACTTTCTCTGTACTCGGGATATGTTCACCATAAGTCGGGTATTTTTTTTAGCCTAATTTTGGACTTTTGAATGATTTGAGTTCACACGGTACATGCTCTAAGACCATCTAAAAGCCTAACCTTATAGATGGTGATAATCCAATTTTCTATATTTAGGATCTAATTTGCTAACATTTGATATGGGATTTATTTATCAACATTAAAGTATAAAAAATTATCAAATGGAATGCGCATCACCAACTTATAAAAGTTTAATGACGTAAAGAAAATGAAATGTGATAATAAATCGCCCATTGCCTTCCATTCAATGTGATTCATGCAATACAAAATGTAATTTTAGGGTATAATTTAAGTATTTATTAGTTAATATATAAGATCCAATGATCATTTAATCAATCAATTAAAATTTTTGGTCCCTAAATCTTGGCCGACGCTGACTTCTTCAATTTACCAAGTTTTAGTAGTGCTATATTGATGAGGTCGGCACTAGTATCATTTGTTCAGTTTGTCTGATATCCTTGTGGTTGAACATGAAAACCTTAAACATTACCAGCAACGGATGACCTAGTCACCACTACTGCTATCCTCTTTTTTTTTTTTCCTGTCAGTAAATTCTCTATTATGAGAAACAAAAAAAAATGTCTTATTGGCAAAAGGATGAAAAATAATAAATGATAATCCGAATAATCTTAAAATTCTAATTATGAGAAAATTCGAATAATTTGGATTTTAGGATTTGGTTTCCAAGTTTTTAATATATTTTAAATTTTTAGGATTAATATTTTTAGGAATTTTATATGATTTTTTTATGATTTATGATTTCTATAATTGGATTTCTATATTTATATGATTTTTAGGACATTTTAAATTTTTTTAAAATTTTAAAGTTCTGTAATTTTAGTGATTAAATATGATTGTGATATGTTTTATATAGAACCAATAATATATAATTAGAGATTGACTGATAGATACTATACGCGGATTCTATATTTTAATGAAATTATTGAAGAAAGTGATTACGTAAATGATTAAATAAAATTTTAATTGTATTTAATATCTTGAGCATTTATTTTTTAGTAAATTAAAAAATATGAGTAATTTTTATAAATAATAAAAAAGTAGAAAGAAATTAAGAGACAAATGCTTAACCGCCAAAGGAACAACTACTGTCAGCTGTCGAGAATTCCTTCCAAGTAGGGTGGATAATTTTAGATTGTCGGCAATCAGTGCTACTGGAACTTACATTCCGATGAACTTGTATCGGTAAGCCAAATTAAAAGTTCCGACATGTACACAATTTTTTGCAGTTATCCGAATGAGATTGAGAGTATGTCTGATTGGATGAAAAGTGGGTTGTCATATCTGATTATGGTCTACTTTACACAATAGATTACATCGATTGTATGTAAATTTCACTCTAATGTGAGACTATATTAGTTAAAATTTTACAATATGATTGGTGAAGTCTTTCATTAAAAAATAGTATTCTTAGATTACAATCAACTTTACAACTATTTTATTTATATTTACTAAACTTTACAACCAATTTTACATTAATGCCACAATTTCACATTCTCACCTTACCATAATTTAAACTTTCTCAGTAATCTAATAAGAAAGGATCTTGTGAAACAGAGCTTAATACAGCTGTCACTACTCTTAACCTATGACTTAGAGGTCTTGGGTTCAATCTCACTCTTGAGACTTCCCGTATCCCTTTTATCCCCTCTTCCTTCAACTATTTATAGGCATATGTGCTTTTTTTTTTGTGCACAGAAAAAAAATGATAATAAAGGATCCTGGAAAGCTGCTCTTACCATGGGTGGGGTTGGATCCATACGGACTGGAACTGTGCATGGTTCGGGTTAGACAACCCAGTTTGACGTAGTTGACCCGATCGAATGGAATTCTCATGAGTATTTATAGGGTTTCTCTGGTACTTTCGGAGAAGATGATGGGGTTTCGCTTGTGAATATAGCCTGTGGAGTCATTTTGAAGATCCACTCACATTACCTTTTCCTTGAACAAGTGGAATCTGATGGGTATTAGCCGATTTTAAGGAACTATTTTCATGGACAACTTTTGAAAAATTTGTGGCGCAATATAATATATAATATTGTTTTATGTGTCTTTATTTATATTCTGTTAATATTTTTTATAAGAAAATATTAAAGCGACTCGAAATAGTAAAATGTAAAGAATAATAATTTTTCATTCAATTGACGTTGTGGTAGATGATAGAGACGGGTATAGTTCGTGAATATTTTGGCGAAAGAAAAATTGTTCGTGATACAATAGGGAATTCGAAAATAGTCCGCAAATTCTTTTAGATAAAAAGACGTATAATGCTACGCTAGACAACGTTTGCACCGTTAGTATTAACATTGCACGTTAACAAATAACACGTGGTAGATTGAGAAAAGCGGAGCATAATTGGTGATTTTCTAGGCGAAAAAATAGTCCGTGATAGAATAGAAACCCATCAACGGTTCGTGATTTTTTTAGATAATTATTTCTAAACTTAACATCCTTCAAGCAAAAGAAAGATAATATTCTCACATTAAAAAATTACGGTATTCTTTTAATTTTCATCGGCAATTGAAGAAATCAGCTATTAATTGTTGAAATTGATTAACGTTTTTAGATGATATTCGGTCGAAACAAAGGAAGAGTTTGGGTAACTCTATTGTTCTAAGCTTCATAGAAGAAACCTATTGATAGAAATACGTTTATTTCTTTTTTTTTTATTATATCCAAGATAGACATCAGAATCCATTGCTTCCCATGGAAGAGATGAAACTGTACCTAGAAGATTTCTCATCAAGCTCTCAACTTTCGGGTTCATAAACATCTTATGCAGTTTCTTTTTATCTGGATTGCCTGATATTTCAAAATCTTTTAGACTTGACAAATCATAAATCAAGCAACTGGATAAATTTATTTTAATTATAATTTTTTTTAAACTTAAAAAAGCACTGAATAATCCAAACTGGCCAAGATAAATATATCTTCCTCAGTGTGGCTGCAGAGCTTATTAGAGATATTATTTTAGATTATTAAGATCGCATCAATTAGATGTTCTAGTATCTTTGAGATCTTTGAATATCTTATTGATATTATTTTAATATTTACGATTATACGTTTCCTGGATTATTCGGTCATCTTTACCTATAAATAGGTCGCTTCTTTATATAAACAGACAAATTACTTAGTCTAACAAATCTCGTAGTTTGGCCTATGGCTATCACATTTATCTTTTTTCGATATCCCTACCATCCTCCTTTCATATTATACATAATTTTCTTCATTGCATTAGAGCAGGTTGATCGGGACCTATGGTGATTGGGACGAGTTCGCTGCTATCATCGATTGAAGTAAGTATTTTCAAATTATGTGCATAGATGACGTGTTATGCTTTAGAAGAAAAGAAAAGAAATTGTATTTTTAAATTTCTTCATGGTGTCAGAGCTAATCGTGTGGGCCCATATCATGCCAGGTCCGAGTATGGAACTCATCGTCCGTTAATCCTGAGGCCGAAAGAAAAATGCCTGACTTGTGGTCAATTGTTCTCCTCACTCGAGTATAGAAGAAAAATACTCGGCTCTAACTCAGTTGTTGAGGTGGGTGTTTAAAGGCACATGTAAAAAAGAAGCGGAAGAGTTTTTGGGAGTGAAAGAACATCTTTTTATTTGTTGCCGTGTAGTCCGATGATGAAGAACAACTCAACAGATCAAACCCAAGAAACCATGATCTTGAATTTATCATTGCAAGATGAACATTTCGTGGCGACGCGATGCTCATCTTGAGGGGAGTATTAGAGATATTATTTTAGATTATTAGGAAATAAAATATTAAGGGATAAGATCATATATTATAGTATTTTCGAGATCTTTGAATATTTTATTGAAGTTCTTTTGATATTTTCGCTTATGTTTCCTAGATTATTCGGTAATCTTTACTGATAAATAGGTGGCACCTTTATGTAATCATATGAGTTACTCTGTCTAATAAATCTCGTGGTTTGGTTTACAATCACCACGTCTATCTTCTTTCGGTATCCCTATTCTCCTCCTTTCATATTACATTTTAATTTCTTCATGGTAACAGAGTAGGTCGATCGGGACCTCTGGTTAATTAGGAAGAGTTCACTGCTATCATCAACTGAAGCTGGTATTTTCAAATTACGCGTGTAAATCATGCGTTATGCCATCTAAGAAAAGAAACTGTACTTTAAAATTTCTTTTAGAGCTGCCTTGGGTTAGAATAATCCTTCGGTGCGGTGACTCTTCTTAGTTTGGCTAGTCTAAAATTTCATATATGAATTCCGTTTATGCTTTTATAGTAAAACATTTACTAGAAGTGTATTCATTGATATATGTTTGGAGGACGTCACTCTTAAGAATTATACTAAACCTTTGATAGTGTTATCATAGTGAGATTGCGCTGGTTGTCGTGTACAATTCATAATCCCAAACATTGTGTAATAACGGCAAGGGTTTCCTACTCCGCCGACCTTTTAAAAAAAATCCAGCAAAAAGAGTTTGGGTTAAAATATAAATATATGAAGTGGAAAAAAAAGGAAAGAAAAGGTTCTCAATACGAGAAAGGTCTTCAGTAGAGCGATTATACCACACTTTAACGTTGTCGTGATATATCCAACACTTGATATGTAATTAACAATTATGCTGTCATTAATTTTGTCTCAACACCAACCCTCACGTGGCAACGTGTTCACACTTTATACGTGTCCTTAAACATCCGCTCTCAACAATTGACCTCGAACCGAACATTTCTCTTCCGATCTCGGGTAAGGGAGGACAAATTACCATAGGATAGTTCTTTAGCTCCCATCATTGGGCTAACAACTGTTCTTGAACTAGACATTTTTCTTATGATCTCAAACTATAATCCCACGAGTTTCACACTCAGGTTTAACAATTAACTATAAGTCGGATAATTTTTTTCCGATCTTGGGCTTACGGGCCATGAGCTCCATGCTCGGGCCTGGCCTGGTAAAAGTTTAGTATCGACCCGCTTAGATGTTATGTGAAATTTTTACCTGTCCATAAGAGGTTGAGCTCATGTCCAACCCAAAATTTCAAGCTGATAATATAATAATATCTTTTTTTTATAAATTAGGCATCTTTTTATTATTTGTCTGATGTAAAATTTTTTATGCAATTGAAAAAAGAAAAAGGTAACAACAATCTTTTTACCGAGAAACTAAAATCTCAATCAACTGCAAAAAAATAAAAATAAAATCTTTGTGGGGGGAGGTGAGTAGGACAAGAAGGGAACAAGTGGGAGAGCAGAGAGGCAAGTGTTGGGATGAAGTAAAGGAGGTAAGTCTGAGCTGGTGGGTGGGTTCCAGACCCGTCCCTTGAGGTCGACACATCAACTTGATATTTTTCGTCTTGGTGTGCGTGTGAATATATATATATATATGTATATGTATGTCATGTATGTGTTATTATTAGAATAATGCTTTCTGTGCTTTTGTTTTACATGTAGCCACTTGGTAAGGGAAGATGAAAAACAAATCAACCATGGAATACACAAGCATCGGCATTCGTTATATGAATACACAGGAGGTGTACTTGTACCGTACAAGAATTTTGTTATTTAATGAAATTTGTGAGAAATGGAGCACGTGAATGATTATATATAATCTTAGTTGAATTTAATTTATGAATATGTGATTTTTCGATAAATTCGATAAAAATAAAAAATTATAATAAATTCAGGGAAAAAGTTGAGTGATTTTATGTAATAAAAGTAGCACAGATAAGGAGAAAATGTACGTAAAATAAAGAGAAAACAGAGAATGATAATAGAGAAAAGTGGGTCGATGTATTAGATAATTTACCATTACACATATTTTTTCGTAATACAATAGCTTTTAAAAATTAATTGTCATGTATTAATGGATATTCTAAAAAAAAACCAAAGCTCTTGTGAATTTCTTTATGATAGTACAAATATATGCTAAAGCATGATAGGGATGCACAGAGGCATCCGTTTGTCATGTTCTCAACTTTTAGTCTAGCTGCTCGATTCTTGGCTTCGATGTTACAAAGGTGTTCGGTCCATCGACAAGTTTTCAGTGATCGTACGGATTGACCACAGGGATAGTTTATTGATTTTGAGGACGAATATCAATTTTTACATATTAACTATACACCTTGAGACTTGTTTCAATTTTTGTTTTGAGAAATCAATCCCACATCAGCTAAATAAGATATTGAATCTTAGTTTATAAGTTTAGACTTTTGAGTTGAACTGGGCGCAAAACTCTCTTAGGTCCATGTGATAATTTTATATGACATCAGATTAGATTATCATGTGGGCTCATACCATATCAGGCCTGAATATGGAACCCATGGCCCACAATCCCAAGAACGGAAGAAAAATGTCTTGCAATCCCAAGAACGGAAGAAAAATGCCTTGCATGTATTTAGTTATTAAACCCAAGTGTGAAATTGTGGGATTATAGCCCGAGATCCGTTAGGGCAGATGTTGTGAAGTCAATCCTAAGCCAGGCGAATAAGAGATTGGACCCTGGTTTATCAAAGAATTGGGTACTGTCACATATCAATTTAGATTTTTGGGTGGAAACGAGCCCAAAACTCTCGTAGGCTCGTGTGGTAATTTTACTATGTGAGAGCCATCTAACATGGCCTTGGATCCTTAACCGAGCCTTAGGAGGGATCTTGGAGGGATACCGAATCGGTTAGGCAAACTCGACCTAGGCTGAGACCAATTAGGATACCTTAAATTGCTGGCCACTTACCACTCAAGTGAGCTCCAAATTAAACAAATAATGGTCCCTTTTTGGTCAAAAGAAAACTTCCATGTCTAATGAGCAGCCACAATCAGAAATTGCCATGAAAAAAATCCTTAGGAAGTCCTGATAGCCTGATGAGCACCAACTGACAATTGTTTGATACATTAGCAATATAATTGTAAAAGGAAAAGGCAATTACAATTAATATAATAGAAAAATAAGATAGTGACACGTCTGCTAACATATTTTTCCGTAGATTAGGGGGACAAAAACAAGTTACAACAAAGAAAAAATACGAAATACAAAGTCAGTGTAAGGAAATCCCTGCAATATCACCAAAAGGATCACATCCCAAATAGGTGGTGGATGATGTAAAGTGTGGACCCCAAATGATAAAGAGAGTGCTTTACTTGCTAGCCAATCCACACAAGCATTAGCTTCTCGTTAAATATGTCTCATTTCAGTCGGCCACTCCTCAGTCAATAGATGACGAATCGGATCAATTAGATATGATAAATGTGGAGAACATCGACTTTGTACATAAATCAACCTTTGAACTAGCTCGGGGTTCACTTATAGAATAATTTGATGGAAACCGAAATCCCAAGCATGAACAAGTCCTATCAAGACACCCCCAAAACTCAACTATATAACAGAAGTTATCTTCCCAATATTTTGAGTAAAATCAAACAACTGTTGTCCATTGTCGTTTCTCAATAATCCTCCAACTCCTGCAAGCCCTAAGTTTCCCTTTCAGATGCCGCCGTCTATATTAAGTTTGACCCCACCCTACTTGAGGCCTATACCATTTGATCCATCTCCATTTCCTATTTGGATTAGATATCCAACTACACATATCAGCAGTATGTGAGAATGTTACAATAATACGAGCTACCGCTCGAGAGCATTACGTGGACGAGAAATTTGGGGATTGAAAAGACTCTTATTTCTCCATGACCATAATAACCAACAAGTAGTAACAAACAAAAGATCCTCATTGCAACCCCATCAACTCCCTCCCTTGCCTTTATATTCACAATTTTACCACAAAATGCATGACATAGAAGGAAAAAGAAGAAGGATTATAGCTAATGATGCAACCAAATATTCCATGCATTAGGTCAATCACGCAGTGCGTGGAGAGTAGTCATTGTGCCTTGACATGCTGTACATAAATCAGACTTCACCAAATAACACCTCGTACAATGTTCATTGGTCAATACGCGATTATGCGCAACAATCCACGAGAAGCACCTAATTCTTTATGGATCATTCCATCACCAAAAAAGATTCGAAATTACTCCCACATTGGACCACAAAAATTAAACTGAAAATAAGTCGAGGCAATTGAAAAGGGTCCACTAGTTTCCAGTCTCCGCTAACAATTATTGACCAAGCTTATTACGAGCGATGTGATCAGCATATGATTGTTTCTTGTCTCCTAGTTGCTCGGTTACAACTCTTGTAACTATCTTAAAGAATTTAGTCAATGTTAAGGGTTACATACAATCATAACCATCAAAACAAAATTAAAATAAGCCTAATCGAAGGGAGCAAGGGAAGCCAAGCTTTCAAACGAACCAGTCCACGAACGATTGGCTCTATCCACTCTGCTTTCTCAAACTTAAGAGAATCATACTCTTAAATCCTATAAAAATTTCGAGGCCATTACTCCTTTTCAATGTGATAACGTGCAGGAAGCATGTCCTTATAGCTTGATATATAAACGGTCCACATTTCAATTTGTGGGTTAATCATTTGTCTTAACACATCCATAAGTACCATTCCAGAAAGTTTATGAGGTGCGAATGGACCGATGGAATGGCCCGGTTACTCTTCAATCGAGTCGATCCCGACCCATAACAAGGTTGTTAAAAGTGGAAGGCGCACTCGACGCACAAACCATCCATTTTGTCCAAGGCATTAGGTGCAAAAAATGTACTTGTCTGTGTAAAGTAAAGCACACTTCTTTAAAAACAACATGCTTATATTCTTAAATAATAAGGAACGTAACATGCAATGTACGAATAAAATGATACGCACTAATAACAATAGAATCTCAACTGAGAACTGAATCCTCATATATCAAAGTCTAATTAAAAATTCGGTAATGAAGGCTCTGAGCATGATCTCTAAGTACTATGAAGATCACAAACATATCGTGCCCTAACTTCTCACCTAAGAGGAGAAAGCCTTGTACCTAAGGCGATACCACATTATCACTGCTTAGTAATGTCACAAGATAATAAAGATTAATTACGTCACCGAATTTATCAGAGAGAATTTAAGAGTAAAACTATAAATTTGAACCTGTTTTGAAAATTTAAAAAACCCGTACGGCCATAAATGAAACCTAAAAACCTTGCCATCGAATAACGAGAAAGGAAAAGAATGTCTAGCATTACAAAACACAAGTTCTTTTTGAGGTTTTAAGGGTTCCGAACGGTTTTTAGGATTTTTTTTTTAAATTTTTATTTTAGATTTAAATTTCAGTTTTATCACCTAAATTCTCTTTTATAAATATATTAATTCATTTTAATTTACGACACCACTAAGTGGCAATAACGTGAAATCTCCATTACGTATAAGTCTCTTGAGAAGAGAAGGGCAAGTTTTGGCATCTCTTTTTATATTATTCTAAAATATAACTAATGGGTCAGCCTAGTACCAAATGTTGACAACCCAGAAAGTCTCGTCGAGTACAAGAAATGTCTTGAAATTTCAGCACCAGGTACAAGTGCTGCATGTTATGGCTCCCAAGCCCCAAACAGTCCTCTCCACTGCCTCGAGATTCATCAGAGTACATGTGTGTAAAAAGCTGATGAAAACAGAATTTCAAGATCAGAGGGGTCCTACGAAGCTTGGGCAACAGAAGAAACTTGATAAAAAGTGACTTGGCAAACGTAAAACAGAGCATTCTGCTAAACATGGTGGTGGTAGGTTCCGCATCGAATCATGAGAAACCGAAAACCCTTAGCTTGCAAACATCTTCCAAACATGGGACCCAGTAATATAATAGCAGAAAAGCATTTGCTTCATGTTTTCGGTCACTGAGCCACTACATTTATTTAGGTATACAAAAAACATCAATATGGAGGCAAGGCGTAGCAAAAGGTTATGGAACTATGAATTGTGCCCTGCATATGTCCAAGCTTTGAGTGCCCAAGAAAATCACATTTACGAAATCAGACTGATATCCCATAATTACTGATCTTCGAGACTTCCTTGGTCAAAGCATTCCTCTCCCGCTTAGCCTCAGATGCCAGTTTAGAAACCTGCCATGTACAGATATACAAACTGAATAAAGTGCATCATAAAGTAATGAATCCACATTTTGGCCCACAAAATTGTGATGAATCCACATATTTCAGAGTAATGCCCAAAAACCAGATTCTCTGTCCCTGTTGCGTTATGACGACCACGGAAAGAACTGAAAATGCTAGAAAAATTCTTGGTAATAAGCATCATCCAGTCTTTATTAGATTTCTCTTGAATTGTTAGCCAAAAGGGCTGGAACCAAAGAGAATGGAGAATTAACAGATGAAAGCATTTCTTTCCTGAATGAATCTAAGGGAGAGCATAAATTGTTGGTTCAGTCCCATGATATTATATGGTCATGGTAGAGAAGCATGCCGACTGGCAAGAACAAGAGGCATTTAGTTCCTGTCAAAGAACTGATAAAGATGCGGCCTCAAACTTGACACTTCACCTGGATTTTGGCACGGTATAAGATGTAGGGTTTAAATCTTCTGTGCGACACATTCAACTGCCATTTTTTCTTCATTCCAACTAATTGGCCGTTTTCATCATTCAGAGCCCCAAGTACATATACTAGATACCACCTCCTTTACCAAGTACAGGCTTTAAGAACTGCTGATACGGATGGTGCTACAAAATTTCTCAACACTAACTTTTGTGAACTAAAGGAAAATTTCAATGACGATGAAATACTATTATTTAAGTGAGGTCAAATACATGTCAGAGAATACAGGCCCATTTCCTTTTCTCCTTTGGCAAATCAACACCGAAATCTAGTATAGCAAAGATAAACAAACCCAAGAAAAAAAAAATGAAGGAGCTTAATACTTCATATTTATGTGACTAATGGAACAGATGTCTAACGTTAATAAGATCTGGTCCTGTTCTACTTCGTATTTCTGTGAATAATGGAACAGATGTCTAAGGTTAATAAGATCTGGTCCTGTTCTATTTTGTACATGACCTTTGGGAATGAACCTTGGTGTATGCTCACTCTCAAGACAATATAGTGTGCAAATCTAATAAAAGAAAAGATTACATACACCAAGAAAGAAAAAGAGCCATTGAAAGACGAATAACCAAAGCTATCCGCTGAATAATGTAAATTTATTATGATAGCCACTTTTCAGGCTAACCATCCATTCCTTTCTGATTCTTAACAATATCTCAAAGTTGATCGACAGATCAAGCTTTCTTCAGGAGTGTCAACCTTTGTTTCTATACCTTCACGCTATCCATGTTCATGGCTCCACTTCATCCACACGTAAATCAGTTCCAGCTCAAGACCACCATTCATACCCTCTAATGGTCATTCTTTTATGAAGGTTCAAACAACCCTTTCATATGATAACTCCAATATTTGCCACAAAATAAATGATTAGATTTAGTGTACCATCCCAAAAGCACCTTTAATTACCTACGCTATCAGATGCCTTCAAAGAACCTTTTTATGTGAAACAGAAAGTTTCCCTAGAGAATCATATTGTGGTAGTACTTTCAGATCAACCAAAAGTAGGAGCCTCAATTTTCATCATGAAATTAACAGTCGAATAATTAACACTTAAGCAGAATTCTCAAGAAAGCTAACCTGAGATCTGAATTGAGAAGCTTCTCTTCGAGGAAGTTCTCTGATTATTTCTTTCAGACCTGATGTAAGAGAAATGTAAATTCAAATCCACTTCAGGCATACAGAAACTGAAAGAGAAGAGAGGAAAGCAATTCCATACCTCCTGCTTGTCTTTCTATCTTATATGCTGAACCAATCACACTTTGAATCTGCTTTCCAGCTTGTCTGAGCAAAGACAGAAGCCCAATAAAACTGACATTCCTCATGGGGGATAACATATAGATGACTATCATTGACATGTGCAGAACCAGACCTTAGTTTAGTCCTCCCTCGAATCATTTCCTCTTCTGCCAGTTTCGCTCTCCTCTGTAGAGCAAGATTTATGTCAAATTTCTTGGATGCTTGGAAGTAAAAACTAGACCATATCATTTCATCATACTATAACAATCACTCAGAGCTGTAGCACATTGCATACATGTATGAGGACATTGAATTAAGGTTTATCCAGTAGTTTCTTATTCAATAATGATACATTCCTATGTAAGCCATTGACTTTGAAGCATCCATCTTGACAGATTTCACATTTTGAATAGATGATGCACTTATTTGGATTCAAGAAAGTTCAACTGGAAAATAAACACTCGCCTCCAACTTTTCACAGTCAGCCTTAAGGAGGTCAATTGATTGTCGCAGCTCCTTTACTTTAGCATCAGCTCTGGAAAGCATTGCCTGCGCAAAGAAACAAGTGGCATGAGTTCCAAAAGCTTCTTGAAGAGAAAAGATGAAAAACAACTCATGGCCAAGGTTTGCAACAATAAAGCAGCAGCCTCCAACATGTGTGGGCAGCTATAGACTTAGTATATACAAAGCAAGTAGAGTGGCTGTTCCAGATTTGAGAGAAGGCAACACTGATACTCCAATAAGAACCATACGCTACTAGTACTTATTTATTTTATAAATATGCACTATTAGTATGTTAAGTCGATACATATGACAAAATTACACATTTTCAAATGTGCAAACTGAACAACTACTCATGTCCATGGTGCATTTACCAACATCTAGTACCCTAAGTAGACAAAGAAAAGAAGTTTGCAACTTATAAAACTAAAAGATAGTTCATATTTAAACATGGATGGGAAATTAAATGCCGATACTACTAGTACTATCACTCACCTCTTCACTCAGAAAAAGGCGTATGGTTTTGTAGTACAAGAAGCTCCTTGGCTCTGCATTGTGTTAACAATTACATAAGATGATATCACTAAAAATCTGGAGTTGCAGAATCAACAGCAATAATAAATTGTATCATGAATATAGCTGACAACTTCAAATAAGAATCAAGTCCTATGAAGCTTCAGGTAAGCTTTCAATCTCCAAGTAGGAGTACCCACTAAGCTAAGAAATGCATAAATCTACAGTTGCTAAATAGCCCACAACACAGCATCATACTTTTCAGCAGAATGAGTCCTGACCCAGCAATTGTTCCTACAGTCAACATTGGATGTGAGGCTGCAACATCAACACCCTCTGCAAGAAAATAAAAGCATGGAATGGACCTGAGATCATCTTAAAGCCAAAGGGCATAACTTGAATAATAAAATACCAAAGCACACATTTCAGGAAAAGAAAAGGACAACCTTTGATTTTTCCAAAGAAAATGTCTTCATAGGCAGCATATGTAGACTTGACATCTTGAAGAGAATCCTGCATCCAAAAGTTTCGAATTACATTACGAGATCGGAGAAGTCAAAAATTGAATCAATGAATGAAACGAATAAGCTTATGGTATAGCGTAAAAGGTTAATTGAAGGTAAGTCCTCATTTCTACAGAATCACATGCAAGTAGCTTATTTTGCTTTAAAAGAACATCTTCATTTCAAAACCAAAACCTGAGAGACAACTCAGCAGCTTCTAAGCCAAATGAAAGTAAGACAAGATTAATATCATAAATATGGTGACAACGATCCACTCCAAAAATTGCACTTCGCCTCCTAATTGAAAAACATCTATGTAACTTCTGAAAATAATCATAGATCACTGCAAATTGAATGGCATAGCGACCCCCCATAGATACACAAACTATCTCGTCTCAATTTCTAGAAAATAAGAAAATACATGGCGATTAAATCATTAGTGCAACTGATTATAGCGCCATCAAGGCCAAGTATCAAAACTTCAAGACGTAATAACAAGAATCTTACAATAGTCTGGGATAAATGAGCCGACGAGGTGGAGAGGATCTGAGAGAGGCGGGATTTGGACGCCTCAGCGAACCAGTCGACGCTGCGTTGGACGTCCTCCTGAAGAAGGCGGGCTTGCTGGACAGCGTAGTCGATCCACGGAGTGGCGACCTCTAGGGATTCGGGTTACTTTGTGGGAAATTCGGCTTTTCTTCCGGTGCTTCTGCGACGGTCGCCATTGTCGGAAGCTCCCGAGGTTCGTTGCCTCACTGCAACCCTGCGCTCTCTTTTCCCTGTCCCTTCCCTTGGTCTTCTTTTCTTCGTCCTTCCCTTCCACCGCGCTGCGAGCAGAAACAAATATCCGACCCGAACCCGTCATTTCGACCCGAAGGAGTTTCAAGAGGGTGGATCGTGCCAGTTCATAGTTCGGGCTGAACTGGCTTTATCGGTCTGGGCTGGTGCAGCCCATTAAGCTTGTCGGCCCGATCCAATAAGAGGGAGGCCTGATAAGTTGCAGCCCAGCAAGCAACATTCAAATTATCGGATCGGCCGACCCGGTCCGATGAGCACGAGCATACACGGAGAGTTTTCTTTTATTTTTTTCCCCCGACGAATTGAATTCAAAAGGGCTGGCTATTGGCATAAAGAAGTACCGGCCCCGTGTCTCAAAACGAGCAGTACAAGCAAAAGCAAATTCCGTAGTGCAGAGGATGTTCAAACCAAAATGAGAAACAGACCGATTTAACCTAAATACGGATCACAACGTTGACTGGATTGAAGAGAAAACTTGAATTTACAAGAGAATTGGGAGCAACATCGACCGATTTATCATATTTGGGATCAAACCTCGCCAAATCCAAGTATGGAACTCACAGTCAATTTATCCCAAGATTGAAAAAAAATGCTTGGCTCGTGGTCAATTTATCTAGTATAGAAGATAAGGCCTGATTCGGATAATTGTTAGCCTGAGGATGGAAGAAAAAAAGCTCGGCTCGTGGTAGTTCATCTCCACTCACTCTAAATTGGAAGAAAAATATCCGACTCTAGATCAGTTGTTGAGAACGGGTGTTTAAGAGTACATAGCAACTATGGGCCACGTTATCCTAGGAAGGCAGATGTTGAGGTTTAAATCTCACATTGATTGGATTAGAGAGTAAAGTTGATTGAGAAGTAGGTACCACTGCATGAGAGTTTAGGATTTTAAATATAAATGAGTTCAGTCTCTTATAAGTTTAGGTAAATATTTCACGGGCGCAAAGTATAAATTTACAAATTCTTATTGTAGTCTTGGCTATCAAATGGACAAACAACAAAATCCTTGTCCTCTTTGATAAAAAACAAAATTCTTATCTTGAGAATACTGCTATATGCATCAACTATGAAGGTAGAAGCAATGAACATCGATTAATCAATGCTGTAGTTGAAGTTTCTCAAACATTCGCACATTAATCAGCTAATAAAATAAAGAGATGGCAAAGAGAGTGGATGACTCAAAAGAAATTCCATAGTCTCATACTCTGAGCTAAAGAATCTATATCTACCATTCCAATGGAAAAAAGAAAAGCCATCACAAAGACAATGGCAAGCGATATTGAAATGATCAAACTTCATTGTTCGTCATCAAGGAAACATCACACATTGTTACATTAACTTCTGCAAAAGTTTCATGTTGATATAAACATATCTTTTTTGCACTTCACTACAAAACATTTCAAATGTATTGTATTTTACTATGATCTATAATGTTTTAGATTATGTCGCAATTTTATCAATTCACATTTTTATGGTTGTAGGAAGAGGTCTTCACCACCACTCTCGAGAACTCCTAAAAATAATGGCAGACAATTTCTTAGATGTCCTTTCTTACAGTTGACGCTCTAATATTTAATATTTAAATTTCTTACAAGTCCTTTGTCTAATATTTTGTAGTTTAGTCTACTCAAATCTTGTTTCTTTCTTAAAGTTTCTGATTGTCTGAATTCAAGAACAAACATGAAAGCTAGGGATATTATAAGTGGTTGGATGAGATGCTTGTGATGTTAAAGTGGATAATGATTAACTTAGAGGCTACAAAGTCTGTAATCTGTGCCAATTGAAGTTATTAGAGTGGTTACTTACTAGTTAATGGTAAAAGGTTCCAAAATATCAAGATAGAGCGAAGAAACTGGAAATCGCATTCTAAATCTTAGCCTCTTTATTATTGTGGGAGTTGATTGGAGTTGTTCTTAGAAAACAAGCACACGAACTTGGTTTATCAAATTGATTAAAAGAACATTATTAATTCAGTAGAGAAGTGAGGATGAAGGTGGAGCTGAAACACTGCATTAGTAACTTCTTCGTAGCTAATCTCTCCACATAATCTCCTGTTCATTTTTGTTGTAACTACTTCCTTCACCTGTTCAAACAGATACTCCTCAACTCCAGCTCCTTTAGAACGAAATAAGTTCTTACAAAACTCATAGAAAGCAGTTCCTAATGGGTCGATCTATTCAAACTAGAATAATTAAAGGGCTTTTAGATATCAATAACATAGATTTTTTTTTAAAAAAAAAAAAGCTCTTGTTGCTTGGCACAATAAGGAATTATCGGCTCGGTCCCACTACCTGATAACAATGCTATGTAAAAGTATAAGGATCCCTTTTTGGTGGCTTTCATGCCTCAATTCCAGATTAAGTTTTGGATATAGCAGAGGGTATGATATTCTATTATTATGAATATCAATTATATCATTTTAATGGAATGATATATTTAGAAATAATATTATGAGGGGTCCCCAATCCCACATATATATGAACCTGTATCTCTTGTGTTCCGGCTTTGATCATTTCGCGTAATATACATATAATATATATAGCATTTGCATGGCTGAGTGCATGTAAAATATGCCTTGCGTGTTGCATGCAAATATATAAGTTGGCAATGCTGTACAGTATATAAATTACATTAAAATCCATACGTAGAAATGAGATTGCTTTTAATTGCTATGAAAATTGTATGTCAGTGCGTGCATTATTATATGTGATTATAAATAGTTATGGTGACTGTTAAGCCAGCGAGCTAGAAATGGGCCAAGAAAAGAAAAGATAAGATAAAGAAAAAGAAAAGTGGAAAAAGAGAGATATTTAATTCACTGTTGATGTCCAGCGAAGTAATTTACCGTTGGTTTTAGTGAGATATAAGAATTAAATAATAAAAAATTGCTCTTACAGCTAGAAGATAATGGGCGGCCCTTGCGGAGTATGATGTGTAGATGAAGGTCACTGGGAGATGGAAGGAAGAATATATTGATTGAGGCGCGGGGTCACAGTATTGTAGAAGAGAGGTAATATCGATACCGTCATAATTGTGTCACAGAGAGAGCGCGACCACATGGCTATTACTTGTTATGATAGATTCTATGTGTTGCATATATACCAATTGTTGAACATAATAATTATTATTCTTGTCATGGTTTGGTGATACGTATTGTGCTGATAATTGTAATTATAACATTATTTAACTTCAGAAATTTGTACTCACTAGTCTTGCAACTTATCCACTGTGATATTTTCTTTTCCAGATAAGTAGAGGATGGACAAGCTGCTCAGTTGCCATTTTGTATCGGGATCGGCATTAGGCCTTTTTGATAAGTAGGCTATTAGGGTTTGTATAGTAGAATTGTAAAGTTTTGTACACAATGTTACGACATGAACTTTTGGTTAGATTATTCATATATTATAGAAAAGATATGTTGTGATCATGAGTACGATGCCGGATGAGAAGTTATATGGATGTAAAATTTATAATATGTTTATTTAATATGGAATATTATGAAACTAAGAAAAAAATTTGTCAAAATTTCAGGTTGTCACAATCGAAAAACAAAATAAAAAAATCTACCAAATTTAAAAAGATTGAAATCTATCGCCGGTCAAGTTATAAAATAAGTGAAATTTGAAGACATTCACATACTCTTTTTTTAACAGTATAAAATAACATACTTAATGTCTATAAAATAATTTCAATCAACATTATTTCCATTTCTTAAAATATACCATATGCCTTTTATAGGAACTTTTATATTTTTATCTCCAGATGGTGAATTTATTCAGCTTTGGTATTTGATATTTTACAATTGATCTTGCATTTCTTTTTTAATGATAAATATAATTCACCATGAGTCGTGAAGGAAGGTGTGCACAAAATGTATTTTGTAGGAACTCAAAATAAGCACAAAACAAGTAGTCTCAGCCAAGTTTATTGTAAGATAATTCTACATTATGAGTTGTCAAATTTTTCGGACTGGCAAATTAATCTAATCATATTAAAAAATCTGTATAGTGAATTTAATATAAAAATTTAGGTTAATATGGAATGGAATCCAATGAGAATTAGGACTCAATCTATTGATAACGATCTAGATCTATGAAAAGAGTTTGTAAATTTAATTACCATCAACACAATAAGATACATCCTTATTTTCCTCTTTTTCAGTCATTTTTGGTTTGTTGATCCCTTTTGTAAATGAAAAAAATGTGCCATTTCCTTTATCGGTTTTATGTGTCGATTTGACAACTCACAACATGCATCATTGTATGTGTCAATATCACCAAATTGTAGGAAATTTGTTATTTTTATGCTTCATTAAGTTTTACTAGTTAATTAGGTAGATGTTCTTCAACAAAAACCAAAAAGTGCCTAAAAAAAAAAGAAAAATCAAATGTGATAACAACCTTAACAATTTGCCAAAGAATGTGAGGATGAGCACGAAATAAGGAGAAGTTTGTTGGGTATAAAGCAAAAAACAATTTTGAGGAATAGACTGTCTGAATTGAAAAACATATATATATATATATATGTGGCTACTTAAGATCATTTCCTTCCAATTCAAAATCTCATCAGAATTTATTGCAAGTATGAAGATGGTTGGCTCGTATTGAAAAACTAAAAACGACATCTAAAATCGATTTGGAAGTATAACAAATTCCAATGGTCGAGTATCCTCCCCAGGAAAGTCTTCATCAGAAGCACGCAGAGGAGGAGCAACATGATTGGCTCAATGGGATATGCAATAGCCTTCTCATAAGCCATCATAGTTGCCACCCTGGCTTACCAACAAAGGGCAAACCCCTTGTAAGGAGTTCAGGAAGTTGCTTCTCAAAAAAATTACAAATCAAGCTTGAATATAGAAGGATTGTCAAGGTCGATAAGTGGCCATTGACATAATCCCAATACCTATTCTACAAAACCGTAAGTTTAGTAGTCATTTGGTTGAGCAATATAGTACTAAAAGTGCTGACATTTCTTTTGAGGTAGAAGTTATCCGTGTGGATCTTCATGGTGCTTAGTTGGATTATTATCACATGCACCATAATGGCCTATAAAATTTTGATAGTTGGCATGCACCCGATTGTACGTGACATATTCTATGATGGTTTGCACCATTTGATGGCTTCTCTTATCATAGTCCTCCTGGTGATCTTACCCATGAGGAACATATTAAGGAACAAGGAGGAAAGATTAAAAGATTGAGCTCAACACTTTTAAACTATACTAATATTTGAATATACCTGGTAATTTTTTGTGTTGTTTGGGAAAAAGCTTATGAGTAAGATCCAAATGATGACACTGAGTATCATTAATATCTGATAATGATACTCTGTTGGATATTTGAATATCCACTTGTGTTGTTTGGGAAAAAGCAGATGTTGTCATCTCTCATGTTGGAGAAGCTAAGGCATCATTTGGAAGCACCGGCAAAAGCTTGTTTTTTGTTTGATAATAATTAATATTCGTACAACTCGATTGTCACATTGGGTGTAGGTCATAATCAAGTGGTTTCTTAATGTCATGAATTCAAATTAGAGTCACGAGGCTATCTATTTTCCCTTCCCCAGTAACCAATGAGATATTGACAATAATTAACATTGGTTCATACTCGAAATGGTGGAATATCATATCCAAAAACTTCGATTTACTAATACTAAATTCGAATCACGTCTAAAGGAGCATTAAACTGGAGAAAATAGAGACATTCAATAAACTCAAACAATGTATAAAATCAGTTAAACAAAACCAAAACACTTTTGTGGGCACGTCAAATGAACCATCAAAATTAGACATCTATACGAAATAAAAATAACTTTATTTTTCAATTACAAATAAGAACCCTATTCAAAGCTTCCGAAAGGCCAAGAGCAGGAAAAAACACACGAATAACGATTATTCAACCACACAACCAGTGAACATCGAATTTATTGAAAAATAAAATTTAAAGCAAGCTGAGGCACAAAGACGCCGCTTTGTTGCATTAGAGCGACCAAGAGAAAGGGCAAATCACCAAGCTTTTGATTGTAAATTAGGTAACTAAAAGACGCTAACCATAAAAGAAAGTGAAATTAGAAGCCAACTTAGGCAGAGAATTGAACTACATGCATGCGCAATCATAGAATCACGCATTAGAAAATTGAGGTGGGGCTAACACAATAATTAGGGTTAGATTAGACACATTGAAATCTGAGATGATGTGATTGGGAGACGGTTTGATTATCTCCCTCTAGAGCAACAGTCGGGTGGAGATTCTTCCAAAAATAAAAGGCAGTTCGGTAGAGAAGTGAGGATGAAGGTGGAGAAGCGGCTTCAAACGTTCGTGAAAAATGCGCGGGGAACTAAATTGAAAAGACTATCTTGTCCTTGCACTCCTTTCATCAAGTGAATAAGTAGGAGGATATTTTTAGAACTCACGAAGTGAGATCAAAATTATCTATGGGTTTCGATGCAGTAATACATATATATATTAAAATTTGACCCATTCTATTCACGGATTTTGTTATAAATAGTTGAATAATTAAATAAAACCTTAGTTGTAGTTAATTTTGAAGTATTTGAGTTTTCGGTAAATCAAATATGAGGAATAAATAATAAATTTAAGAAAAATTTAGCGATAATGAAAATAGTAAATAGAAAATATAAGAAAAATGAATGTAAAAGGAGAGATGAGAGAGAAAGTGAAAGTCGAGAAAGATTATATAGTTACGTATTCATAAATTTACTACCACACCTTAAGTATTTCACAGTTGAGTCTCAATTGAGCCTCATTAACCTGGTATCATGGGCAGCAGTTCCTCGGCTACCATGGTGGAAACACGTTCACAGGCACAAGAAGGGCGCAGGTTGGAGGCACTGTCCGGGAGTGTACATTGTTACATGTCGGCGAGAAAATTAATGCCGAAGATCTTATATATTTATCATTTCTTCAATTGAGTTCTAAAATTTTGAAAATAATTAATTCAATCCTATAAATTAATTCTATTATACTTTCAATCCAATTCATTAATGTTCCCATGACGAAACTGTTAACGGCATGAAGTACATATTAGTAAAATAGTAACGATTTGGGCTAAAAGTGTAACAAAAATTATCGTATAGAACTGAATTAATCATTTTAAAGATTATAGGACTCAACTATAAAAGAGACAAATATATAGAACTTCTACTGTAATTATCCTCGTATTGGTGTTGCTGGACTTGTTGGTGATTAGGACGCTCAGACATATCGAGCCTATCTTTCGATTAATTTAACACAATACATTTATTTTATTTGGCTTGAGCGCGTTTTCTTATACAATAATTGTAGCTTTCTTACTCTTTTATATCTTCAGTTGTTTAACAATGGATAAATGGATAAATGACACTTTTAACTCAACCGTTTACCATTTTTGTCCCAAATTTTCATTTTTTATTATTCAGATTAATTACACTGATGGTACAAAATTTTTATGAAATGTTTCATGTTTCATGCTGGTACAAAATATTTTTTTCGTTGCAATTCAATATAGATACAATCCGTCAAATTCTAACTAACAACGTTAAATTTTGCTGACACGGTAATATGGCATGAACACCGTGTGTGCATAGATGCAAATGTGGCAAGTCCACGTAACATTGTTAAATTTTTACCTCTTTGATCATACCGTTACTTTTTCCAATTCAAAAAAGTATATTCTATCCAAAAATGATTTTTAATATAAATATTTTGTCAAAAACATAAATATAAAAAAAAATCAAAGGGGAAGTAAGGAGAACGGTGGAGCCACCCCTAATTAAGGAAGTGTTGAACCCTTTAAAATGTGGATTTGTTCTTGCCCACAGTGCGTAACAATTTTTAGTGATGGTAACCACTAGTCAATTCTCAATTAAGGATAAGTCCCAATTTTGGATCAGGATATGACCACTGGTGATGCTCAATCAATATTTTTCCTTTTCATTTTTTTCCTAATTTTCTATAAATTTTACAAATACTTGTGTTTCAAAAATAATTATTTGTTAGAATATACTTTTTTGAATGGAAAAAGTAACAATATGATTAAAATAACAAAATTTTAAAAGGTTGAAGATGTGGATGAAAAAATAAATATGTATTTTTCCCTTTAATAATTCTACTAGAAGGTGAAAACACGGTGTGGTGATCGTGGTTGGAAGTTAAGCACAAGATAGCTTGAGTCATGAGTGAGGAGGAAAGTTCATGCATTTACAAGTGACTTTTGTAGTTGGTGTCTTTTTAAGCACACGGAAGAGAAGTTTGTATTTCTACAGCGATTTTTATAGTTAGTAATATAATTTGATCACTGACTAGAAATTTGTGCTTCGTGATTTTTTAGGGTTTCTTTTTCTACGAGGAGTTTATTGTCTATGGGTCCATTAACACTCTACAAACTCGTGAATCCAATTAAGTTCATGTACAAAATACGTGTCAGTGATCCAACCAAGAGTTATGCTCAAGGGAAAATCGAACCTCCAACCTCGTAAATTTTCTTACAAATTGTACGCATGTCTTTTCTACTTGAGGTAACTTCCTAGATAAAATTACTCTTCATGACCAACGACGTGTCAGATACTTCAATCACTTGCAAAAACACCTCTCAAGTACAGGCCGAAATTAATCGATTATGGGATTCGACTTACTCTCTGGTGTTTTCAAAGTCCAGCGTGGCATGTTTAGTCTGGTAGTTCTGAATCTCTAGTCCGGACAAATTCGAGTCTTACATCGTACGTCTAACCAATGCCTAGTGTTTTCCAGTGTAAGTAGAAAAAAAGAACAAGATAGAAAGATCACAAAAATTAGTAAAAGATACTACTACCTCTTAACAATATAATGTAAAAATACTAACTAAATTATCTCGATATTTAACACTAATTTATTTATTTCTTACAATTTAATTAATGTTCCTCCACTCCAACGAGACCCGACCTAGTTCCAATCGGATCTCACCCATCGGAAAGGTGATTGAGGCACGCTGGGACAGTCCATGTCACCCTCATATTTTGCTCCTATATAGATATTTATTTGAAATACTTATATAAGATGATTGAAAACTACACGAATAAACCGCTTGAAGACCCTTTGCTCCCAATTTTCACCAGGATCCGAGTAATCTGACATGAGTAAGCATTAGGAGTCCGGCTACCGTGGATCATCTACAAGTGCTAAGTGTCTATTTGATGTGATTTTCACATGTATCTCCCTTTAGAATTAGATCAGGAATCTCTCCCTAGTTCCCTAACCTTGTAAGTTTCGTATCTCTTAAATAATTTTATTATGTACTCGTTTTTAAGTAATGATAAAATTCTCGTTACTTTTGACCAAAATAACAGCTATGATTTGATGTGAAGGTCTTTATATTCAGTAGAGTTGAATCAGCTATCATGAAATGAATAATTTAACTTTTTGCTTTATATTCTCTCATTAATTTTCGTTAAAACAAATTCAGAAAATTCGAACACACTAGACGATAGGAAAACACTAATTAAATGTTCATGTTATTTCAAATTATATTAGTCAAGATGATACAAAAAAAAACTAAATTTTTCTATACACTATTATACTTTTTATAGACACCCAGGTCAATTCTGAATTAGCAATGAAGAGCTCCAAATCATAAAGAAGGGTCCGAACTAAGACGAACCTAGTGTGTATTTTACATGTTCCTACTGGACCGATCGCGAGAGCACAAGCCAAAAGAATTCAACAAGTTAAACAGGCATGGTAATACATATTCTGGGAGAGCAAGCAAGCTGCTGAATTATGTACTAAACAAATCAGAGCTGTTAACACCGTACAACTCCAGCCTCAAGAAGGTAGAATCATGTGTTTCAAAGCAGAAAAATATGATGCGACAATTTCTTGACCCAGTACGATACTTAAGTGCAAGGAATTAAGTGATAAAGCATATTATCCAATTTGAGCAGGCATCTCATTCATGACCACCAACATTTTGGAGAGATTTTGAGTGAAGTTAAGAGAGTTGTACTCCATCAAAGGTTAAAAGTGAGAGCTTGAAGGGTTTAGATTTATGTTTCCTATACATGGAAAGTTGTTAATCTTGAATTTATCTTTCCCATGGTTGGGAAGTTACTCTCTTGATTTTATTAATTCTAGAAATTAGCTAGTGAAGAGCATCAGTAGGCAAAAGTTATCAATAATCCGATTAAGAGTTTTCACCAAAAAATTTTCTCCATTACTTAATTCTCGACCGCTTACGGAATTACTTTTTGATACAATATTGATTCTTTATTCCCAATAATCAATTTTATTACATAAAATCCATTCCATTATTATACTTTATTCTATTAAATCCACTCCATTTCAATTATCAAAATGACCTTAATCTTCTTCCATGATCGGAGTTTTTTTACCTTAGCATGATAATATACCATCACAAGTGCACTGCACCCCATAGTTTCACCATATCTGCGATTGTGTGGGTCTGTATTTAGACGTATTTCTAGAGACAAAACCATCAAATATATGATAAAAGAACCAAGCCTACATCGCAGAGAGAGAGCCAATATTACTGTATCAGATAACCAAATTCAAACCAAAACTGCATGTATGTGGTCTTCAAAATCAAATGACTACTGGGTGATGTATACCTTCCACAACAGTGAACTGCTACATCATGAACTGCAACCTGTTCCTTGGTGTCAGTTTTGACTGCAATTCTACCGGCGGACGAAGTAGAGCTTCCCCATGACGTGGAGAACTGCAACGAAAGCTATGAACCCAATGCTCATAATAAGAACGACATTCGGAGAGATCTTCAGGCCTGGAGCATCATCGGTGTAGAACTGTAGCATGGTCCCAGCGGCGCCCCCTGATGCACCTGCACTCGAAGTCCTCCTCCTCCTCAAGCTTGCAGCAGCAGCTGCACTTCCTCTCGGAGGAGCTGTTCCACCTAAAGCCATTTCTCTGCACAACCCATCTCAGCAGTTACGAGATTGACCAGTAAACGTGCTGGAGCAAAGATCAGGTCATTGTTCTTATTTCTTCCATAAGCAATGGAGATAAAATCTATTCAACACCATACATGCTTCCTCCTAGGCAAGAGCTTTTATCTTTAAGAAACAGCATAATAGCAGTCTACAACTCTTCAGATGATAAGAGCAAGCTGAAGATCATTTCAACAGCCAGAAAGTAAACTCGACGTCTATCGCAGGCATTGCCAAGCAGCACAACGAAAGGACATAGTACTAAATTCACTAGAAAGGAAATTTGGACTTGTCATGACGGTACATAATAAGTGTATCATTTAAGATGCAAATGATAACATATTACGGCATTAACACATGAAGCCTATAGACCATTCTAACTGTGTTTGTTTTTCACATAAATGTGCAAATCTTTGCCGTGCATCTTTCTAGGTTACATATGTATTCGAAAAGCCTCTCCTTGGCCTCAGAAATTTCAATTTGAGCTCATCTTCCCAACCTCATAATATGAACTATGCATCTGCAATCCCTCCCTTCATCTTCAAGTGCCATCCATCCTCGAGTTTACTACCTACTCCTCAGCTCCCTCCCTTCATCATTTTCTTCTTCAAAACATAAATACTACCTTATATTTCATGTTTTAGACACGCTCGATTCTCAAAACCAAATAATAAATCTATCTCGTATTCTTAGAGATTACTTTTCCAATAGAAATGATCAATGCTCAACTAGAACCAGATCTCTTTTGGCCAAAAAAGCAAAAAAGAACCAGATCTCACACTTAGAAAGGATTGCATGATTTTAAACATCCATTTTTATAAATTTTATAAATACTATTACATAAAAAGGAAAAGAAAACGTTAGAAAAATAAAATTCTCAGGCACAAAATGAAGCCTTGTACCAATGCAATCAACACATTAATCAAAGGCAGCACAAATCCTTCACATCCTCTGAGCTATCACAATCCATGACGCGCTTTTAACCTTCCATGACTAAATTGTGGCAATACTTTCAATAACCATGATGCCCTCAAAAGAAAAGTGTGGGCTTTCATCCTAGATCGAGCATGCAATCACAGTAAAGATCAAATCCACCAAGCTACCACTAAAGAACATAAATCAGGGGACAGAAAACGAAGAGAGGAAATCAGATCAAGGATAGAATCAACAATGACGCCAGAGTCAGCGGGCCGAACCAAAAGTGATCTCGATCAGTTTTCTCACGGGAACAGAAACACCTAACTACCTCTCTCTCTGCAAACAGATCCCATAAATAAACCGATCCACAGGAATGATTAGCAGATAAAATCGATCGGAGAGGGGAACGGGATGCACCTGAGTCAAAGATCGAAATACGCAGTTAGCAGAAGGAAGATCCGATTGAGGTTTTCGAGTTTTGACCCGACGGAGGAACGGTCTCTCTCCTTAAATATCACATTACATGAGCATTCCGCCTCGTTGTCGGCGGTTAATGCTTCCACGGAGCAGCAGCCAATAGCTTTCTGCCACGTCGCGGATGGAATGAACAACTTTTCTGTCCTAGGTGGCCCAACAGCCCGGTTGGTTGGGCCCAAGAATCCTGCCCTACTCCACTCAAGCTTCATTGGGCAGACGTTATCGAGGCGGCCCAGCTCAAAATTTACCCGGCGTTTCGGGCCTATCTATTTCGTCTGGACCAGCCTTTTTGTCGAGAAAAATGCGGAATTATTTTAAAAAAATTCAAATGGTAATAATTAACAGAGTAATAAATTCAAAAAATAAATATGTTGTACTTTTATTGATAATTTGGATAATCATATTAATTAAAAGAAAGGAATACACACTAATGGCATGTTTGGTTTGCCGGAAAAGCTATTCCACACGGAATAGTTACTCCAGCGTTTGGTTCGTTGGTTATATGGAATAGAATTTTCGAATGGAAGAGAAGAGGAATAGGAGAAGTTAAGTCATTCCTCACATCTCAGCCAGGAATATGATTTCTCACTCGAAATAGGAGGCCAAATTACATATATGCCATCAACAATTTATCAATTTTTCGTTTTGTACCATCACCTGGTTTGCCCGTCTCTGCCGCTACACCGGCCACCTGCCGCCGCCGTTAGCCTGTCGCTAATATATCCAAGTTTCCCCGAACCTTCCCGGGCCTCCTCTGTGCTTGGGGGTGGGGGTGTGGTTTGGCGGGCGGGGAAGACGACAGAGGTGTTTTCCCTTTTTTTGTCTGATATTTTTTGTGTTTTAATATTGTCTTTGTATATTTTTGAAGAATATATAGTAAGGGCAATTTTCTCTTTTTACTTTTAAAAACTTTATTCTATATTACTTTATTCCTTTCAACTAAATAACCAAATTTTATTCATCATTTTATTTATTTCTCTCTCTATTCTTTTTTCCATTCCATTCTATTCATTTTCATTTCATTCATGGAAACCAAATGTATTGTAAGGGTCCCTCGAGGCACTTAGTCTTGTAGCTCTAGGATAAAAAAACACGCACGTAATCATAGAATAAAATGATTTGCAACACCATTGGGGCATGTCTATCTGTAAACAACCTAATTTGATTAAAAGGTGTTCCCTTGCCCTCTGTTGCGATAAAATAAATAACCAAAAAAGCACGCAAGTATACGTATCGCGCAAGTAATAAAGTGATGAATATCGAGATCGTTCCCATGAGGATCTAAGTCAATTAAACTAAGCAATAAACCAAATAATCAAGCCAAGCTAGGCAATTCGAAATTGGATAAAAATTTAATGAAAACAAGAAAGGTAAATCGAAAGTAATTAGAAGAAATTCAATCAGTTTAATGAACCTAGGGCTCACAACTTCCTTCAATTCTACTTCTAAATCCAATCCCGACCTCTATATGCAATTGACTACGGTGTTACTATCATAGGTTTTTGTGTCTCCTTGCCTACCTCTCGGCTTAACAAGGACGTGTTTCTAGGACGATACTAATCACTCTATCTCTAGGCAATTAATATTAAGAAACCCATTGAGTTCGAACCCTAATTTGGATACCTAGGGTGATCGGCTAATCTCTCGATGCTTCTCACAAATAATCCCGACCTCTCGGCGTGAATTATCCTAAGTTATACTATCTCTGGCGTGATTACGATTTCGTCTCTCGAGTTCATCGAATCTCCTAATCGATCTAATTGGTGGCCAGTCAATCAGAAAGCATTAAAGACGAGAATAGTGTAAGTAACACGATGTACTCAATCACATATAAGAGAAGGGGAAAGAACTTAGAAAATAGAAAATAGAAAAGAGTTTCATTGCTCGCCCTAGGAAATAGGGAATTAGTTCATGATAGAATTAACAGAAAATACCAAGAAAAGATTCGAATACACCATGACTAAGAAAAGTAAAGAGGAAGGAAAGAAAAACTCTTGAATAATTCGAAGCCGATCTCTCGATCTCCGAAATTGTCTTGAAGCACGTTGATCCTCTTCCTTCCTTGAAGTCGTGAGTGAATCCGATTCTTCTTGGCAACAATACGAATGTGTAAGAACTGATATGAAAGATTCCCCTCTCCGTATGCTGCTAGGTCGAGACTTTATAAGGATAGAAAATCAAATATTCCATCTTGCCTAAAAATATTCTCCAAATATTCTATCCTAAAAATATATTCTGCAAGATATTTTGTTTTCCCCAGAGTAAGTAAAGTGAAATATACTCTTTTGTATCATAATATCTCAAAATATCCTCCATATCGGGTTTCGGGATCTTTAGGAAATCAAATATTTCACAAATATTGCGAAATCTTCTCTGCCCGCGAGGGGTCGCGACCCATGACTCTGTTCACTTTTCTGCTTCAGGGAGTCGCGACTCAGGGTCGCGACCCCTCCTTTGTTTCCTCTGTTTCCAGCTTCTGTCCATCTTGGTTCCGTGAGTCAGGGTCCACTTCCTTGGCCCGGTCGGTTCTTCATTAAACACCTAAATCAATAAAAAGTTCAGAAGTACCAACATTCTTGGAAGAAAATTTGAATTAATTAATTATAACTTGACTTCACTCAACTAGGGAAAAACAATCAATCATGTGTTGAAATCTCATAAAACTTGAACAACTTACTTGAATCTAGGCCAGAAAATATGTTCAAATAAGCATATTTATATAATTAACACACCCCCAAACTTGCTCGTCCTCGAGTAAGACAATTAGACTCCTAGCAAGCACACAAAACACACAACAAATTTCTCCACTCAATCGTAAAGGTTTTGGCCCCTTAGAGTTCTCAGGAATGGCTCTTAATCTTCCACTCGATCTTCAATTTGATTGCTCCACACTTTGGATGTCAAAATTTTCTAAAAATCTGTCTTCACCCATGTTGTGTTAGTGCAAACACTCTTACAAAAGTTCAAGCACCCAATTTGCAACTTAGTTAGTCAAGCACACAATCAAGAGATTTGAACACTCACAAGGACATTGCCCTTTTTCATTTCCGCTCGTTTCTTTCTCACTCTTTTTCTTTCTTTTGGTGGTGCACGACTCTGGGTGTCATGTTTGTAGCTAGGCCCGTGTAGCGAGGAATCAATCAATGGCTCCCGCCCCAATTGGGGCAAGGCATTAGATTTTAAGATACCCCTACGGATCTATCCTCGAGCTTCGACTAATGGACTATCAACCACGAGCACATGTCGGGCCTTATTGCGTATGCTTTCGCACTAAATGCCGCTCAAGCCCGTACAGTGGTGCTCAGAGTCTTGGCACATCTTTCAATTAAGCTCACATGTGCAATTCTATAGGATTTTTCTTTCTTTGCTAGCTCATGCATAAGATTTCTTTTTCTTTTTTTTTTTCTTTTGGTAGGATATCAAAGTTTATGTTCTTACCTACTCTCATGTGAGCCCGATAACCAAGTAACAGCAAAGGCAATTTTAAGCTATCCCTAAAGTAAGAGTGTTGTGAAAATAGTGGGGTTCAAACATGATCAAAATTTTTCAAAATACATCCTAAGCACGTTGCAATCTCAAATCCGATTGAGTTTAAAAATTGTAAGCCACTAATTATCATCACCGAACAAGGGCTAACCAACTCGTTATGAGTGAATTAATTTGTTGGTGCCTTACCCCTATTAACATGCCTAAGATGTAATGTGTATTCTAAAAAAAAAATCTAGCACCCTAAATGCATGCAACCTACTTTATCTAGATGATGAATAAACAATCAGCTCAAAGCAACCAGCCAAAGCAACAGCAGCCATGAAACATCAACTCAACCGGCCAAACCCATAAACAACAACTATGACGTTATCAACTAGCAGCCACAAAACACAATTGCTCCCCCCAGACCTGAACTGCACATTGCCCTCAATGGAAAGCAAAGAGAAATAGTGAGGAAAGACAAAACATGCCTGGGTGGGTGGTGTCTGATTTATCAGCCCTCATCTTCCTCGTTCTTATCCTCCTCTTGTTCACGATCTTCGTCACGAAATGTAGGGGCCTCCCTATATGGCAACAACTCCACATTCATCTGATGAGCTAGGCGGGCTTGATTTTCTACGGATGTGGTGTTGAAGTGCACTTGATAATCGATGAATTGTTGGAGGCGCCTTTCGGTGCGTTGAGAACACCGGTAGTTCTTTTCAATCAGCCTGTTGTAATAAGATTGAGCATGAGCTGGTCCGGCCTCTTGGTCTCTGGCTTGTTGTGCTCTCGGAAGTTGCTCATCGTCCCGGGCTCTCATTGGGCGAATTGTTGCTCCGTCAATCGGTCCCTTGGTGGTATATTTGTCGGCATGGTCATCCATTTGAACTCCAGCTTGCTGACATAGCTCAGTAATGAGGGATGGGTACCACAATCTGTCCTTCTGCTCAAAGAACCTCTCATTAATGTTGTTGAAAATGACTGCACTTACATCAAATCGCCCGTGTGTGAGAATGCAATATAGAGCAAGAATCTGATCATAGCGCACCTTTGACATACTCATATTAGGAAAAATATGAGAGGAGACAAAAAGAAGCCACACTCGAGCCCTAAAGTTCAATTGGTCTCTTGTAATTACAAGAACATTATCCGTTCTAGTTTCCCATCTAGCTCCCGGTTTTCCTATAACTTGAAGTATATCATCCGTATTAACATCTTGACAAACCTCAAAAAATAATGGGGCTCGAGGTGCAGAAATCAAATCATGGATTGCATCAACAGTGAATTGCACATCAATGCCACGCATGAAAACACCAACATCCCTGATTTTACTCATATTAGCATAGAATTCGCCCACTATATTCCTAACTCCCGGGCGAGGTTGCTTGCAAAATTGAGCCCACCCCATAGCATCGATATCCTGTCTAAATTCCCTCAGCCCAGCAGTATCATCAAGAGCAAATCCCCTTTCTGGTATCACATCTCGATTACAAAATTTGGTATTAAAAAGTTCTTCACTAACTGCCGTTATAAATTGATTAGTATCATAGCTAGGAGCGGGTCTCTTCTCTCGAGCTTTAGCTTGTTTAGGGGCCATGGAGATTGTTTATTTTAACACCAGCAAGCAAGCAATCAAGCACAGACAGCCCAGTAATCAAGCATAAGCAACCCAGCAGTTCAGTAATCTGGAAGAAGAAGGGAAAGAGTTAACCGAATTGGGAAGTTGGAATCCCGATTACACCACGACAGCTCTGTTCTGATTGTGTTGAGAGGCTGCTGTGAAGCCTCTGGTGGCTGATTTCTGTGCAGCAACAGGGAGGAATTCGAAGAAGGAATTGCAAGAATCGCCTCAGATTCGGTTGATCAGCAACATAGAGATTACTGTGAAGCCCCCCAGTACAGTTTGCAGCATCAGATCGGCAGGGGGGCGCGGGAGCAGGCAATCGTGGGGAAGATCTGTGATCGGCAGAGATGTAGTGGTGCCGATTGGAGAGGCAACGGGGATCGGCAAATCTGAGGAGAGGAACTGCAGCACGATTCGGGTTGCCTTCGTGGAGAGGAACTGCAGCACGATTCGGGTTGTGGGGTGTGGTGGTGCCCAACTGCCGTGAAGCTTCCTGGTCACGGGGGAAACTGGAGGAGAATGTGGCAAACCCTAGTTGCAGTTGTTTTCTTTCTGGTGAGGGGACTGGGCCGAGAGTCATGCCTGCGGGTCGTGACCCAACGGGCTGGGTTGTTATGTTGAATGAGAAGTCACGACCTCGGGTCGTGACCCTTTGGCATTTTGTAAATCTGCTCGTGACTGCCAGGGCTTTCTTCTTCTTCCTTTTTTTTTCGATATAAAAATTAGATGAATAAATGAAAGTTAAAAAAAAAAATAGAAAAACTCTTTTTGCTTGGGTTGCCTCCCAAGAAGCGCCGTGTTTTAAGTCCCGGCCCGACTTTGCCGCTTTCTACTTGTCTTGAAGTTTAATGGAGGATCCTTCCTTCTCTCGTGGATCTCCTAAATAAATCTTCACCCGTTGGCCATTCACCTTGAACGTTTCATTGTTCTTCTCATTTAGAAGCTCAACCACTCCATAAGGAAATACCTCCACAATCCGGAATGGTCCCGACCATCGTGATTTCAACTTTCCTGGAAAGAGTCTCAAACGGGAGTTATATAAAAGCACTAATTGACCGGGTTTAAAATCTCTTACCAAAATCTTTTGATCATGCCATCGCTTGGTCTTTTCCTTGTAGACCCGAGAGTTTTCATATGCTTGCATCCGAAATTCTTCCAATTCATGTAATTGAAAAAGACGCTTCTCACCAGCCTTTTGTAAGTCAAAATTGAGTGCTTTGAGTGCCCAATAAGCCTTGTGCTCCAGCTCCACCGGTAAGTGGCATGCCTTTCCAAACACGAGTCGATAAGGAGACATTCCAATCGGTGTTTTAAAGGCCGTTCGATATGCCCATAGTGCATCATCTAACTTATTAGCCCAATCCCTCTGAGTTGTGCCCACCGTCTTCTCCAAAATTTTCTTTATCTCCCGGTTGGACACTTCGGCTTGGCCGTTTGTTTGAGGGTGATAAGCAAGGGCTATTCGGTGCTTGACTCCGTACTTGCTCAACAAGGCCTCAACTTGCTTGCTACAAAAGTGGCTCCCTTCATCACTTATAATAGCTCGTGGTGTACCAAATCTAGTGAATATCTGTTTCTTCAAAAATCTTAACACCACATTAGAATCATTAGTGGGTGAAGCAATTGCCTCAACCCACTTAGAAACATAATCAACCGCAAGCAAAATATATCGATTATTGTATGAAGAAGGAAAGGGGCCCATAAAATCTATTCCCCATACATCAAACAATTCTACTTCTAGGATGGTATTTAACGGCATCTCATGTCTCCTAGAAATATTCCCAAGCCTTTGGCATCTATCACACTTAGAAACGTAATCAAAAGAGTCTTTAAATACCGTAGGCCAATAGAAACCGGATTGTAGAATCTTGGATGCCGTCTTAGTTCCTCCATAATGTCCTCCATATGGTGAGTCATGGCAACTCCTAATGATATCTTCTTGTTCCTCTTTGGGTATGCATCTCCTTAGCACTTGGTCGGGTCCCAACCTAAACAAATAAGGCTCGTCCCATATATATTTACGGGTTTCATGAAGGAACCTTTTCCTTTGTTGAGAATTTAATTCATGAGGAAGATGGTTAGATACCAAATAATTAACTAAATCCGCATACCATGGAACATGAGATATAGATAAGACTTGTTCACCGGGAAAGAACTCATTAATTACCGACTTATCCACTTTTCCCTCACTCTCAAGTCTTGAAAGATGATCAGCAACTTGATTCTCGGATCCTTTCTTGTCCCTAATCTCTAAGTTGAATTCTTGCAAGAGTAGAATCCACCTTATGAGCCTTGGCTTTGCCTCCTTCTTGTTGATTAAATACTTAATCGCCGCATGATCTGTAAAAACAATTACTTTAGTTCCAATTAAGTACGATCTAAATTTATCAAAAGCAAATACCACCGCTAATAACTCCTTCTCCGTTGTGGTATAATTGATTTGAGCTTCATCCAAGGTCTTGCTAGCATAGTAGATCGGGTGGAAAATCCTTTCTTTCCTTTGTCCAAGGGCTGCACCTACTGCATAATCACTAGCATCGCACATTAATTCAAAGGGTAGATCCCAATTCGGAGCAATAATGATAGGTGCAGATACTAGTCTAGACTTAAGCTCATTAAAAGCTTCAAGACATGCATCATCAAATTTGAATGGAACATCTTTTTCAAGTAAATTACAAAGAGGTTTAGCAATTTTAGAAAAATCTTTAATAAACCTCCGATAAAAACCGGCATGTCCCAAAAAGCTTCTAATTCCCTTTACCGAAATTGGAGGTGGGAGCTTCTCGATTGTATCTATCTTGGCTCGGTCCACCTCCATTCCTTTCTTGGATACCTTATGACCTAAAACTATACCTTCTTGTACCATGAAGTGGCACTTCTCCCAATTCAAGACAAGGTTAGTTTCTTCACATCTCTTCAAAACAATAGTGAGGTTAGCCAAACATTCATCAAACGAATTACCAAACACCGAAAAATCATCCATAAAGACTTCAATACACTTTTCAATAAGATCAGAAAATATAGCCATCATGCATCTTTGAAAAGTGGCGGGTGCATTACATAAACCAAAAGGCATTCTTTTAAAAGCAAAGGTGCCATATGGGCAAGTGAAAGTTGTCTTTTCTTGATCCTCGGGAGCAATTGCAATTTGATTATAACCGGAATATCCATCCAAAAAACAAAAGTATTCCTTACCGGCAAGACGATCTAACATTTGATCCATGAAGGGGAGTGGAAAGTGATCTTTTCGGGTAGCCTTGTTGAGCTTCCGGTAATCCATGCATACTCTCCATCCGGTCACCGTTCGAGTAGGGATCAACTCGTTCCTCTCATTGGTGATGACCGTCATTCCTCCTTTCTTTGGCACACATTGCACGGGACTTACCCATTGGCTATCAGAGATTGGGAAAATTATGCCCGCATCTAGCCACTTGATGATTTCCTTTTTTACGACTTCCTTCATGACCGGATTCAACCTCCTTTGTCCTTCTATTGACTTCTTGTGATTTTCCTCCAAGAGAATTTTGTGCATGCAAAGTGAAGGGCTAATGCCACGAATGTCGGCTATAGTCCATCCTATGGCTCTCTTATGCTCTCTAAGGACCCGAAGGAGTTTCTCTTCCTGTAAAGCGGTTAGATCCGAAGCAATAATAATAGGAAGAGTAAAGGATGAGCCTAAGAAAGCGTACTTAAGATGATCGGGAAGTGGCTTTAATTCTAATTTGGGAGGTTCTTCAATTGAAGGCTTCAATGTTAGTAGTGGAATCTCGAAATGCTCGAAGTGGTTGAGCTCTTTTGGTAGGCTTGGGCATGAATCCAACGCATTCACCACCTTCAAGAATTCTTCATCCTCTCGTGACGGTCCTCCAAGTAAGGCCGCTTCTAAAACATCCTTGGGATGATTCTCCTCAAAAGTCTCTCTTGCAACCCTATTTATCACATCCATAGAAAAACATTCAGTATACTCACTAGGGTACTTCATAGACTTGTAAACATTAAAGGTTACTTCCTGATCATTGACTCTCATGGTGAGCTCGCCCTTTTGCACATCAATTAATGCACGACCTGTAGCAAGAAAAGGTCTACCAAGAATGATCGGGATCTCCCGATCCTCATCAAAATCAAGAACCACAAAATCAACAGGAAATATAAACTTGTCCACTTTAACTAACACATCTTCAATAATACCACGAGGATAAGCTAGAGATCTATCGGCTAGTTGAAGTGTAACCGAAGTTGGCTTCACCTCTCCTAAACCTAGTTCATGATAAACTGAATAGGGCATAAGATTAATACTTGCACCAAGATCACAAAGAGCCCTACCTTCAAACTTGTCACCAATGGAGCATGGAATTGTAAAACTACCTGGATCTTTCAATTTGGGTGGCAACTTGCGTTGCAAGATAGCACTACACTCTTCGGTGAGAGCCACGGTCTCATAGTCTCCAAGCTTCCTCTTCTTGGATAGGATCTCCTTCATGAACTTTACATAGCTTGGCATCTGTTCAAGAGCTTCGGCAAACGGTATATTAATATGCAATTTACGGAACACGTCTAAAAACTTACGGAATTGGTGCTCATTATTTGCCCTTTGTGCTCTTTGTGGATAAGGGAGAGGTGGATATGTCCTTTCCTTCTTTTCTAGCTTTTTTTGGGTCTTCTCAGCATGTTCTGGGTTGTTCTTGCAGCTCTGGTCGTCATCTGAGTCTCGAATTTCGGCTCTATAATCAGGGGTCGCGACCTAGGGTTGCGACTCTTCTGTTCTGGAAAAAGGGGTCGGGATTGGGGATCGCGACTCTTTCGCTACTGCTTCATCCTCTGTTTCTGGGTCATGCTGCAACATGATTGCTTTCACTTGCTCATTATCCTTACCTCGAGGGTTGATTTCTGTGTCGCTCGGTAGTGCTCCCAAAGGTCGAGAGTTGATTGCTTGAGCCAATTGACCTATTTGGGTCTCCACATTCCGCATCTGCGATTGCAAGGTAACAATTTGATTAGAATTCATTTGCACAGCAGCATGTGTATCTTGAGAAGATTGCATAAATTTAATGAAAGTGTCCTCTAATCTCGTGAGGCGATCCGAAGTTGAAGGTTCTTGTTTTTGAGTTGGTTGGAACCCCGGTGGTGGATTGGCCCGGTTGTTGTTGTTGGCATAGGAGAAGTTTGGATGATTTCTCCAACCCGGATTGTATGTGTTGGAGTAGGGATTGTTCCTCGGGTTGCCTCCAATGTAGTTGGCCGACTCTTGTGCATCTTGCACCGGTTCCATGTAAGCTAGTCCTTCGGTCGCTTCATAGGTTGGCCCCGCTCCTTGGTTCTTCCATGCTGTCACTTCTTTGAAGAGGACATCCATCTTAGCTGAGAGGGCTGTCACAGCATCTATTGAATGTATTCCGGTGGTTCCATGTCCCGTTGCTCTCTCGGATGGCCATTGATATCCATTACGTGCCATCTCTTCAAGTAATTCATAGGCGTCCTCAGGGTATTTGTTCATGATTGAACCACCTGCAGCGACATCAAGAGAAGAACGACAAGTTTCTAATAAAACATTATAAAAAATTTGCATCAATGTCCAGATCTCAATGCCGTGGTGGGGGCACGCTCGTTGTAGCTCCTTGAAACGCTCCCAAGGTTCATAGAAAGACTCCATGGGCTGTTGTTTGAATGTCATGATGTCGTTCTTTAGCTTCATTGTTTTGGACGGTGGGAAGTATTGAGCCAAGAACTTCTCGGTTATTGCATCCCATGTGTCGAGTGTGCTTGGTGGAAGTGAGAGTAGCCACGCCTTAGCCTTGTCCCTCAATGAAAGGAGAAAAGGGACATCCGGATATACTCGGTCGACACCCCATTGAAGCGGAAAGTGTCACATATCTCAAGGAACTTTGCTAGATGCACATGAGGATCTTCATTCGGTGCTCCTCCAAAAGAACAAGAAGTTTGAAGCATTTGAATTACCGATGGTTTGATCTCAAAGGTGTGAGCTTGAACCGGTGGCTTGACGATGCTTGATTGATTTAGAAATTGAGGTTGTGCATACTCTTTAATGGTCTTCTGACGCTGGTTTAGTGGTACTAAGTCACCTCCTTGGCCGGGCTCCATGGTTTGTCTCCCTTGGGCTGCCCTTTGCTCTCTACACCTCCTATGAAAAGTTCGCTCGAGTTCCGGATCGTGTAGTAGTGGAACCGAGTTGTGGCGGCGACGCATACAACTTTGGAGAGTACCTAGTAGAAAGAAATTTAAAAAGAATTAGAAAAGAGTACCTAGTCGAGGAAAATTGCTTAGTATTAAGGTTAGAAATAATTGAAAACTTGATCCTCGGCAACGGCGCCAAAAACTTGTTGCGATAAAATAGATAACCAAAAAGGCACGCAAGTATACGTATCGCGCAAGTAATAAAGTGATGAATATCGAGATCGTTCCCACGAAGATCTAAGTCAATTAAACTAAGCAATAAACCAAACAATCAAGCCAAGCTAGGCAATTCGAAATTGGATAAAAATTTAATGAAAACAAGAAAGGTAAATCGAAAGTAATTAGAAGAAATTCAATCAGTTTAATGAACCTAGGGCTCACAACTTCCCTCAATTCTACTTCTAAACCCAATCCCGACCTCTATATGCAATTGACTACGGTGTTACTATCCTAGGGTTTTGTGTCTCCTTGCCTACCTCTCGGCTTAACAAGGACGTGTTTCTAGGACGATACTAATCACTCTATCTCTAGGCAATTAATATTAAGAAACCCATTGAGTTCGAACCCTAATTTGGATACCTAGGGTGATCGGCTAATCTCTCGATGCTTCTCACAAATAATCCCGACCTCTTGGCGTGAATTATCCTAAGTTATACTATCTCTGGCGTGATTACGATTTCGTCTCTCGAGTTCATCGAATCTCCTAATCGATCTAATTGGTGGCCAGTCAATCAGAAAGCATTAAAGACGAGAATAGTGTAAGTAACACGATGTACTCAATCACATATAAGAGAAAGGGGAAGAACTTAGAAAATAGAAAAGAGTTTCATTGCTCGCCCTAGGAAATAGGGAATTAGTTCATGATAGAATTAACAGAAAATACCAAGAAAAGATTCGAATACACCATGACTAAGAAAAGTAAAGAGGAAGGAAAGAGGAAGGAAAGAAAAACTCTTGAATAATTCGAAGCCAATCTCTCGATCTCCGAAATTGTCTTGAAGCACGTTGATCCTCTTCCTTCCTTGAAGCCGTGAGTGAATCCGATTCTTCTTGGCAACAATACGAATGTGTAAGAACTGATATGAAAGATTCCCCTCTCCGTATGCTGCTAGGTCGAGACTTTATAAGGATAGAAAATCAAATATTCCATCTTGCCTAAAAATATTCTCCAAATATTCTATCCTAAAAATATATTCGGCAAGATATTTTGTTTTCCCTAGAGTAAGTAAAGTGAAATATACTCTTTTATATCCTAATATCTCAGAATATCCTCCATATTGGGCTTCGGGATCTTTAGGAAATCAAATATTTCACAAATATTGCGAAATCTTCTCTGCCCGCGAGGGGTCTCGACCCATGACTCTATTCACTTTTCTGCTTCAGGGAGTCGCGACTCAGGGTCGCGACCCCTCCTCTGTTTCCTCTGTTTCCAGCTTCTGTCCATCTTGGTTCCGTGAGTCAGGGTCCACTTCCTTGGCCCGGTTGGTTCTTCATTAAACACCTAAATCAATAAAAAGTCCAGAAGTACCAACATTCTTGGAAGAAAATTTGAATTAATTAATTATAACTTGACTTCACTCAACTAGGGAAAAACAATCAATCATGTGTTGAAATCTCATAAAACTCGAGCAACTTACTTGAATCTAGGCCAGAAAATATGTTCAAATAGGCATATTTATATAATTAACACCCTCTCCGCCAAAAAATCCCCCGTGTGGTTTGCTTCCCTTAGAACGTGTTCTGCTCGACACTCCCTAAATTTTCGAAGCGTGCTCTTGCATTCCAAAAGCATGGATCTTAGAAATAAGTTATTTGAGGAATTATTCCAAGCTAGATCAAAGAGTACCTTGGCATCTAGTTCAATGTGGAGGAATTGGATGCCTAAATGCCATGCAACTTGCAATACTTCTCGAAGTGCCCAACATTCCATTAGTAAGTTATCTGCCTATCCCATATGCTTCATGAAGCCACCTATTCACCTGTCATCTGAATCGTGGAGCAAACCTTTAAGCCCCGCCTCCTGGTCAAGCTCTCTACTGACCTGTTGATATTAAGATTCACCCATCCCAGAGCTGAGGTGTCCATTTGATGAGGGCTCGTTGTTTATTCTCCTTCCTATTTCTAAGCTTAACTTGGAGTAATTTGTTGACCCTTTCAATGCTCTCAAGTGTCAAGTCCTTAGCCTATTTTTGTTTCTCGAACACCCACGCCTTTTGCTACTTCTAAAGCAATCATAATGCACGAGGGAAAAGTAATCTCCAATGGATGGTCGAAGTATGGATCTAATATTCCAAATAGTTAAAATTAATCCACTCATTGATTGGGATCAAGAAAGATCCTCTTTTTGCCACTTGGCCTAATTTATTCCAAAAGGACACAACACATGGACACTCCCTAAAAATGTGCTTAATTGATTTTACATGATCATTACATCCACTACACGGTTCGGATATGTTCTTCCCTCATTGTGCTAATGCTTCCACTATCAGCACCTTCCTATGATAGCATAGCCATAGAAAAAATTGATGTGTAGATAGATTTTAAGTTTCCATAGCCACTCCAAGGTAGTTCCTCTTTGGAGAGGATCCCCACCACACATGAGCTTGTAAGCTGACTTTGAGTCATATTGACTCGATGTAGAGAACTTCCAAGCAATATTATCCCCACTTCCTAAATCATTTTCAATTGGCTTACTTTCAATCATTTCTCAAATCTCAAGAGGCATTTCAAAAGATAGTCAGGCCAAGTCCCACATCCCATTTCCTCTCAAGATGTCCTCCACCTGTAAGGACATGTCCTCCAGTCTAAGGGGCCTAAGAATTAAGATTCTCAAACTTCTTACACTCATCCCCTACGCTTCAACCTCCATCAATGACCCATTTTGAATCCATAGAGCACACACACTCCTATTTGTGTTGCGTCCTTATGACCTACATATTCCTAGCCCTTCGTTGTCCTTCTATTGTGTCAAGACATCCTAGCTCACTGGGTGGACCTTTCGATGGCTTTCAAAGGAACCTGTTTGCTATCCAGCCCGTAAGAGGACGGATTGCAAGTAATAAACCTGATGAGCGGGTATCGTTCCCATAGGATCAAAACCTATCGAGCATGAACTTAGAACATAAAGTACTAAGCCAAACCACACAATAATTGAGAGGACGCATAAATAGCAAGAAAAGAAGTAAAAGCCAAAAGTCTAAGGAAAATAGAAATAGTTTTATATGTACTCAACAAGAAAACCATTCTAGGGGTTCAGTTTTACTTTGGTCTATTTCAATCCTCTTGAACTTAATTAATCGAATCAAGTCAAGCGTCTATTTTTTCCTATCACGTGTTCTAAAGTCACCTAATCAACTTTCGCTGCAACTAAGATGTATCCCTAGGATGATCCTAACCCACTCTATCTCTAGGCAGTTAGAGTTAAGGGACCAAAGGTCGTGTTCATAACCGTATTGGGACTCCTATGATGATGGCTACCTCTCGGGCCCTCTCACACGTCTCTTCTAAAGAATGACTAACCTACCTCTTGGTACGATTATTACCAAGCTATGTTTGCTCAGGCGACGGAATTCTCACTCTCATGGCTCCTCATCGTCCCTTAGATTAATTTATTAAGTTGGCCAAACATCAATAGACACATGAAGTATAGTAAACATAAAGGAAACCGAACACCTATGCATGGATGAAATAAACACTGAGTTCCACTTACTACCCTAGAGAATGAAAACTAGTCGGACATCATTGAGTTAAAGGACATGCTCATTGGATTGAAAGACAAGGAATCGAAATGAAGGAAAAGGACACAGAGGGAGAAGGAATATCAAACACTGATGATGAGCTTGATTCCTCAGCTCTTCCACCCACGACCCTTGTTTCGATGTCCCGAGCTTCATGACTTTAATCTGCCGAGAGTTCTGTCCGAGACCTTGCCTTTTCGAAAAGCTCTTTAACCTTGTGGGGGTACACCTCTATTTATAGGGCATTTCCACCTTCTCTAAGCTTGGTTTGGTCAGTCTAGGACAGGAAGTCTTGGGTCCCACCAGTTTGCTTAGTGGACCGCAGTCTGAGTCTCTTCTACGCTGAACTTCTCTGTAGACCATGGTTTGTAGACCGGTCTAAGTTCTGCTCACAACTTCTTCTCTGTAAACTGCAGTTTATGGATCGTGGTTGCTTTATTCTGCTTAAGCTAAGCTTGAGCTTCCTTCTTCGGGAATTTGTTCGATCTTTCTTTGATTTCCTACACATGGAATAACACTCGAAAATATCTTCTCCACATTCTTGGAATTCTCGAACACATAAATTGATCTCCACATGAAAAGCTATGCCATTAATCACAAAATGTATGAAAAGTAGCCTAAAACTCAAGAATCTAGGTCAAGAATGGGCAAATAAATCATACGAATCATAATGTCAACACACCCCCAAGCCTAGACTTTTGCTCGTCCCGGGCAAAACTTTAAGCACAATAATACATCAAAAACCAAACACGAATCTCCACTTTTCAATTGGCAACAATGCTCACAAGTTGTTTTCAGTACTTTCAAGCCTTTCCTTGAAAGTGCTCAGGGATGACCATGCTTTTCACTTGACTTTAAGTTACATTTATCCAACTCTCATGATTTCATTTCGGCCCGTGTAGTGTTGTGCAACCCTTACACTTAGCTCTAAGTCTTGACCTCACTATTGTGCATCATAAGGAAATACTCATGTAAACATACATCTAGCTATTAGTCCAATTCATGATCTCAAATTTTTGCTCTCAGTTTTTTTTCCATTTCTACTTATCACATAACCCTAACTCGGGTGGTGCACGACTTTAAAGGGCCCACACCTGCGCTAGCTCTTTAATTTACTTACTTTTTTTTAGCCATCGGATGAACAGATAGTCTCCTACAAATAAGTACATGCTGAGCCTTATTACTAGCACACCTGGTGCATCAATTTGGGCTCAAGCTTGAGCAAAGGTATTGAAAGCCTTGGCACATCTTTTTTAATGCTCAACTTTAATTTTTAGGTTTAGCCTGATACATTTTTGCAAAAGAATTTTCAAAGATGACATTTACTGTCTTTGACTGCAAGGTTCATGAACAATTAATTGGGGCTAAAAATAGTCACAAAATTCATCACAATTTCACTTTGAGTCAAGCAGTCACACTAGCCATTAATTATCATCACAGAACAAGGTTAACTCAAGTTCCCTACAAAGAACTTGCAAGCATCGTTAGTCATAAAAAAAATAATTTTTTTCAAAATTTTCAAATTTTTTTCACTTTTAATGGAGTTTTTTTTACGGGATGCATGAAAACGAATGAAAGATGAAATAAACGTGCAACTACTCTGACACCTTATAAGCTACATGTCATGCGACTACAAATGCAAATAAAGAGCAAACAAGCAAGTAAGTAATTTTTAGCAAGCTAAACGGCTTTGACATTGATTAATCTACCGGAAAGATAAACTTATCAATTTTCATAAGAACAAATCTTCAATGACTCCATGAGCATATGCAATTGATCGATCTGCAAATTGAAGAGTAATGGATTTACGTTTCATTTCTCCTAGTTCTAGATCTCTAAAAACTGAATAAGGCATCAAATTAATACTAGCACCAAGATCACATAATGCCTTACCTTCAAAATCTTTACCTATTGAGCAAGGGCGAGTGAAACTACCTAGATCCTTGAGTTTTTGATGTAGCTTACATTGAATGATCACATTACACTCTTCAGTTAAAGCCACGGTCTCATGGTCTCCAAGCCTACACTTCTTCGGGAAGATTTCTTTCATGAATTTAATGTGGTTCGGCATCTATTCAAGAGTTTCAACAAAAGAAATGTTAATATGTAATTTCTTGAAAATATCCAAGAACTTACGAAATTGTTGCTTGATTGTTTCCTTTTGAGCTCTCTGAGGGAAAGCGAAAGGTGGATAGCTTCGATTCTACTTTAATGCACACTTTCTGGCTTCCTTGGGCTATGGATTGTTGTTTTGGGGATCATCAAGATGCATGTCTGAGTTGCTTGCTTCTTGGACCGCGGTTGTAGATCACAGTCTATTGAGTGTTGCATCTAACCCATCTTCTTGGACCGCGATCTGAGAATGAGGTCTAACGTCCTCTAGCGGGTTGTTTAGTCCTTTCCTGTTATGAAGTGTGATGCCGTTGACTTGTTCATGTCCTTGACCTCTTTGATTGATCTCCGTGTTGCTCGGGAGTGATCCTTGTGTTGCATCTCCACACTCTTCATTTGTGCCTGCAAGGCAATAATGCTATTGGAGTTGGATTGAGCACTAGCATTAGTGTTCCTGTTAGCCACCATAAGCTCAAGAAAAGCATTCTCTAGTTTTGCAAGCCGTTCGGAGTCACTTGGTGCCGTCTTTTGCATTGGTTGTAGACCCAGCTGTTGAGTTGGCTGGTTGTTAGTATATGAAAAATTGGGGTGGTTTCAACAACCTGTATTGTAAGTGTTTGAGTATAGGTTATTCCTCGGGTTGCTTCTCACAAAATTTGCCTGCTCGTGCCCAGTTTCCATCGGATAGTCATCGAAGAATGTCGAGGTTGTTTTCAACTCGTTGTGGCTTCATGGTTGCAATTAAGGCATCCATCTTGGCTGAGAGGGTTGTCAAAGCATCCATCAAGTGGACTCCGAATGTCCCCTTTCCAACCATTTTTTGCTTGGACACCACATTTGTTGCTTATATTTCGATGAGGTCGTATGCTTCCTCCGGCGTCTTTTTAAGCATTGTGCCTTCTACAGTAGCATTAATATGGGCTTGTAAGGCATCCGAAATTCCATTATAGAAGGTGTTTACCACTTACCACATAGGGAGGTCATGATGTGGACAATTGTGCAATAAGCTCTTGTAGCGTTCCCATGTTGTCGGCAAGGTTTCCATTAGAAGTTAATCAAATGATGTGATATCGCTTCTCAATTTGGCCATCTTGGAGGGTGGAAAATACTTCATGAGGAACTTCTCCATGATGATGTCCCAACTGTTTAGGGATCCCGATGGGAACGAGCTAAGCCATGTCCTTGCCTCGTCCCTAAGAGAGAAAGAAAACAAAGTCATTTCTATATAGTCTTGAGGAACACCGTTTTGTCTAAAAGTCTCACAGAAATCATTAAAGACAGCAAAATGGGCATGAAGGTCCTCATTAGGTCCTCCACTAAATGAACATGTTGTTTGAATCATTTGGAGAATCGTAGGTCTAATCTTGAATGTGTGAGCTTGAACAGCTGGTTTGGCAATACTCGAGCGGTTGTTTGGTTGCGGCCTAGAACAATGTCTCATCTTAAGTGTGGGGTTGTCTTGCAGGTCCTCCATGTTATGAGAAGATGAAACCTCTGCAAGTGATTGTTCTCACCTTTTCCGAATGAGGGTTCACTCTATTTCTGGATCAAACGGTAGCAAGTCTGGTTGAGATCTCCTACTCATGCATCGAGAAACTACAAGGAAAAAGATAAATAAATCAGTTTGGTCGAAGTCAAGTGCTTCAATTCGAGTTGATAGATACACCTCAATCCTAGGCTACAGCACCAAAAACTTTGTTCGCTATCCAGCCCGCAAGAGGACGGATCGCAAGTAGTAAGCCTGATGAGTGGGTATCGTTCCCATGAGGATCAAAGCCTATCAAGCATGAACTTAGAACACAAAGTACTAAGCCAAACCACATAATAATTGAGAGGATGCATAAATAGCAAGAAAAGAAGTAAAAGCGAAAAGCCTAAGGAAAACAGAAATGACTTTATACGAACTCGACAAGAAAATGATTCTAGGGGTTCGGTTTCACTTAGATCTGTTTCAATCTTCTTGGACTTAATTAACCGGATCAAGTCAAGCATCCATTTTTTCCTATCCACGGGTTCTAAAGTCATCTACTCCGACTCTCCCCGCAACTAGGATGATCCTAATCCACTCTATCTCTAGGTAGTTAGAATAAAGGGACCAAAGGTCGTGTTCATCACCATACTGGGACTCCTAGGGTGATGGCTAACTCTCGTGCCTTCTCACACGTCTCTTCTAATTCTTAGAATGATTAACCTACCTCTCGGTATGATTATTCCTTGGCTATGCTTACTTAGGTGATGGGATTCTCACTCTCATGGCTCCTCACCGTCCCTTAGATTGATTTATCGAGTTGGCCAAACATCAATAGGTGCATGACGTATACTAAACATAAAGGAAATAGAACACCTTCATTGGTACAATCAATAAAAGTTCAATATATGGATGAAGTAAACACTAAAATCCACTTACTACCCTAGAAAATCAAAACTAGTCGGACATTGTCAAGTTAAAGGACATGCTCATCAAATTGAAAGACAAGAAACAGAAATAAAGGAAAAGAACACAAAGGGAGAAGAAATATCAAACACTGATGATGACCTTGATTACTTAGCTTTTCTACCCATGACCCTTGTTCCGATGTCTCGAGCTTTGTGACTTCAATTCGTCGAAAGCTCTGTCCGAGACCTTGCCTTTTCAAAAAGCCCCTTAACCCTATGGGGTACACCTCTCTTTATAGGGCATTTCCACCTCCTCCAAGCTTGGTTTGGTTAGCGTGGAACAAGAAGTCTTGGGTCCCACTAGTCTGCTTAGTGGACCGCAGTTTGAGTCTCTTCTACACTGGTCCTCTCTATAGATCGTGATCTACACTCTGTTCTCAGCTTCTTCTCTATAATCTGCGGTCCATGGACCCCAGTTGCTTTCTTCTGCTTAAGCTATGCTTGAGCTTCCTTCTCCGAGAATTTGTTCAGTCTCTCTTTGATTTCCTGCACATGGAATAACTCTTGGAAGTATCTTCTCTAAATTCTTGGAATTCTCAAACACACTAATTGACCTCCGCATGAAAAGCTATGCCATTAATCACAAAATGCATGAAAAGTAGCCTAAAACTCAAAAATCTAGGTTAGGAATGGGCAAATAACTTATACAAATCATAATGTCAACAGAAACCCTGTAAGAAATTCTGAACCATCCAATCCATCTCAGTGCAAACCTTTGATAGAATTTACATGCATTGCATGATATGAGCTGGGAGAGAATTTAGAATTGAGTTGATTAACACAACTCTCACTGTAGGATATTAGAGTTTGGCTTTCAGTTCTTCTAGTCTTTCCTTAAATTTATCAAGGAGAAAATTGAAGGAAGAAGTTGTAGATCCTATGAGGTCCATTGGAGAATCAAGGTACTTTCTCAATTAATCTGTCTCTTCGATTGAAAAAAATAGGGGAAATGTGTCATCAGATCGAGCAGGGGTATTTTTTGAAAAGAGTAGTTTTGACGTCAAATGGCTAATTGACTGCCAAACTAGTTGTAGAAAAAATCAAGGACCCTTTTCACAGATAAGATTGTTTGGCCATCTATCTATGTCAAGAGAATAACATCATCTGCAAAGATAAGGTGGGACGGGCTGACCAAACCTCTCACTAGATCAATGCCATGCCAATTTCACTCCTCTTCCTCTCTCTCAATTAAACACAATAGGATTTCCATACAAAAGAGGAATAGATAAGATGACATTTGTCACCTTGCCGGATTCCTCGGGTAGGCTGAAATTGCTCTAGTCTCCCATCACCAACTACGACAGAGAACCTTGACATAGATAGACATTTCATTATTAAGGCCACTATCCTCTCCCAAAAACCAAAGGATTCCAAAGCCATTTTGACTCAGAATGACTACACCATTCACACCCTTTTTGTATTTCAATTTTATCATTGCTTCTTTTAGTTCAGAATGACTATAACACTCACACCCTTTTTGCATTTCAATTTTTTCATTGCTTCTTGCAGTAGAATGGCATTATCTGTTACTCTAAGACCTGGTACGAAGCTCGATTAGAAAGGAGATAGTAACTCATCCAAGAAGGGCCTCATTCTTCCTACTAGAATCTTTGTAATATTCTTATACCCGATTTTACACAAAATGATATGCGAAATTGAGAAATCAATTCAAGATATTGACATTTAGGAATCAAAGAAATCAAAGTATTATTTGCTCCCATTGTTTTAACTTGGGATAATGATATCCACAAAAACTCCACCATTTTACAAGAGCCTTTCTCTTTCTCGTCATCACCGCTTGCTCAATGCCAAACTAACCTTTTGCATCATGAAAATCATCCATTTACAAATCATTTTTTGTCCTCTCATCTTTATCAGGTACCAATCAACTTAGACAATCATAAATTGCAATCTTGATATCATGACAAACTTTGAAATCGGGAGTATAATGGTACCGAGGATTTAGGTAATAGATTGCAAGATGCAAAGGTTGAATAAGCTGGTTCTCCAACCTCTCAACAATTATTTTCAATATTGGTTCATACTTAAGATAAAATATATCATTAGTTATTAGACAGAAAAGGGAAAATTGCACTGTAGGTGCAAAAACTTTCACCAATGTAAATGTAACATTTTGGTACAAATCGTTAAATTTTCATTAACACCATTCATTGAGCTGATTGGCAATGTGATGTGGACACTGAGGTGATAACTTAGCTGACGTGGCACCATAAAATAAATTTAAATCATGAAAATAATAATAAATAAATAAATATAAGAATTTGTAAAATAAAAAAAATTATTTTAAAACACAAAAAATTAGGAATTAATCTGAAAATTTTGAAATAGGACTGGATATGTTTTAAAAAAATAAAAAAATCCCAAATCGATCCGAAACAATCTGGAATTTTCAAGGACTGACCCTCTAAGTTTTACCAACACCTAATAACATCATAAAAAGCATAAAATATATCAAAAAGAGAATTGAAAATTTGAAATATGGGCTGAACATATTTAAAAGGTCAAAAAAGACCCAAATCGATTCGGAATTTTCAAGGACCAACTCCTAGACTCTATCAGCACCTAAGACCATCTTAAAAAGCTCAAAATACATCAAAAACAGAACTAAAAAATTTAGAATATATGCTAGACAGATTTTAAAAGGTCGATAAATTATTGAATCGATCCGAAACAATCTGAAATTTTCAAGAACCGACCCCTAACCTCTACCGAAACCTAAGACCATCCTAAAACACACAAAATATATCAGAAATAGAACTAAAAAATTCAAAATAAGGGCGGAACATATTTTAAAAAGTCTATAAATGACTCCAAATCATCTGAAATGATCTAGAATTTTCAAGAACCAACATCTAAACTCCTCCAACACCTAACACCATCCTAAAACACACAAAACACATCAGAAATAGAACTAAAAAATTCAGAATAGGGGTTGGACAGATTTTAGAAAGTCAATAAATGACCTCAAATCAATCCTAAATGATCCATAATTTTCAAGAACCGGTCTCTAGACTCTACGAAAACCTAAGACCATTCTAAAATACACAAAATACATCACAAAAAAACTAAAATATTAGAGAGGGGCATATATTGGGAAAGAGTGGATCGGAGAGGGAGACAAGATCAAGAGAGAGCGGGTCGTGGACCGCCATTCCAGGCAACAGTGGTTGGCATGGATACTTCACTCCCTGTAAATTCATGGGGAGCTTGGGGAGAAGATTAACAATGTCCTGAGCACTGATCACTCCCATTCTCTCTTTTTTTTCTAATTTTTAAAATCTTAATCTAGTTTTTTAGTCAAAATGTAAAACATAAAATAATAAAAATATAAATTAAAAACATAAAATTACTTTATTTCAAAATTTTTAGTTCTGTTTTTGATATAATTTGTATGTTTTAGAATGATCTTAAGTATTGGCAGAGTCTAGAGAATAGTTCTTGAGAATTCCCGATCGTTTCGAATCAATTCGGGTAACTTTCTAAAATCCGCCCAGCCGCCATTTTGAATTTTTCAGTTTTGCTTCCAATGTATTTTTGTGCTTTAGGATGTTCTTAGGTGTTGGTAAAGTCTAGAGGTCGGTTCTTAAAAATTCTGGATCATTTCATATCGATTTGGGGTCATTTATCGACTTTCTAAAATTTGTCTAGCCCTTATTCTGAATTTTTCAGTTATGTTTCTGATGTATTTTGTGTGTTTTAGGATGATATTAGGTTTTGGTAGAGTATAGGTCGGTTCTTGAAAATTTCAGATCGTTTCTTGAAAATTCCAAATCGTTTTAGATTGATTTGGGTCATTTATCAACCTTTTAAAATTTATCCAGTAGTTATTCCAAATTTTTTAGTTCTATTTCTAATGTATTTTGAGAGTTTTAAGATGAAATTAGGTGTTGATATAGTCTAGCGGTTGGTCCTTGAGAATTCCGGATCGATTTGGGTCATTTTTTAACATTTTAAAATATGTTCAGCTCATATTTCAAAATTTTCAGTTCTGTTTCTGATGTATTTTGTGCGTTTTAGGATGTTCTTAGGTGTTGGTAAAGTTTAGGGATCAATCTTAAAAAATCTAGATTGTTTCGAAATGATTTGGGATGTTTATAGATTTTTTAAAAATCTATCCATTCATATTCCAAATTTTTCGGATCAATTCCTTTTTTTGTATTTTAAAATGTATTTTTTATTTTTATTTTAAAAATTCTTATTTTTTTTATTTATTATCATTTTTATAGCTTAAATTTATTTTATGGTGCCACGTCAGCTAAATTGCCACATCAGTCTTCGCATCATATTGACACATTAGCTCAATTAACAGTGTTAGTGAAAATTCAACGGTTTGTACTAAAATATTATATTTTGAAAACGTTTTGTATCACGAAATTACAAAAGAAAATGTTTTTACCAAAATATTATATTGGTGAAAGGTTTTATACCTACTGTATAATTTTCCTGGATAAAAAAAAACATATTTTAGACTTTAAATGCAAGTCAAATAAGAAAATAATATAATATATTAATCAATATCTAGAAGACTAGAATTATAAATTATATATTTTCTTGATATTGTTAAAATTCACCGTGTTGATTTCTCTTGCCTTAGACATCTCCCAATAAAGAAACCCCATAATTGGCATGTCTTATGAATCCACTAAACGAAGGACCTTGACAAGTAATAGTAGCCTACATTGATATTCTTCCAAAACCAACTATCTATGATAAATGGTGCACCTTTTTCCCTTCTTGAAGTGAAGAAAATTTACGAGACTTTGAAGAAGCATATGTGAACATGTTCTTCAACAGACCCTTTAACTCATGAAGAAATCCTAAAGTCAAATAGTCGGTAGCAAAATGAGTTGTAGCAGCCTAATCAAATTCCTCTTGTTCATGAAGTTTTTTTAACATGCTAATTAATAGGGGTTAACATGCTAATTAATAGGGGTCCTCAAATAAATAAAAGATGTGTTCCTTCTAGCTCTTCTGATGGTTGTTTCAAGAACGAGAAATTTTTCCCGCTCAAAAGTCCTCTAAAATTAAGTCAATCTATTGGTTAGCACAAGATGTACAAAATAATTTCTTTCTCTCTCCATCAACATTTGACTTGCCGCTTTGTAGTCTACCTCATTATCAGTCACTACTTGCACCACATTATCTTCCTTAATCATCTCAACCACTCTATCCAACATCTCAAAAATATTTTCTTTGGTCTTAGAGATCTCTAAAGTATCAACTAAGGTCAAGAATATAGTGCCTTTAGGACTATTCACCAAGAAATTACAAATACATCTCCTCTTCTTATTTGTCCATGAGTTAGACGTGGTAGAACATCCAATGTTCCTCCACTCCATCTTGTATTCCTCAATGGCTTTTTTCTAATTTTCTAAATTTTTTTTGAAGTATTTCACTCGCACATCATGATAAGATGGTGGCTCGAAACCATTATACTCATTCTATCATTCATACTTCATAGTTATCATTTATCAAAAAATCAATTTAGAAGATTACAAAACTGATAACAAATGAATAATTTAGAAAAACTTATCAATTCATTGAATTCAAGATTCTTTGCCATATCAGTAATGCAGTACTATAATTCAATGTAAACTCCATGCATATATCCAAGTATTGCATGCTAACTGTAATAAGCAGCGACATCTATCATGATATATAATTGGCAATTAGAAGACAACCATTATATATTGATAAGATCCAATCATTCTAGTCAATGCCAAAATTTCTTCACATCATACTTTCCATGTAATCAACAAGATTCAATACTATAGCAGTGAACGAGATTCAAATTGAAGTAAAGGCACATAATCAAATTGATCATTGGTCATTGAAATTAACACGAAGGAGACTATAATTCGACCATAGCAACGAAGCAACAAACTATATAACTATCGATTATAAAGAAGAGGTAGAAATTACCTGAAATGAATTAGCAGAGCATGAACCTACTTGAAATTAGAAAGAACGCAAAAGAGAAGAGGGGGCAATGAGTAGGGTACAATTAGAAAGTACACATATGAATGAAGTGGAGGTAGGGTTGTGATCAAATTTTAAGGGATCTATGGGCTGGGCCTAGCCCATTTATCATATAAAAGAGTGGGTTTAGATTAAATAGTCTATTAGGCCATTAAAAAAATTAATTTATTTGATTCAGTAATTCAATGATTTGATATTTACGAGTTTACCAATTCTACCGAGTTAAATCTGGAGTTTATTGATTCTACTATAATTTTTTATTCCACTCCGAGTTAATTCGATTCTATGAGTTAAACTCCTAAACTTGAATGAGTCTATGAGCTAACTTACAAGATTATATAACAATGCAATCAAGTGCAAGAAGGTTTTTGTACCTCAATCAGGGCATGTACTTTGTGCTTTGAGTGCCCCACTATCGTGGTTGTTATATTTTTTGCATTCCATGCAAGGAGGATGCCTCCCTAGAAGCTTATTGACTCAGTTGCAAAGAATATGTCAAAATAAAGCATCCTTGCCATGCTCTCAACTCTAGGATGAGGCATCTGCATTTTTGTAAGTATCACCATAATAGGTCGATGAGTCCGTACTAGCTCCTAAACCGTGTCAATAGCCTAGTCATTGTTCAAGGGTCTATAATTCCAGTAAAGAATAATTTTCTCCTTTGTTCTTTGGATCATTTGTTCCATAAGGTTTATATTCAAGGAGTGAAGTAGCTACTAGGCTTGCTAGACAGGTGCCAATTCTCCCACTTGAACCTGTATGCAATATACTTGCTTTAGTTAGCCAAACAGTGCCATTGTGCTTACCGTCAATCACCATCTTCCTCCTTTGATGTTCGGCTAAAATTTTGATCAGTCTATGGTCCCCCGCTGTGTACTTCTCCTCTACCCAGTCTCCTTGTACGTGTCCACCTTCAATATGATCAGTTCTATTATCAATTGATTCGATTTCCGCTCTTGACTTGTATTTAGAGGTAATCTATGTGGAAATTGTCCCTGTGCTGGAGCATTCCCTAGCTCTACTCTCCACATTTTCTAAGGATTTGGGTTCTCAAATGCTCTCGTGGTCGTCCTGACCATCACTACAAATTTTTCCACTCCGTCCTAGTGATCAGCTGCATCATCATGCATCTCCATTGAAAGGACTAAGATCCTAATATGTCCTATTATTGTACTCTTCACTGCTCGCTTGCCAGAGCTTCTCGCTCTTCCATTCACAGTGGAACTTATTGTATTATTCTTGACACCTCCCTGAAGCTTACTGTCCACTCGATTGTCCCTAGTGAATTCCTGTACAACCGGATCTGTTTCACCCAATCCGCCTCTTACTGGTTGCTTGCCCTTAGCTATAGGTGCGTTGATAATGTCGACAGTAATTTTGGTTTCTTCTTCAATTTGGTTTCCTCCAACCCTTTTATATAATGAATACCATCAGAGTTAGAATTGGTTTGAGAAATGGACTTAAATGGAGTAACATAAAGTCAAAGTTTAATTACAAGCCCAAGTCTGGCCCAACTCCCTGTGATATACAACCTACTCCAAGGGTGATGAATTCTTGTTGGGCTGGGATTGAATCTAATTTGGATGGGCCTTCCCCAGGTATCTTTCGTTACTTCTCTTGATCAGTAACCACTTTCTAGGCCCAGGCCCCCATCTTAGTAATCATTACGGCCAGGACTAGCTATTGACAGTGATCTGACCACTATGCCATTGTGATATCATCAATCTTTCTATCATCTCCCATGCATAGAAAGTTTTTCCCACCATCGTGCGTTTTCCCTTCTTTATCGCCTTCCCTTTCCCCCATGTTATCAATATCCAAGGTACCCCATTCCCCTTGTTTTCTTTCCCTCGGCTTTTTGGCAACCATTTTAGTTGCCCTTGATCAGACATGATCTGATCCTCTCGAGCCATTGTCCCTTCCTCAACAATCCTAGATTCCAATAGTGACTTACTATACGAGCAGCAGTGGTCTCATTTACGCTTAATCCATTGACTGTTGAAACATATCATGTTACAGCCTCCATATTGAACCTGTTGTTGTATTGCCCCAATAGACACGTGTTGCAAGACATTCTCAACATCCACTTGGATGCATACTTGAGCATAGTTGGCTCTAGCCTCCAACCCAGTGATATCATCCTCACAAAGGGTCCAACCTAGCTTGCTACTTTATGAATCACTAGTTGATTGTAGTATTCCATGGGAAGCTCTTCAGGAATCTAGTTCACATAGCTACTACCATGAAAGTGGCCCTGTCCGAGTCAAAGTTCAACTCCCATCAACAAATGGCTATAAATTTGTAATTCACAGACCAAGGACCATCTCTTAATACTTAATTGTGATCCTCATGTCACCACAAAGAAGCCGCTATCGATATCGACACAGTACATTATGTCAACAGTCCTCCAAAGCACCATCAATCTCTATTTGAAGACTCTATATTCCAGGGGCTGACCAAAAAGTTTCACAATTAGCAAGTTCCTCCGTGGAGTTGTGACCTACCTTTTCTCTTCTTTGGTCAGCAAAACTCTCGGAGAGTAATCCTCTTCTTCCAAACCCACATTATCATCAATGTCATACTCATAGTGATTGTCGATCTGAAAAACTTCCTTGAACGCTCCTGGGATAACCCCTACTAGTTTATGCTTGTAGGACATTTTCAAAGTCTCATCTCCTTCATTCTATTTCGAAGGATCTATTTGTGTTTCTTTAATGCATTTTTTACTCCTAAAATGCTCGTCTAGCACTTCTTTTGATCACTGAAGAGAAAACTTTGAGGAAGTCTAGGAGCTGGGATGTAGAGCGTTTCTCTATCTACAAGCAAACATTCTCTCTTCAACAAAAGCTTATATGACAACACATAGAGGCACATAATATGTTGCACTTGCATATTACACCATGCAATTGGATAATACTTTCGGTGCTAACTTGTGCCAGCAATTATGGCCTGTTAACTTATCAGGCTGGACCATCTCACCCAAATTTCTTCTTGTGCCAGACCAGCTCAGCCTGTTAGCCATGACATCGCATATACCTCGACTAGGCTCTTAATGGAATTTCAATGCTGACAATTTAGGGATGGGGGAGAATTCTAAAAGGGCTCATACCAAACCTAGCAAGATTTATCATTCTCTACACTTGCGGTACCCAGTGAAGCTTTAGTTTGAAACTCGTGGTCATTACCTTCCTCTAAATATAGTAAGCCTATTAACTCTGAGGAATAGTAAAGAGGCTCACCAAAATTCTCTAATAAGGCCCTGATAAGATTTTTTAGATTAAATAGGATTAATAAACTTAAGAACATTAAATGCTCAGTCTTCGCTAGGAATGCTTGTAACTTGTAAGAGATTTAGTTCAAAATTTTAGCAATTTAATTGCACATGCATTATATTTTATGTATAGTTAGTGTAGGAGTTTATATGATTTTGTAGCATCCTCAAATATATTTTTGAATAAGTTTTAAGTAATAAATAAAATATTTATTATTATTGTGGAAAAAAATCTATTTGGTGTTTTCTCCCTCAAAAGAGGGGATGAAATTATTGAAAATCTGAGAAAGGGGATGTCACGACCGAAAAATTTGGTAGAATTTCTCTTTACTTTTTGTAATATTCCATATCAAACACAAACCTACTTTAATATCCATCAAGATATTATCTACTCCAGCATCACATTCACAACCATAACTCATCTTTTCACCATCCAAAACAATCTCAACAAAAAATTTAGGTCGTAACATTATATACAAAACTATTATGCTTCTAATTTACATACCCTTAAAATCTACCTGCAAGAAGCTTGACATAGATCCCTGAAAATAAAATTGTAATTCTGAGCAGCTCTTCTTTTATCTACTTAGTTGAAAAGACAATATCACGTGGGTGAATTGCAGGCTGAATAAGTACAAATTTCTATAGTAGAATAATATTATAAATATAATTTCTAAACGACGAGAACATCAAACCGTTATGCTCAATAATGCCATACATGCAATGCACAGAATCAATCATATCAAATAATAGCCTTGGGGTCGCACTCCCTCTGAGATAGAGTTATGATGATATCGATACTCTACTCTCTGATGATACAGTGACCCCATGACTCAATCAATACCAAGTTTTCCTTACGAAATCTTTTGATGCGCTTCATCTACATACCACACTCCCGAGGGGACCGTCCATTAGTAAGAGCATTTTGCATTTATCTTAGTTTCAAGTACCATTGGAGACCAATGATAATTTAAAACCCTCTTTTTCCACTTTTATTTATTATCTTTTTTTTGCCCATTTCTAATATGCTAGCTTAGCGGTCACTATGGCTATTTACAAGTACCATCAATAATGTATAATGCAAAGTCATACATAATGATGCATTAATGCAAAAATCACCAATAATAACACACACTTACTTATCCATTACGATACACAATATATATCTATGTATTTCTTAGGTATAATATACTAAGCATATCTATTATACTTGTAAGTAAATTAACAATTACGTTAAACTATATAATCATTTATATAGATTATTCACAATGTAAAAGAGCACTCACAATCACCCTTTAGTCAATCTTTGATCAATTTTGGTCTCCAGGAGGCCTATTTTGGGTCTCCTCAATCTCTAATATATTATTCACAGTAAAACTAACACATATAGCATCTACCCATATGTATTCAAATAAAAATGATCCGAAAATTGCTTATAGTACTTAATCTACTCTGCCATGATCAACCGTATAACCTTTACATATCCTATTACCACACTTCTCTATCCAAATCATACTATCAAGTAATAAAATCTACTAAATTTAAAATAAATCTCATTTCCATTCTATTTTTTTCTTCTTTACCTCTCCCGGAGTTGTCCTATTCCTATCTATTTCTTTTCCTTCTTCTTCTTTCTGCGTTTCTCTCTCTGTCTCTATTAAGTGGTTTTTGGGGAAAGAAAATTGCCGAATGTTTTTCAAGGAAAATGGAGAAGGAAGAGATATATATGTGGGTTTTTCACCGATGGAGGGAAAACGTAAAATACATAATTTTGGGCCATAATTTTTTCTAAAAGAATTAATGGGATTTGGGCTTAAGCACCTGTCCATAGCCTCGCAGGGGAGAAAGTCTTTAATAGAATAATTATACCATATAGGTAATACTAATGTAATATATCCTTCCAATTAGAATCCATTATTTACATATTTTTCCAATTAGAATTCCCTATTTATCAGGGTTTTTAAATATCTTTTTAAGAATTTTAGAATTTAGTAATTATATCTTTATAATTACTGATTAAATGTCAAGTTCTGATTGGACAAATATACCGCTCATCATTACACGCAGTAAACAACTATACCAAAGACTTTCTTGAGAATGGGGTCTTTGTACAATTTGTGTCGTCCTCAATTTAGGACCAAGAGCTCCTAGGTTCGATCCTCAACAATAAAACTCTTGTACACTTGATTTCCTATTCCTTTTATTACCTTCTATACTTATGTGACATTTATGCACTAACAAATATATTGAACATATCAGAACTTACGCAAAAAACATGAATTAGTTACAAAACAGAGAATTAGGCTGGTTTAGATGCACATACCATAAGAGATTGATGTTAGAGGTAGACAAGGTTAATAGCCTAATCTTTATAAGGGATACCATTAACAAAAAATTTAAGATCTCATTTGCAGATCTTGGGGTTCTCTTCCATATATGTTGTCGGGTTTTGTCACGTGTTGGTAAGGTTTGCATCATCTTGATCCTATGTTAAGGATGATACTAACTACACTGGAACTAGAACCTCGATCTTTGCATTAGCTCTTTCTCAACTAAAGCAATTTGATAATTAAAGTGAATTGATTGAGATGGTAAAGTGCATCTTTCTCTCAAATAAGATATCGAATTCGAGTTTTATAGATGGAGAAAATCACCTTGGGAGAACTTTACCCCTAGTTGGCCTATCGAGCTCGAACTAGATTATTCGGAATCTGTTGAATTTTTAAATACCAGTAGTACATGCCAAAAATATTGAGCAGTTTGTATGTCTAGTATTTTGAGCTCTTTAGCCCCCACTCTTTTTATGTGTCTCACAAATTTGGCCTTTTTTGAAGAATGATATTTATCAAACGGCTTTAACGTACCTTTTTCTCCTCTTCTGAGAACGTCATAGAAACAGAAATGGAACTGCTCGAACTGTAGAAGAAAAATTGCATAACAATGGCTTAGGTAATGGATGGTGATTTGCCAAAATCACATACATAATTTTGAGTCAAATTGCAAATGTCCTAAAGATTAAGTGTCACTATTGAACTTGCCCTGCAATACGGAGTAATGATAAAGTTAAAACTTGAGGGGATCGTCATATCCACACTCAAATGCAACTCTTTTAAGATAAATTTGCAAGCAAGACCCTCGATTTGTGATCTAGAGATCATGTATTCGATTGTCATTGGTGGACTTCCGTATCCTTTTATTTCCTTCTCCATCTTATTTTTTAATAAACCCTTAGATCTACGATGAAAAAAAGAAAAGAAATCGTTTACCTACACTTTGCACAACTTATTTACCGATTTGAGTTGATATAAGTTATTTAGCACTTGATCCTCTTAAGTGAAGATCTTACAATCAAGTTTTCATGAATGAAGCAAACTCACACTGGGAGAATTTTATCTTTGAATGAACCTGTCAAACTTGAACTAAATTAGTTAAAGGTATGACTCTCGAATACTAGTAGCGCAAATAAAAAATGAATTGACAGGTAACAAGTATGGTACCCATATGGTTCAAGGGGGTTTCTAAGTGAAAAATAATGTTGGTGAGAAATCATTCATTAGATGAAGCAATTAGCAAGTGATTAAGACTAATCCTCCATACAATAATCCAGCAATAGATTCAAGTTGGGCCAAAAAGACCAACATGAGAGAGCCAACCGCTCACGACAAGAGGTGAGATTTCACTGTGTGGTGGGGCCAGGGACTGATGAACTGGAGGATTAGTGAGTGTTAACAAATCATTGATTAATCTCTTTGATTAATTAAGCAAGATGGAGAGACATTACTTCATTGAGCAAGTGGGAAGAGAATATAATCAATTTTCATTCAAAATCAATCATAGCCATTGCTTGGATTTAAAGCATTTGTCAAAATGAAAAGCCCAACTAAGCCAATCACTCATTGCACGTACAGGCAGTGTCAGTGAATCAAGTCAAAACCTTACTTGACTAGTAAGGACTGAACACCCTAATCTTTAAAGTTTCAAAAATTCCCTTTATTCATCATCATCATCATCATCATATATTTCCTTTATCATTAGGCAATGTTAGGTATTAGGGATGGATTTAAGGAGGTGAGGAGGATAATCAACCCTTTAAAATCAGAAAAATAAGTGAAATATTATGAATATTTCAATAATTTTGTCTATCTATAGTTAAGTTGCCATGTTTCGTAATCCACAAATTCGTTCTTTTACCTTTATTATGATAAAGGGGCAATGTATACCTAACATTGCGCCTTTATCATAAGGCAATGTTAGTTATACTTGATGTATTTAAGGGGCAGGAAACTCAGGAATACTAGTGAAATATTATAGATATTTCAATAATTTTATCTATTTTTTTAATTATATTACTATATTACACCATCCTTAAATTCGTCCATTTGCTGTTACTATGGGCATGCCTTGAGTTTTGCCCTCTTCATCCTTAGGCAATGCTAGGTATTTAGGGATGGATTTAAGTCGGTGTGGGGCCCCTAAACTCAGGAAAACTAGTGAAATATTGTCGATATTTTAAAGATTTTGTCTATATGTTATTTAAATTATTGTATTTTGCCCCCTCAAATTAGTTCTTTTATCTTTACCAAAATTTCTGGAGTTTCGCCTCCTTGCCAACCTTTCTTCATCCGTCCCCATAGTTATTGGTTTTTTATCATCACCAAAATGATCTCAGGGCTATATTACTCGGAAATTTATGATAAGAATATGCCAAACTGAAAAACCAACAGATGAAGAAGTGTTTTCAGTGCAGTAGATCATTCTCGTCTTGAATATCAAAATGGTTTCATTCAGCCCTCTTTAACAAGACTTAACATGCTATTTTGCTCGGTCTTCTCATCATCTCTTCTATAAACTTCATTTTTTTCGGTGATAAAAGAGGCTTATAAATCTAATACAAGGATAGAAGATAGAGAAAAATAAAATGGATATATAAGGTCCGCGGTGAAGGTCAAACTCTCATCCACTAGGATGTGAGGTAGAGTCTTACGCCAAATCACAAACATCCGTTCCTCATAAATTTCCACGGTAACCCCTATAAAACCAATTACCTTCATTAAGGCTGATACGCCAAGAATGTGTCAAAGAAAAGAGAGCCACAGGGAATTTGTTTACTGGAAATCAAAATTAAAACCTCTTGACTTCAATTAAACAATTCATTCATGAGGTCTTTAGATCTCAATCAAATTCTTTCTAGAAATTGTTATCTCAAGCATAATAGAAAGGAATGGATATTTCAGCATTCATGTACAAGGCAAATCTTTAATGATAGAAGAGCAATGACAACCTTTGTGGTTCTTCTCCTTTCCATATGCTTCAGGGTTCGCACTAACAAAACATGCAGTATTTGCATAAAATGGATCTCAATTATAAAGCAAAAAGTACATAGAATCACTGGAGTCCGTATTTCCTCATGTACGAATTGCCGAAATATGAGCCCACGGTTGCAGCCACAGTCATAAGAAATTAAACTTCTTGTGAATTGAGATGGACGGTGTAACGTATTTTCCAGTACCGTGCAAGTCCTAGGGACACTAAGTAACGAATACTTTGTGTGCAAAAGTGTCAACACCTCTCTCCACATTAATCACGGAATGAAACACAATTGCATCACTAGTTCTTAAAGTAATTCTACATCAATAAAGAGTAATTAATCTTCCAATGTCAAATGATATTTATTACAAGTACGTCGGACGTCATGTAATTTTGCCGTTAATTTAAACCCAAAATTTAAAGAGTACAAAGGAGACACATAAATCTAAAATAGAATAGAATGAATTGGGATAAATGGTACAGGAAGTCTTGCTAATTAGAATCGAATCTAGGACCTCTCAATCTCAGGTCAAGGGTGGGTACCAATTATACCAAGTTTTCTTTCTCTAGTCTACTATATATTATCACCAATTATGACGACTTCCTTAATGGTCCAGAAAGAGACTTGAGAAGAAACAAAGCTCGCGAGTGTATTAGTAATCATTCAATAAAATAAAAGACTCGTTTACACTTGTAAGTTTTTCAAATTAAATATTATTGGGTTTGACTCCACTTATTTAATTAGTGAGGCTGAGCTGAATTCGAGCTCGATATGATTGAGTCAAATTCGAGTTTTCACCATGTTGAATTTGAACAGTTTGTAAATTATCTTATCTCATTTATACCTCCATTGTTGATGAGACTATAAAGGGATGGCACGGGTAGAGGTGGCAGGGTATTTAAACACCTGGATCTGTCCAGCAACCTTGACAAATTGACCCATGCGAGCCAGATAGAGGCACAGGTCGACTGATTAAAAATTAATAAAAATACATAATATATAATAAAAACTTGTAGAAAATGATGTATTATAATAAAACTAAATGAATTTAAAACAATTATAATTTATAGAATGGCAAAAAATAAAAATGATTATTAATCAATTCATTGAGATTAAAATACCCATAAATTAAGTAAAGCTACTTTCAAAATATATAATAATATTGTATTAATAAAATGGGGCTTGGCAAAAGACTGATCCAGAATCGACCTGACCTATACACTGATCGAGTTGGACAATATTGAGACAGGACGAGTCGGCGGATCAGGTCAAAGTTGACATCCTTATATACTAATGATCTCAAATAGGCTTTTTAAAAAAAATATATATATCATATAATATTTGTTGGGTTCGAAAACTGATAGTACGATACTGATATGTAGAGGGAAGTTAATGTATCATTCGTTGCTCATTTGAGTACATCAATTATTTATATACAAGATAGAAAATGGCAGTTACAAATAGAGAAAGATGGGGAAGTGGCTGAGAGTGGGTTGATCTGCCACGTCCTCCTTGGTTTACCCGGTCATCACATTACTTGTTGAATATGTAGGGCTTTACCATGGGCCGAAGTGGGCCAATCCGGAGCCATGAGCTTTGGCTCGTGATTCTTACCCATCATCTGCCCTTGAATTTTTCGGGTTGTATGACACGGCAAAATGGTTCAAATTTTTGAAAATAGGAGGCTGTCCTTGAGGTGACACATGTCCCGCAGGGACATCATGGGCTGCTAGGTGACTAGGATAGTGGAAGAGGTGCGCCATAATTTCTATTCCCCATGCATGTCAATCACTTCTCTTCCCCTACGTATTTATTAGAGCAAAGCCCTCTCAAATCCCATTTCACTCCTCAATTTGACATTCCAGTCTCTCACCCGTATCTCCCTTTCTCTCTCTAGCTTCTGCACCCGTGGCATCCCCAAGCTAATTTGCTCTACCCACGGCCTTGTAAGGTCAGGAAATTTTCGAGAACATAATTACCCCTTCTCGGCTTCTTGCCATACTGAAATTAGGAAGGATAGGTGCCGACTTCTCCCCTCGATGGAAATTGAGGGTGAAAAACCCTTAGAGCTGCACCCAAGGGAGTTCATGGTCTTCCTCGAGTAGATTAAGGCCGGCGTTCGCTGGTCTTTGGCAGAGCCAGTAGTGACAATGTTAAAATACCACCGCATGACGTCGGGACAACTCTCCCTCACCTCTTTGGGTGGGTGGATCGCCTTTTCCTATACTATAGGAAATATAAAATCACATACAGCAGGCTCATTTTTAGATTTTTTACTTTCTGATCCAAAAATTCGAGGAGGGTTACTTCTATTTCCAACCGCACCTCAAGAAACTCTATGGGGCTCTAGTGGTGAACTATTGGTCCACGAACCCAAGGTGGAAAAACTCATTCTTCTTCCTGAGAGATGCCGAGGCTTGGAAGTGGCACCAGGATCCTCAAGACTAGTTTCCCAATGAGGATCCTTGGGGGTCCATGAAGAAGGAAAGTGAGCTCGAATCGACAAGTTCCACGGCAAAAAAATCGATGCTTGAAATATTATAACTGATGAAAACTTTCTTCAGTATGGTCTCATGTCTGAGGCTCCTTGAAAGTGGAGTATGGATATAGATATGTGCGAACTGTCAAAGGAAGTTTTGGTAATTTCTAACCCCTTCTCCTTTTCCTTCTAGATAAGAACGAGTGGAGCATCATCTTTAACATGTTGATATAGGAGAAACCGCAGCAAGGGGTCCGAAAGAGAAAGTGAGATGACGATGAAGAAGACATCATTGTGATATCATCTTCCCCAACCAAAAGGAGTGGCAGTGTTATGCTAGAGGGAGACGCACCTTTAGAGCGAGAGTCTGGCTAGAAGCTCTACCCCCTACAGTGCCTCAGGAGCTGGGCAATCCTCCCGCACTAGAACAAGATAGCCCATCAGCGCCAAGCTAGCAGGGTTGAATTCCTTGGAACAAGACAAACCTATAGGGGAACCTGAGGCGCCATTGGAGGAGCAAACCGCGGAGCACATCAAAGAGGTATATTCAACACGCTTACCATTTGTACGTGGGTGTCTCTCCCTGTAGAAGGCGTTCCCATCGAAGGGGGTTTTTTGAAGGATGTCAAGATGCAGCTACACTTTATCGATGCCCTTTAGCACTTCAGAGGGGAGCTCCCCTCCATAGAGTCTCAGGAGGACCTATTCACATATGCACGCTATCACTCCTTGGTGGTAAGCACATGTTTAGGGCCTTGACCCTATTTAGTGGAGAGGTACTGACTTCAGTCATTTGCAGGGGGCCATGATACTCGAGATGCTGATGGAGGTGTGGAGGCAAGAGCGCTCCATCACACCCAAGCTTGAAAGTCAAGCATTTGACCGGGAAGAGGAATAACTAGAGAAAGCAGCGCTTGAGCATATGTATCAGCATTCAAGATTTGAAATCTCAAGTGGACATAGTGGAAGAAGAAATAAAGGGGGCTCGGGAAGAGGCGAAGACGCTAAAGGAGCAGCTGATAGTGAAGAAAATGAGGAGAGAGGTAGCTCAAGTCCGATGGAATAAGGAACTAGAGGCCCTTAGGGAGCAGCTCATGGTGGAAAGAACAGAGAGGGGAAGACTTCGGGCCTGGTGGACTACCAAGAAAGAGCGGCTCCAAAGCCGAGTCCAGGAGTCTTCACTAGCACTGTCCTGAGTGGCTTCAGAAAGGGTGGCAGAGATAGAGAGCGCCAAACAGGAGGCTGTGGAAGCTTTCAAGTCTAGCGATGCTTTCACAGAAGAACTAACAAGGCGCAGTGGCAAGGCTTTTGGGGAATCACTTGGGTTTGTCAGAGATGACCTGCGACGTCTATGCCCTAATGTCACTTCCCAGTTAATTCCAAGCTTCAAGTATTTGCTAGAGCTCGAGGAAGTGCACTCTGGTGCAACTCCCTCCACTAGTAAAGGAACTCCTATGTATTTGATAGGACTTGCTGTGAATGAAAGCTCTATCTTCCTCTTCTTTCCTTGAAGTTATTAATCCAGCGTATTATTGTTAGATATGCTAAGGGTTAGAGCACTGAATTAATGCCAGGAGTCAGGGTAGTGGTGCTTCTATTGTACCCTTGGGTGGTTTATCACCTGTAGCATGCTTTCCATTCTCATTAATGCTTTTAGCGTACCCCTAAGCTGTAAAGGTCTTTAGTCATGCCCTAGCTGGTGAGGTCTTTTTAACGCTTTTTAGCATGCCCCTGGGTTGCAAGGGTCTTTAGCTATGCCCCAATTGATGAGGTCTTCAACGCTTTTTAGTTTGCCCCTGGGTCGCAAGGGTCTTTAGTCATGCGTTGAAAGTGAACCAAAAGAACAAATGAAAAATAAACATCACAGGAGTTCAGTAATAAAACTTCTTTAGCATTTCCGCGTTGAAAGTGTGTGGTAGCATGCGTCCGGCCATGTCTTGGAGTACGCAAGCTCCTGGATAGGGGATACCAATGATGCGGTACTGGCCTTCCCACTTCAAAGTAAACTTAGTGACTTAGTCATGGTGTGAGAACTTATGCTGGCATAGAACCAACTCCCCTACACTGAACTACCTTAAGCGTACTTGTCTATTGAAGTAGTGCATCGTCGCACGCTTGGCCCTATCTATGCTACGTAAAGCACTTAATCTTCTCTCCTCCAAAAGGTCCAGGTCCTCGTTGCAAAGCTGATCGTTTTCTATTCTGCTGAAGGTAGCAGTCCTGTGAGTGCGGAGGGCTACCCCTACTGGAATGACCGCTTCTGGCTTGTAAACGAGGGAAAAAGGGCTCTCACCTATAGCAGCTCGTGGTGTTGTACGATAAGCCCAGAGGATGCTATCCAACTCATCAACCCAACTCCCTTCATGAACAGCTAAACTAATGCACAAGCCATGCAGCAAAGTCCTATTGGTAACTTCAACTTGGCCGTTAATCTGGGGATGAGCTACAGATGAAAAACGGTGCTCTATGTGGAGCTCATAGCACATGTCTTGAAATGCTTGTCCCCTGAACTAGTCCCATTATCTGAGATGATGATGCGAGGTATTCTGAAGCATTATACCACCTTCTCTAGTATGAATTTCCTAGCTACCTTGTCGATGATGGTGGCTACGGCCTTTGCCTCGACCCACTTGAAAAAGTAGTCTATAGTGACGAAGAGGAACCAGCGCTATGCTGGGGCCTTGGGTAGTGGCCTTAATATGTCGATCCTCCATTGAGCGAAAGGCCACGGGGATTGGATGGTTGTCAGTTCATTGGAGCATCGCATCGGGTTACGCTCAAGCACCTAGCAGGATGGCCATCTTCGCACCAAGGCCTGGGCATCCGTCATCATCAAGGGCCAATAATACCCCTATCGCAAGGCAAGGTGTGCGACGGCCTGGGCTCCCTGATGACCTCCGACAATTCCTTCAAAGAGCTCTTGCAACACATAGTCAGCCTCATGCAAACCTAGATAATGCAACAAGGAGCCAGATGCACCACGTTTATAAACAGTCCCGTCCAGCAACGTATACCTTGCCACCTTCACCCTGGTGCGTTTTCCCTCTATAGGATCTAAAGGGAGTTGATCTTTGTCCAGGAACCTTATGATGGGGGTCATCCACGATTCTTCATTTCTGTTACAGAGTACCTCAATAGGCATGTACATTTCGAACATGTGGCGCAACTCCAAGAAGCACATCGGGGAGTGGGCTTGATTTGTGGTGGCTTTGCTCAAGAGGTCTGCCAGGTGGTTTTCTTCCCTGGGAACCTACATGAATTCCATGTTGAACAGCATTGCAAGCTGCCTGGCCCGCTCAACATACTTCTTCATGGTTTCCCTTTTAGCATTGTAGTCTCCATTCAACTGATTAAGAACAAGTTGGGAGTTGCATTTTACCCATAACTTTTGAGCTCACGCTCCTCAGGCTATAAGGAGTCCAATGATCAGGGCCTCGTATTCCGCCTCATTGTTGATGGCAGGAAATGAGAGCACAAGGCTATATGTAGGGGAATTTCCAGTGGCGGTTATAATGACGCACCCAGCTTCGGCAGTATGAGAGGTAGATGAACCATTGGTCATTAATTCCCATAAATCTGAAGGCGATTCTTCCTGTAAGCCGCTTGGAGCTTCTAGTGCTGCATTGAAGCCCGTGTTCTTAGCTACGAAGCCGGCCAATGCTTGGGCCACCTCTAGGTTCAAAGTGTAAGTCAAACTCAGTTAACTCAATGGCCCAACGGACCATCCTCCCAGATGTCTCCGGCTTGTGCATCACCTGCTTGAGGGGCTAGTCACTCATCACCAAAATAGCCTGTGCGTGAAAATAAGGGCTCTGTCGCTAAGCAAGCCGACATAGAGGGCACCAAATGCCTAAACAAGACAAAAACCAACTATATGCTTAACACAAACTTTCTGGTCCTCCCTCTGGCACAGAGGGATTGGCCCTGGGACCTTCTTCAACCCCAGGATGTGATGAGTTGACATTGAGGTGCCAAACGACTCCGTCGATAAGAGCTCTTAGGAATGCTGCAGACCTCTCCCGCCCATCAGGATATATTCAAGAAGTTTCTTGCTTCCGTCCAAGTTGCTGCTCAGTGTGGATCATTATCTTACTAACGTAATACACCGGTCACTGTGAATGATCACTCTCTACCACCAATACAAAGCTTAGGGCCATATCACTGACCCCCTAAAAAGAGCAGCAACTCCTCTCCTCTGAGGGGATTCACCAGGCAAGGAGATGAGTGTATGTAGTCATTGAATTTGAGGAAGGCCACCTCACAATCGAGTGTCAATGTAAAGTCCTTCCCAAACTTTATCGAGATAAAGAAAGGGAAGCACTTGTCTACTGCACATGAGAGAAAGCGCGACAAGGCCGCCAATCTTCTAGTGAGGCATTGGATTTCCTTCATTGTCCTTGGGAACTACATGCTGTCAATTGCTTGAACCATTTCGAGGTTCACCTCAATTCCTCGATGCGATAACATAAAGCCCAGGAGCCTCCTTGACCTAACACCAAAAGCACACTTATCGGGATTGAGATGCAAATTGTGTTGTCCCATTACCTCAAAGGCGGCATATAAGTCATTAGCATGGGCGGAGCCCTTCGTCGATTTAATGATCATGTCATCCATGTATGCCTCCATGGTTCGTCCCAGACTCACACAAAACAATTTGTTTACAAGGCGCTGGTAAGTGGCCTCGACATTTTTTAGATCGAAACGCATGACGCGATAGCAATAAATGTCATCTTCAGCATAGAAGGCAGTCTTTTGCTGGTCACGGAGATGCATCGCAATATGATTGTGCCTCGAGTAAGCAACCATAAAACTGAGGAGCCCATGCCTTATTGTGGCATCGACATGCTGGTCTATTATGGGCAGTGGACAGGCATCTTTGGGGCTGGCTTTATTCAAATCGGTGTAATCAACATACATCCTCCACTTGCCATTGGCCTTTCGCACCAAGACCATGTTCGCTACCCATGTTTGGATTCAAACTTCCGAAATGAAGTTTGCAACGAGAAGTCATGCCATCTCTTCTTGGATTGCCTAGCGACACTCTACCCCCATTGGCCCCTACTTTTGGATGATGGGCCTCTCAAGAGGGTCGACCGCAAGGCTATGAGAAATGACTTGACGGTCGATACATGCGAGGCTCAGAAAATTCACATAACAATGTCACCAAATCATCCTTACATGCGGGGCTTAGATTAGCTCCTATTCTGACTTGATGTCCTGGTGCCAGAGACATACCCTCCAGGGCCCTCCAAGGCCTGGGGTGCTCGGCTTCGTCCCTCGAGTCTGGCTCGATTAGCAACATTTGCCACACCCACACCTTTTTCAATGCAGCAATATGGCAACACTTAGCTGATTGGTGGCAGCCATGGATGGTATCCATCCCCTTCACGGTGGAACTTGATCATCTAATGGCATGTTGAAGGTATGGCTTGAAGCTCATTTAAGGATAGCATGCCCATGATCGCATTGCATGCGGAGGAGACATCAACCATGTGGAAGGTGGTCATGCAATGCGAAGCCATGGGATCCACCCCCAGCTAGAAAGGCAACGTGATGGCATCACGGGGGTACACCTATCCTCCATTGAAACCAACGTGGGGAGAGTCCATCGGGATTAGTTTGGCCTCATCTAGGCCCATCTTTCTAAATGCATTGCAGTAAAGTACGTCGGTAGAACTTCCATTGTCCACTAGGACCATTCTTACCTCAAATCCACTTATGTCTGTGATGATCACTAGGGCCTCATCTGCCGCTAATGCGGTTATAGAGGCGGTGTCTTCCTTTGTGAACATGATGGAATAGTCTAGTTTAGGACCGAGGCACTACATCACCTTTATCGTTTGTTTAATGCGGGCACCTTCAGGGCTAGTGATAACATGGATTGTCCCCCGGTTTGTAGGTTGGGGGCTTCTCGAGATGCTAACAGACCTCTCTCGCAGGTGGCAGCTGGAGAAGCTGAGCAGCACCCATCTGTATCCCGGTGGCATGTGTTTTTTCTAGGAAGTCGCCTCACATACTTCTGTAACCCTCTTGGAGCATCTGCTCGATTTCAAACGTTAACTATCTGCAATCTTCTATTTCGTGTCCTACGACTTTGTGATAGCGACAGTACTTGTCCTTTTCGTGCCTTAGAGTGCCCTTCGATTTGAGTGTCCTTTTCATGGTCCTCATGTTTCCTCACGATGTCTTTCCTTTTAACCTCCTTTTGCCTCCAGTCGACCTCTTCAATGGCCATGAAGCATTAAGTTCGCGCTGCAAAGTTGGCAAATTCAATCACCGGATTTATAATTAGAATTTTTACGAGCTCCTCATCGCGCAATCCTGCTGGAATGCTGGCATGTTCTCCTTCGGCATAAGGCTCTCTACCTTAGCCGCTACCTTGACGAAGCAGTCATACTAGTGGCATAGGGACTCCTTATCCTTCTACTACATGCCAAAGAGCTCCATTGGGGTACGTTTGATCGAGGGGGAGCCGGCGAAGCTCTCCAAAAACCATTCCTTTGGAAGCGTAAAGCTAGTTATGGACCCTGGCTCTAGTAAATAGAACCAATCCATAGCAAGGCCCTTCAGCATCCTAGGGAAGAGGAGACACTGGATTTCATCGATGGTGCCCCTTCCGAGGAGCAAGTTGACATGAGTGCGGAGGTGGTCGTGGCGGTCCAACATCCCATCGTAAGTGGCAATTTGGGGTATCTTAAATTTTTGAGGAAGCATTACCGCTTGAATTGCAATGGAGAATGGGCTAGTCACGTCCTCCTCGGCTGTAGGAAGACCGTGTCTCTGACGATTATTTGCTTCCACGGCTCAGGTTGCCAAGTCCTCCACTAGTCGTTGCACTTCTTGGGCCGTCTAAGGTTCTTTGGTTGGGCAGGGATTTAGGAGCAAGCATTGGATGGGAACTCAATTCATTGGGCGCCTAGTGCGATGTCGGCATTACTCCCGCGGTAATGTTGGCTCCCTCTCATCTATCACTCGAGTGCCGGGATATTGCTGCCTCTCTTAGGATAGTTCAAGGATGGTTTTGAACTGTCAAGTTCCAGTTGGGAACCACGTTTTGGCCAGTTCAAAATCATCCACTTCCAGTTATGTAGATTTTAGAAAAAAATAATGCAGAAATTATTAGAAATTATAATAAATTGGAATTAAAAAATAAATTAAATGTAAGGTATATAATTTGATACATTAACAATTTTCAATTCTGTTTCATAATCTTTGGTCTCGATTCTGGTTCCTTCAATGGGAGGAACTAGTTTGGAATCGCCCCGCCCCCTCAGAGTTCCGAGCCAGTTTAAGCTTTGTTCAGATTTTGACTAGCTCTGTTTTGGAATCATTTTTTAGCCAAGACCAAGCATCGTCAATCAAATGACTAAATTAGTATTAATTACCTCAATAATTATCATAATTATTATTAATCAGAGCATTGTAATTGATACTTTTTCATCACTTCATCGTGATGTAGAATCATTTAATATTTTTCCAGATTATGGGAATATACCCTATTACAAGAAAGTTGGACGAATAAACAATTAATGATAAAAAAATTTCATTTCAACATAAATTTGACTAAACATACCGTTTGTTGGCTAAATCAAGTAGCTAGGTTATCTAGAGAAAATATGAAGCTAGAGCGACACTAAAAAATTTCATGTACAACGAGCATTTTTCTAATAATATGATGGTAGTAATAATGACAATTCAGTTATCTCACATACCCAATTTTCAGTTTTTCCTGCTCAACCATGAATATATTAGACGAACTAAATAACCGACGCTCAACATCATTCCTGTCAGTAAAATATCACCCAAATGTTTAATATAATTCAAGAAGTAGGTGTTACCTAAGGCAAACCCAAATGGAACACTTCTGGCATCTGTTTCTGACAATGCATAAAAAGATTCAAATCTAGGGTGTTGGACCCATTGGATCAAGTGGGAATGAGTTTCGAACCATTACATCACGACTCTTAATGTTAATGTCCGATGAGATAATATGTCATTCTAAATGAATGTTGCATGGCAAAGTAATATATATCACCCACGTCCAATATACTATCTCTGAGCTTGCTAATTATAGCTCTTACTTGCTAATTCCAGTTGTAGAAACAATAAACAGAAAGGCGAACGAATTATATTAGTGTGGAAAAGAAGCTTGAACCAACCGACAGACAAGGAGAAGAAGCATGTGTTAGTTTACTTGGCTTGGAATTGAAGGGATATGAATGGCATCAGTGTAAATTGGCAGTTAGCTTGCTACCTAGCTTCAACATAATCACTTCTTTCTCTCTCAAAAAAAATCTTATATAATCCTATTTCGTTGAGGAAAAACTAATTAAATTATTTTAATTAGTAATAATTAAGATAATTACGTGAATAATTAATATTAATTTACTTATTTATCACTTTTTAATTTACATTTTATTACGTTACGTGATGATGTAGGATTACTAGACATTTCTCCTCTCTCACACATCACCATTAAAAAAAAGAAAGCACATTACGTCGGGCATTTATTGAGTTCGTTTCACAGTCCTATTCATAAATACAATAATTGACTTGTACTTTGTACATATGGTGATCATTTCTAGAATACATGTTGAATTCTAACTAGCTGCTTTAAGAGAAAATGCTTTTGACCTCGTGGTACCAACATTGACATGAGACAAGAGATCAAGTGTTCAATGCTAACTCTGGTTCCCTCTATTCACTTTACATTTTATCATCTTTTCAGCTTATGTCTCCTATATTTAAAAATGTAGCTATTTTAAACATTATGTATTGCTTTTTCTTTTTTAACCTATACCACTGGCATTTAAATATTTATCATGTCTTGACTAATCAAGTTTGAGTTAGATGAGATTGTTAGGGGTAAAACTCTCGTAGAATGAATTATCTTTATTTATAATATTCGAATTCGAAATTTTATTTAAGAGAAAAAGACGCTATATTACCTCAAACAATCTAATTTAATTTTTTTTTCATTTTATAAGTAATGTTACTTGCAATAAATTGCTGCGTCAAATAATTATTACTTAAATATATCACATGATTTATAAGCTTTATTCATGAGTCTCTCCAGCTCAATTAGACATTTCGTCATTATTATACTTCCGCGAGATGTAACCGAGGGTGTTTGGTCCACCTTAAAAAGAAGAGTTGCCTTGCTGGTGTGGGAGGTGGCCGAGATAATAAGATATATATTTTTTTAAATAATTTTTTAAGCTTAAGTTCTATAAATAAAAAAAATTAATATAATTTTAATTTTTTATTGTATTGATCTAATTTAAACTTAAATTAGTCATTGTATTAAACTTGCACGTATCAAGTACTTCTGGTTGTACTACTGAAAATAAAAAAGAAGTAGCCTTAGACCTAGTCACCCCCTCTCATGGTTGAGGTTCATTAGATTTGTACGGACCAACGCAAACCCCTCCCTCAGCCGTACTCTGTCCTCCGTAGGGCGCCTTTGACTGGTGGCGGCGCCACCACCACCACCCTCCGCCATGAGCGGGTCTAAGAAAAGGTCTCCCTCTCCTTCTCTCTTTCCCCTTTCATTCTCTCACCTTCCACTTGTCTCTCCAACTGAAAACTATGACCATCACCGCTCTTAACCATACAAACTTACAACTACTTTCACTACAAAGAGCAAACTCCAGCCCATTACTTCCTTCTCTCCATCTCTCTTCATATCTTTCTATTTTCTTCCCTTCTTCCTACTCTACTCCTGTTTTGTGTTTGATATATAGATATACAGTATCATGGCTTTGATCATGGACCAGCAACAATCAGACCTCAAGCATTTTTGCAAAATTTGCAAGAAGGGTTTCGTGTGCGGGCGGGCCCTTGGTGGCCACATGAGGGCTCATGGGATCGGGGATGAGGGATGCCAACCAGATGATGAGGACTCTGCGAGCGATTGGAACAAGCACGACGACTCCATGCCACCAGGGAACAAGCGCATGTACGCGTTGAGAACCAACCCTAACCGTCTCAAGAGCTGTCGAGTGTGCGAGAATTGTGGAAAGGAGTTCTCGTCGTGGAAGTCCTTCCTTGAGCACGGGAAATGCAGCTTCGAGGATGTGGAGACCCCAGTGTCAACCCGCGATTCGGAAGACAAGGATGGTATGGGTCAGAGAGCTGGTTGCGGGTGGTCCAAGAGGAAACGATCACTGAGAATGAAGATTCATAGTGGGAGCTCGAACTGTCCCTCGACTGAGGAAGAAGAAGATCTAGCAAACTGCCTAATGTTGCTGTCAAATGCCACAGTCGATCCCTCGATAGAGGCTGCTGAGGAGTCGTGCACTTCAGCCAGCAAGGATGAGGAAGGACGTAAAACAATAAAATTTGTCACCCCTTTCTCGTGCCGAGTAACGGGTAAGAATAATCTTGACGAGAAGGCCAAAGGAGTTTCTCGGGGGTTATTTGAGTGCAAGGCATGCAAGAAAGTGTTCAATTCTCACCAAGCATTAGGCGGTCATAGGGCTAGCCACAAGAAGGTAAAAGGTTGTTTTGCTGCGAGGCTCGATGTAGTGGACGACTATGCTCCGGATGATGATGTGATCACACACAAGGAGTTCTTACCAATGAAGTCGACATTTAACCTGCCCTTCAATCAAGGACCAAACTCCATTGTTACCTCAACTTCGAAGAGGAAATCGAAGGTCCACGAGTGCTCAATATGCCACCGGGTTTTCTCATCGGGCCAGGCCTTAGGTGGGCATAAAAGGTGCCACTGGATCACCTCTAATACCCCCGACACAAACTCGCTTGCAAAGTTGCAACAATTCCAAGATCAATTAGTGCAAATCCAACAGAGGCCGCCCAAATTCATTGATGCCGACCCGCTTGCCCTCAAGCTCGACTTGAACTTACCAGCACATTCAGATATGCTTGCTGGAACCTGGCGAGATGCCACAGACCTGGCAGCTGCCGGGTCCAAACTGTCCACAAAAATCTACTTACAGTCGTGGCTGGGGCTCGACCATAAGGAAAGGGAAGTAATGCAGGTTCACCAGCAAGTAAACAATGAGAAAGAGTGTTGGAGCGGCAAGAATGATGGCACCCGCAATATTAAGAATGAGAATGAAGAAAGTAATGTGGATGATGAAGCTGAAAGTAGGGTGAAGTTAGCAAAGTTAAGTGAACTCAAGGACATGAAAATGAGTGGAGGTTCTTGTTCTTCTTCATGGTTGCAGGTGGGGATTGGTTCAAGGACAACAACTGACCATCATCATGAAAGCTCACCAAAGTGAGGATTGATCTTCCGTATTTAATTTATACATACATATACATCTTTTCTCTCTTTTCTGTAATTAATAAAACATAATTTAATTCAACGACATAGTTATTTTCTCCAAAGAAGATGGTGCTTACAGACTAAAATAACTTTACTTAGAATGAATATTTCATACTTAATGTAGTTTTTGACATAAGATCAAGAGTTCATGCGATTGACTATTATCAATCAGACTTTTCGTGTTTATATATCCTATATTCTTTCTAAGTGCATTGAACTCCTTGTGATTGAAAGAAACTAAATTTCAGGCAAGATGGTTCATTTTTATCTCAGATATGGATTAATATTAACGATAAAGGGATGCCAAGCTTTCTGTGCTGTACAAGCCAAGAGAACCTTTCTTTTTGTTTCTAGTGAAACCCTCCCTCTAGATTCTTTCCCAGAAGACTTTTCTCATACACATGCCCTTTCCGGTGCATCGGTTTCGGCTGGGCTCTTCTGGCTCCTCCTCCTCCTCCTTGATGCGTAGGTCCACTCCTCTCATTGATGGATGTATATACTTTGCACCGAAATTCTTGATGCCTTTTGTTCCGATCAATCGAGTCCTGTCTCCTTCTCACCTGTTCTTTCTAGTGTCGAGGTCTCATGTTCCTCCCCTCTCTCTTCAGTGCGTTTGGCTGTGATTCTCGCTTCTACATTTTCCAATGAAGACTCGTGAAGATATTGCATATCGACCTTAGGGTTGAGTGGCTGTGGCCGGTTCTCTCTTGAAGAGAACATATTCTGACCTTTCCATTGAACTCTGTGGAAATTCATGAGAAGTTACACTTAAAAGAAACAACGTCATGAGAGCAAAGAAAACCAAATTTGTAAGTTCAAATAGTTGATTGCCTCACCAAGTAAGAAGGGTTACTAAAATTCAAAGAGATGTAACAAATTTGAATTCACTCTAAATTACAATATGTCGATACGAGATCTTCAATTTTAAGAAAAATATGATAATCAAAGTTAAATGGGTCAAAATTAAGCAATTATGAAAAAGTTATAAGTTTATAAATTATGAAAAAAAAAACATATAACTTAAATTTAAACAGGCATGCTCATAAATTTACCTTGTTTCAACTTCTTCAGCTTCCATTATCAGATTTCACCATGGAGTGAAAACAGCAGCCCCATGAATTGTCATTTCTTTCTATGGTAGAGTCCTAACCACCCCCATATTTGCTTTATTTCAACTTCATTAAGTTTATTACAGTATTTCACAACAAATTGAAGTTTGTAGGTCAATGGACTATAATTGTAATTAAATTCGAGATAGTTTGATCCTTTAAATTTCTTTTATCAAATACACTTCAGAAATAGTACTTCTATAAATTTACACCATATGGACACTCCAACTTTCATGGTCACATTGCACCACAAGTTGAAAGTACTAGTTTTTTTCGGTTTACAGATGGAGCACGTACACATAAAAAGGATGGAAGAAAGATGGAATAAAAGGATCACAAGAAGTTCCATGGGTGAGATTGAACCCAGGATCTCTATGTCACACAGTGAGAATAGCACCAACTGTACTAAACTTTCTTTTTCGAAAATAGTAGTTAAATGGACTATGATTTAGAGCGAATTTGGAGCATTTAAAGAAGTTTGAACTTGAGTTATCACTATTTGGAAAGGTCGCAATGTTAATAAAGTCCTCAATATACAATACACGATTCATTTAAAGTCCACCAACCGGCATTATAACAGTTGACCGTAAAAGAGTGCATGATAAGCCACTGCTTTTAACCGAAAGTGAAATAGAGATAGTTTGAAATCGTTGAACTTCGAATATTACTTTTTCAAAAAAAAAAGAAGTTACAAACGAAGCTTAATGTGATACTAGGGATGTACATGAGTACCATGAGCGAGTGGAACCTATCAATATGGCAGGTCCCAGGCGTATACCAATGAATTTGGGTAAGGGGTAGATAATGAATTAAGGAACGGTCTAATGTGGAACTCAAGGGGCGGCTTGATTCTCATGTTGTAGGTTGAAAGGGAAAATGGTTCGAAATTAAGTGGGGACAAATAGCCAACCAATGAAAGGAAACGTGACCTGCTACTTAGATCACTCGCCTAACAACAAACACGAGGACCAATCCACACAACGACTCACCTAGGTTGAGACACGAATTGGAGGCTCTGGGAAACTTGGATCAGCAAACTAAACGCTAGTTCGACAAAAGCAAGATTTAACAAGAGTAAAAGAGAGATTTACCTCACAAAGATGAACACACATTCAATTCAATATTCTATGCAATGATGTCCTCATCATTCTCCCCCTCTTGAAAAGGAGTCATCCTCAACTCTTCATAGTCTGCATCAAGAAAATGAGATATATCAGCGACATTAAAAGTAGCACTTACCCCATACTCACCCAATAAGTTAATCTTATATGCATTGTTATTGATCCGTTCAAAAACTTGGAAGGGTCCATCCCATCTTGACATAAGCTTGGACTACTGTTTTTTAAGAAATCTCTCTATAACAAGATGCACCCAAACTAATTCTCCTGGTTTGAAAATGGCTTTCTTCCGACCCTTGTTTGCACGTTTCATATATTGTTCATTCATCCTTTCAATATTGAGCTTTACCTTCTCATGGATTTACTTTTTAAATTCAACTCTCTTCTCTCAATCCATGCTAACTCTTTCCTGCACAAGCAATAGAATCAAGTCAATAGACACTAAGGGGTTAAATCCGTAGACAATTTCAAAGGGCGAATATTTTGTAGTGCAATGAATGACCCTATACATGCAAACTTAGCATGAGGTAGGGATTCTTCCCAATTCTTCTTCACAAGAGTCCGAAGTAGAGTAGATAATATCCTATTCATGAAATTAGTTTGTCCATCAATTTGTGGATGGCATGTAGTTGAAAACAGCAACTTGGTTCCCATCTTTCCCCATAAGGTCTTAAAAATAGCTGAGGAACTCAGCATCCCGATTGGAAACTAATGTTCTTAGCATTCCATGAGGTTGCACAATTTCCCTAAAGAGCAAAGAAGCAATGTAAGATGCATCATCAATTTTGCAACATGCAATAAAATATGTCATCTTAGAAAAATGGTCTACAAGAAATATAGAGTCCATACCTCTTTGATACCTTGGTAAACCTAAAATAAAATCCATAGAAACATCTTCCCAAGGTACATTAGGAATAGGAAGTGGGGTGTATAAACCATGGGGATTAAGCTTGGATTTCGCTTTATGATATGTAATGCATTTTCCTACAAATTTCTCAACATCTCTTCTCATCTTAGGTCAATAAAAATGTTCACCCAATATGCCTAAAGTTTTAGCAATGCCAAAATGTCCCATTAGGCCACTAGAATGTATTTCTTTCATCAATAACAAATGTATGGAACAAGTGGGAACATAGAGTTTATAAACTCGAAATAGAAATCCATCATGCAAGAAAAATTTCTCCCATCCACTATTGGACTTGTAACTGCCCAAACCTCAAAAAAATCTGCATCACTAGTATACAACTCCTTCATGAACTCAAATCCAAGAATTGTAGCATCTAAGGTAGAGAGAAGAACATTCCTTCAAGAAAGGTATTAAAATATTGAATTGAAGGTGTGTTCATCTTTGTAATGTAAACCTATGAACGGCCGATTGGACCAAGGAACCGAACACCGGTCTGGTCCAGTTTTATCAATTGCTCCGTTTGCCAACCTTCCCGACCACCCAGTTTGACAAGGTTTTAAATGAACCTACCAGAACTGGTCAGGTAAGAAAGATAAAAAATAATAATAATAATAATAAAAGATAAATCATAAAAGTAACAAAACAAAAGAAAACCCTAACTCTCTAAGCGTGATTGTGGCTGAGATTAAGAGGAAAGGCGTTATCCGACAATTCGAGGATTCCATTGATTGCTGCTATTGCTTCAAGCTTTATCCGATTGAGGCTTTGAGTGATTGTTGTTGTTTTTGTTGTGACTACAGGTGTTGTCTGAAAGTTTATCATGCTAAATGTGTTGAAAAGGATGAGACTTCACTGGACACTAGAACACGTTGGAGCGCCACTGCTACGTTGTTGTTCAGTCCTTCATCGCTTGAGTCTTCCATGGAGGAAGTTAATGTTCTATTTCCTTCTCTCGATCAAAGATCGGAACTTGCTGATACCCAAGCGATCTCTTGACAAAATCACGAAATTGAGTAAAACCTAGTAGAAATTGCATTAAAAAATCAACAAAATTGCCAAAAATATGCAATTCTTTCCCTCCAGTAATCAAAAGGGGATTTCTTGAGAAGCCAAGAGATTGAGAGAAGCCTCCAGAAAGAATCAAATTCAAATCCATTCGAAATGGTAAAAATTGCAAACTTGTAGATACCTAATGAAGGATTCCTTGAGAAATCAACAAAATTGGCTTAAATTTAGTTATGTGGACTGTGGGGATATTGTGTGCATGGAATTTGAATGGTGGATGCATTTTTCTTTTGGACTTAAATTTATGTTTTTGTATTGAATTTATATATTACAATGGTTAGGTTAAAATTGAAGTTATAAATTCATGTCTAGAATTTGATATATCACTTTCTTGTTATTAATTTTAAATTATTTATAAAAACCTAGGTAGACCCATCAAACTTCAGTTGAACTTATAAACCCAAGAACCCATATGTTGGCTAGTTTCCGATCTAATCCGGTTTTTAAAACTATGCTTTTCCCACTGTATTTGATATTCTAATATTTGCTTTAGGGACAAAGGAAGGAAGGTTATGGGTTCCCCTATAGTACAAAGGAATAACGGTTTAGGAAAGCGTCATGAGTAACATGCCTATCAAACTGTCATGGCTTGCCAAGTGAAAAAAAACATGCCTTCATAGGTACAACATCACATAAAATCTCATCTTTATACTTCCTTATGCTACACAATATACTGACTTGATTTGTTACCTTCAACTCACCACAATCATTGAGCCTTTGTGGTTTGTATGGTCAATGATGCTTGAAGGTTGAAAGCCTCAACTTCTCCACTAACTCAGTGCCGGCAACGTTGCTGCAACTTCCTCCATCGATGATGGCATTACACACATTGCCTTGAACTTGGCATCGTGTGTGGAATAGGTTTTCTTGTTGATCATTCTTTTCCTCCACCATTTGAGTGCTAAGTATCCATTGAGCCAAAAGGAATTCTCCTTTTGCTTGTTCTCCATCGTCGCTTAATGGTGGTTCCGCCTTGGATGCTTCTTCCTTGGTCTCCCAATCACCATGCTAACTGATGATCATGGTGTGCTTTTTAGGGCACTCACTTGAGATGTGTCCTCTTCCACAGCACTTGAAGCATCTAATATCATGGTTTTTCGAAGAACTCGATTCAACTTGAACTTTCTTTGAAGGGACAATTGACTTCTCTCCTTTCTTCGTGTCAAAGTCTTTGGTTCCCTACGTAGAGGAAAGATCTCTTTTTGGGTTGTTCTTTCACAAACTAGAGATGGTGGACTTGTCATATCTCCTCACCGAATTCCTCCTCTTGAGCTGCTGCTCCACCTTAATGGCTTGATGTACCATATCTTGAAGCTCCACGTAGTGGTACATCTTCACAATGTCAACAATGTCCCGATTGAGACCATGCAGAAATGGAGCCATGGTTGCTTCCCTATCTTCCTCCACATTGGCTCAGATCATTGCGATCTCCATTTCTTTGTGGTACTCATCAACACTCTTGGAACCTTGTGTGAGCCATTGGAGCTTATTGTGCAACTCTCTATGGAAATGAGATGGAATGAAACGCCTTCTCATGATTGCCTTCATTTCTTCCCATGTGGTAATGGAATGCTCACCATGTCTCATCCTTTCCCTTCTTATCTGGTCCCACCAAACAAAACTGTAATTAGTAAATTCAAGAGTAGCAAATTTTACTTTCTTACCCTCCGAATAGTTATGGTACCCAAAGATTTGCTCGACTGGCATCTCCCATTCTAAAAATTCCTCGAGATCACTCTCTCCTTGGAAAGGAGGAATCTTGATTTTGACCGCTCCAAAGCCTTCTTATCCATTTCTAGGTATCCTCGAACCTCCCCTAGACCAGTTACGTGGCCTCCTTCTTTGCTGGAACTCATCACGTTCTTCTTCATCCCAGCTCTTCAGATCCTCCCATGGGCCCAGCTGGTTCTGCTCGCTACTTGACACTCCACTCGATTCGATGGATCATAGGTGCTCTCCAACTTCTTGTCAAGTAATCTTTCAAAATGACTTATCAAAGCCTGCATTTGGGTGGGTGCTAGGCCCTATTGTTACGCATCTTCCCTCTTTTCGCCTTCACCTTCATCGAAGCTCTTGATTACCTTCATGCAATCTACTGTGTTAGAAGTTTGTACGGACCTCACCAAAAATCTCACCACACTCAAAACGTTTCACTCGTTTCTCACCTCATTTTTCACTCCACTCTCGATGAGCTCACTTTCACACAAAAAAAAAAGATCACTCAAATCTCTTTCTAAGCTCTTATGCAATCTAACCTTGTTTTGGTGATCCAAATATGGCCAATTCTTGGCTCTACCAAACAAGTGATGGTGGCTGGCTCCAAAAACATGTAGGCAAAGGTTTTCAAAAAGATCACAATTTTGGTGGCTAAAAAGGATTGGGATTTCAATGGATAAGAGTTTCTCAAAAGGGAGAAAACAAATAAAAAGAAAGGATGAATAGACTTGAAAGAAATTAATAGAATAGAGATGCAATTACAATTTGGGAATATATAAGGAAGTCAGCCATGAAGGTGAAAATAGCCAACCTTTTTTCTGGTTTGCTTCAACTTCCTTTTTTGTAGACTCTTTTTTCCCCTTTGCTTCTCTTTTTTTAATCTTAGGTAAAAGAAAAGATGCAATAGATGTGAAAACAAAAGACCAGGAAGACTCAAGAGAATAATGAAAGCTAATAATGATCATTGAATACACTGAATGAGATGATGACAAGAATAAAGATTTTTTTTTTTTGTGGAAGATGACTGGAAATTAAAGAAGCAAGAAAGATGATAGATGATGACAATATACTAAAGGATATATAACCTACCGTGTAAACTTTGAGCTCTAATATCAAATGTTGTAGAACTAGAGGGGGTGGCCTGATTCTCAAGGCGTAGGTTGAAAGGGAAAGGGAAAATTGTTTGAAGCTAAGCGGGTGTAAATAGCCAACCAATGAAAGGAAACGTGACATGTTACCTAGACCACTCGCTTAACCATGAACACGAGGACCAATCCACACAACAGCTCACCTGGGTCGAGGCACGAATTGGGGGCTTTGGGAAACGTGGATTAGCAAAGTAAAACGTCAATTTGACAAAAGCAAGATTTCACAAGAGTAAAAGAAAGATTCGCCTCACAATGATGAACACACTTTCAATTCAATATTCTAATGCAATGATGTTCTCATTATGGTCCAAACATGAAGTATTTGGAACTGGTAATGGAATCGATACATAAAGGAAACTACTTCACACGATGCGCTTCAATTCACTCTAACTTATTTGTTGAAACTTTAATTTCCTATTTTCTTTATACTATTAGATGCCTAACATAATGAGCTTTCAGTTCACGTAGTAATTGTAAATATTTATGAACTTACATTATTCAAAATATTAATGGAGTTTACATAACAATAACAAATAATAATAAATCATACTAATTATAAAAAAAATAGATCATACTAAAAATTTATATAATATTAACAAAAAAATGATGGAATTTAATAGTACTACTAGACTAATAGAAACTAAACTAAAACTATGTAAATCTACTACAAACTCGAATATTTATCTGCAAGTAAAACTGTGGATGATATTGAAATAACCGCTTTCTTTCAGTAACTATAGATAACAAGAAAAGTCTGCTAACTGGACTCCCTCTGGCCTTGTGGGAATGACAAAAGAGCAACTCAATGGGTAGTGGTCCGATTATAATTCGACTTCGATTATTCTTGATTAACTGATGGTTGCAGATTGTGATAATCTTGTCATATGAAGGAAGTCTCTCTTATAGAAAAAAAATTGAGTTTTTTTTAATGAAAATTTAAAACGGTTAAATTGCATAAAATTTTAGAAAAATTTAAATTTCCGTAAAATTTTCAAAATTGAAAATTTCACAAGATTTTTAAAAATTAATTTTTTTATAAAATTATAAAAATTTTAAAATTTTATTAAAATGTGCAAATATCTTAAAATTTTTAAAGTAAATGACTATGCAAAATAAGCATTGTCTGAGATATGCAAAATAAGTGTTTTCTGAGAACAAACTATAAATGATAAAAATACTGATAAACGTAAATTGAAAGTATAGATCAAAATGTTTCAGCTGATTGTTGTGATAAAAGTTGATAAGCAAGCAAAACAAGCACGCAAGTATACATATTATTTCAAGTGATAAAGTGATAAACATCTAGATCATTCTCACGAGAACCGTATCAAATTCCACTAAACAAGAATCTAAACAATTAACTCTAAGCTAGACAGGTCGTAAATTAAGAATACAATGAAAAAGTAAATTAGGAAGCAAACAAATATAGGAAAGAAAATAAGAAAATCAAGTAATATTTATGGACCTAGGGCTCACAACTTCCCTTAATCTTATTCCTCATCCCGAATCTACTCTCTACATGTAATTGATTGCTTAGCTATTATCCAACGATTTTATATGTCCTTACCTACCTCTCGGATTAATAAGGACGTGCTTCTAGGATGATGTTAACTACTCTATCTCTAAGCAATTAATATTAAGAAGTCCAATGAGTTCGAACCCTAATTTGGATACCTAGGGTGATACGCTAATCTCTTGATACTTCTCACAAATAATTCCAACATCTTGGCATGAATTATCCTAAGTAATACTATTTCTAGCATGATGACGACTTCATCTCTCGAGTTCATCGAATCTCTTATTCAATCTAATTGGTGATCAAGCCACTATAACAAATAAAAAATGACAATAGCATAAATAACAATAGTACAACCAATTGATGTGCAAAGAGAGAATTGAAATTAAGAAATCAGAAAGAATTTCATTGCTCACCCTAGGAAACTAAGAATGTAGTTCATAATGATATTAAAAATAAACACCAAGAATAGATTTGGATACATCATGACTAAGGAAAGAAAAGAAGAAAGGAAGAGAAAACTCTTGGATAATTCGAAGCCGACCTCTCAATCCCCGAAGTCTTCTTGAAGCCTGTCGATCCTCTCCTTACCTTGAAGCCGTGAATGACCCAATCTCTCTTGGCAGTAAAAAGATATGTAAATAACTGATATGAAGAGCTCTCGATCCCGAAATGTGCTGCTAACTCTAGAATTTACATGAATAGAGAATGAAATATTATATCTTACCTAAAATATTTCTCAAATATCTCTCTATCCTAATAATATTCTAACAAAATATTGTATTTCCCTCGGCGTGAGTCAAGTGAAATATGCTCTTCCGGCATCCCAACATCTCAGAATATCTTCCATATCGAGCTCCGAGATCTTCAGGAAACACAATATCCTATGAATATCGCGGAATCTTCTGTGTTAGCGAGGGGTCATGACCTTGAGTCGCAACCCAAAGCTCTGTACAATCCTCTACTTTAGGGAGTCACAACCCCTCCCCTATTTCCTTCGTTTTCTAGCTTCTGTCCAGCTTGGTTCCATGGATCGGAGTCCACCTTCTTAGCTAGATTGGTCGTTCATCGTGTACCTACATCAATAAAAAAACCCGGAAGTACCAACATTCTTGGAAGAAAACCCGAATTATTTATCATGACTTGATTTCACTCAACTACAGAAAAACAACCAATCGTGCGTTATAATCTCATAAAACTCAAATAGCTCACTCATATCTAAGCCTAAAAATATGTTCAAATAAGTATATTCATATAATTAACACTGATCATAAAACCCACCAAGGACAAGTCCACGTTTCGAAGGTTGTTTGAATTGACGAGTTGTCAGAATAATAAATTGGGTTTGTGGAGGGTTACAAAGGGAAGGGAAGGGACGATGGTGAATGGCTGATATAACCCTTCATAAACTTTATAGGATAATATTATTTTAAAGAGGATTATGACGAATAAATATTTAATTTAATTAATTTTAGATAAATTTATGAAAATTTTTAAAAAATGTGGACCCTCCCCTTCCCATCTATTCACAACCATTCTGTCTCTTCCCCTAAGTAACTCTCCATAACCTTCCCCTCCATCATCCTCATAACTCATTAATCTAAACAACCTTGGATTTATCTATGGCAGATTTTATCTCTGGCTGGTAGATTTCATCTTTGGCTGAAACATTTTGAGCCATCCTTTTAAGTTACATGTATCAATATTTTTATCCCTTATAGTTTGTCCTCGATAATACTTGTTTTCCACAGTCATTTACTTTAAAAATTTTAATATACTGGTATTTTTTTTTCAAAATCTAACATTTTAAAAATTTTGTATTTTCCTAAAAATTTTAAATTTTTAAATTTTATAAAATTTATTTTTTTCCAAAAATTTTTACGAAAATTATTTTTTTCTAAAATTTTATGAAGTTTTATCTTTTTTAGAAAAATTTTCCAATTCTCCCAAAAAGTTTTAATCTTTTTTCTAAATTTTTGAAAAGTTTTTGAATTTTTAAAAATAGTTTTGGAATTCTGAAAGTTTTGAGAATTTTTCTAATTTTAAAATTTTCTAAAAGTTTTTATATTTTCATAGATTTTTTGTTCCACGTTAGCATAAATTGCCATGTGCCAGTTTTATGCATTGTTGCATATCTTATAGTGCCATGTAAGATGATAGGTGTGCAATTAATGGAGAAAACTAATGGCATTCCATTGCAAAATTGGTGGGTAACAGAATGGGAAAACTGGAGAAAATCATGTGATTTTCTATGCTAAAAATATAATAAGTGATAGTGTGAGGAATTTTGAAAAACCATATGATTTTCTATGTTATTTGTCTAATATTAAATAAAAATTATTATAAATAGAAAAAATAAAAAGAGCTTCACAAAATTCATAAAAGTAATAAAAATTAAAATAATCAGCATATACTAGTTACTTTAGAAATTCTTTTAACTAGCGGTAATTAAAAACTTATGAACAATAAGTTCTCGAACTAGCTAAGAAAGATCTTGAGTGAGAAAATTAGTAACATGTTTCTTCCCATTGAAGGAAATATAACTTATTTTTCTTATGGCCAAACTCAAACTCTGACGAGTGAAATAATCCTGAACTATCCATGTGATATTGAATTTGAGACAAACTAAATTTGGAAAGATCTGTTTTAAAATAATGAAAGTGATAAGGAAATAAAACTAGCATGATCTAAAGATGAAATATTAGAGAAACATTATTTAGATGTTAAAAGAGAAATAATTTCAATGTTTCATTTAATGTTTTTCTACTTTTTTAAAAGAATGTTATGAGTTTCTTTATCTCTTTCTTAATTTTTATAGTAATTTCTATTTATTTTTATTGTTTTTGAAAGAAATTATTAAATTAAATTACTTTACAAATATTCTTTTGAATTTATTATTGTTTCCCCCATTTCAAATTTTTATAATTTTAATTTAAAAATTATTTATATCATTTTGATATAAACATATGTACTATTACTCGACCCAGCTCTTTAATTGAAAACTAACTTAAGGAATGCCAACTCACATAACGGACATCAGACATTTACTGAGTCTAACTTCCATCCACATGAGGGAATTCATACAAGTTTGATTTCGTCCCACATGATGGAAGTCGGCCAAGATTGACTTACTCTCATCGGACGTCCACTAAGTCCAACTTCCATCCACATAATGGAAGTCAAACAAGTTTGACTCTCTCCCACATGATGGAAGTCGGCCAGGTACGATTTACTCCCATCGGGCATCAACTAAGTCCATCTTCCATCCACATAGTGGAAGTAAAATTAAGTTCGACTCTCTTCCACATGGTGGAAGTTGGCCAAGTCCGACTCTATCCCACATGGACATTGCACATCTACCAATTCCAACTCATTCCTACATTACAAAGGTCCTATGTAGTGGTGGCCACGAGCCGGTTTGAACCCAAAACTGGCCTGAAGCCTGTCAAAATCGAAAATGGCCCCAAACTGTGAGGCCCCATGTTTAGGTCCAATTCCACTAACCCTAGAAATTGAAACCGGACCAATACTTGAGCTAGCGGTTCCAAATCGGAACTGGCGAGAAATTTAAAATGCAAATTTTGAATTCTTGCTATCCTAACCATAGGCTTTGATCTTACCCCATATTCAATGGTCGACAACCCCACCCCTCCCCCCCAAGGCCCTATCACCAATGGTCGGCCCCCAATTTCACTTTTCACTTTACAGGCCTATCTTCACCTAGAGTAAGTATTCATTGTGCAATACAAAATACAAATGAGTTTGTTGTATAAATCACTATTCAGATCTTGACACGTAATGTTGACCCTTGATAATTGTAAAAATTTTATACGCGTCAAGATTTAAACTGACTTATATATTGAATTTATTATGTATGATACATTGAATATTTACTCCATTATTTCACAGTCTTCACCTATAGCCAGCCCCCTAATTTTTACATTTAACTTTTAATTTACTTTTTAAATTATATATTTTCAAAATTTAAATAAATCAAATTTTATTTAAATTTAACAGAAACTGAATTGGTTGGTTCAAAACCAGATGGAATCGTGATTCTGAACCACCCCTAAACCGTCCAAAGGAAGATTCAGGATTGGTTTTGAGGGGCCACGGAACCGGAACCATCTGGTTCTGGAACCATGGGCAAGCCTAGTCAGACATCCAAATCCGACTCTCCCTCACATGATGGAAGCCGGCCAAGTCCAACTTACTTCCATCGGATGTCCACTAAGTCCAACTTCCATCATGGAAGTCGGACAAGTCCTACTTACTCCTATCGGATGTCCACTAAGTTAATGGAAGTCAAACAAATTCGATTCTCTGATGGAAGTCGGCCAAGTCTAACTCTCTCCCACATGGATGTTGGACATCTACCAAGTCCAACCCTTTCCTACATTAAAGAGGTCAGACGTCCAAGTTCGACTCTCTCCCACATGGATGTCAAACATCCTCCAAGTCGGACCCTTACCCATGTGCTTAGCACGTGGGAGACATGACCCCATCAACCTTCTGTACTAATCGGGATCTATATATAGACTCCATCAAAGGGCCATGTAGCTCATTCACTCCCCTCTTCAACATCTCTTCTCCTTCTCCTCCCTCCACCTGTTGATCATGTCACTCTCTGACTTAGGTTTCGGAGGGCCATTCTAGGGAACCACCTTGGGCTTGGCTTCTTGCAGGTCCCGAGGAGCCCTCGTAGGAGTGGAGCCCGCCGCCAGCAGCAAGGAGTTTGCCCGATAGGCTACCCTAACCCAAAGGACCTATCATTTTGGTGCTCTTGTTGAGGGCTCAAAGCCGCTAATCTACAAGCCATCTTTCTCCTCGTTGTTACGCCAACCATCACCCACCATGCCACCCTGTCGTGAATGCTCAAAAGTTGCCTCTCCTACGAATGAGGATGGGGGAGGTCCTCTCGTGCCTCTACAACAACCAGTCCCCGCCCTCCCCAGCACCTGCTCTCAAATGCCCCATCTAATTAGTTGATCCAAATATGAGAAATGATGGCCACAATGGCGTAGAGCATTAAAGATGCTATCAGTGAACAAGTTTGGGAAGAGGTTCGGATGACGCTAGCCCAACGGCAACTCTCGGACCCAGCCAGAACCAAAATCATAGAGAGGGTGCAGTGATGCTCCTCCACCCACGCCAGTGCCAGTCGTCCAATCATGGGCGAAGTGCCGAACAACTCCGAATCAATGTAATCTACACCATCTAGGGTACCTCACAACCCAAGCCTTGAAGTTGAGAACAATGCGCCCCAAGGGGCCCCTCAAAACTAGCCTAATCTCTAGAAAAGCTACAAAATGAAGGGAAGGTAGCTTAGTAGCAGTATTGAATGTCACGCCACCTCCCTCCATCACTATACCACACTACTTGGCTGTCTGCCAGCATAGCCGTACCCACTCCACACATATGGATATCACGACACCCAATTTCTGATTTACACTTCCCTTCATGACCAAATTAACACTCAAGCGGAAAAGGCTTTGAAAGAGCTTGACAAAGGGAAGTCACTCGCATATGGGGATGACCCCAACTCACCTTCCACATTAGAGGTGTTGGGTGCACCATCCCAATCCTCCTCAACTTTCCCCAAGTACCTCATTATGATGGAAAGTCGGACCCCATAGCACACTTACACCTTTTCTCAAGTACAATGATAGCTAGAGGAATCTCGGATTCGCACATGTGCCACTCTTCCCTTCCAGACTTAAGGGGATGGCCTCCTATTGGTTCCATTCCCTCCCCTCAAAGTACATCAACACGTTTAGGGAGCTCTGAAGGCAGTTCATTATGCGATTCGAAGCAAGTATTAAGCTGAAAAAGGAAATCGGGGACGTATTCTCGCTAAGACAAGAGAAGGAGGAGAGCTTGAAAGTGTACTAAAGTCAATTCATGGAAGTGGTTAATGACATGGAGCTGCTAAATCAGGTGGAGGCTATCCAAGCCTTCTGCAATAGCATCAGGAATCAGGAAGTTGGAGTAGAGCTGATAAAGAATCCACTTGGTGACCTCCAATGCATGGTTAATCGGTATGTATAGGTCGAAGAGTCAGTCATCCCATGGAATAACAAGTTTTCAGACAAGAGAATAGATAAGAGAAAGTCGGACTCTCCGACTTTTGAGAATAAGAAGTTCAAGTTGGCCCAACCAACTTACAAGTTGGACCACCTATGTTGAGACATCTCTCCCACATGATGGAAGTTGGCCAAGTCTAACTCTCTCCCACATGGACGTTGGGCATCTACTAAGTCCAACTCTTTCCTATATTATAGAGGTTAGACGTCCAAGTCCAACTCTCTCCCATATGATGGAGGTTGGCCCAGTTTGGCTTACTCCCATCGAATGTCCACTAAGTCCAACTTCCATCCAAACGATGAAAGTCCGACAAGTTTGACTCTCTCCACAAAATGGAAGTCGGCTAAGTTCGACTCTCTCCCATATGAACATTGGACATCTACCAAGTCCAACTCTTTCCTAGATTACGGAGGTTAGACGTCCAAGTCTGACTCTCTCCCATGTGGAAGTCGGACATCCTCCAAGTTGGAGCCTTACCCATGTGCTCAACACGTGGGAGATATGATCACGTCAACCTTCCGTACTAATCAGGATCTATATATAGCCTCTATCAAGGGGTCAGGTAACTCATTCCCTCCTCCCCTCTTCAACATCTCTTCTCCTTCTCCTCCCTCCTTCTCTTAATCAGATCACACTCTGGCTTAGGCATCGAAGGACCATTTCGAGAACCGTCTTTGGGCTTGGCTTCTTGTAGGTCTTGTGGATCCCTCATCGAAGCAGAGCTCGCCTCTCCAGCAGCAAGGAGTCCGCCCAATAGGACACCTAGACCTCAAAGTACCTATCACTTTTTACATTTTATTTAATATCTTGATATTGAGAATATTTTCTGCAATGTGCCATTGTTTAATTTTTGTGATTTCATATTTTTCCAAATTTTCTACTTGAGAAAATATCGAGATATTATTATTAGATAAGGATGGAAGTGATACTGGAAGCCAAGGATTTTTGAGTATATACTTGTAGATCGATAATGTCATCATTAAAATTATGTTTCATGCTATTTGTCATTGTACAATGTAATCCATAAAGCAGTGGCCACAATCAATTGATTGGTGTGGTTATTTCCCATATTACCACTATTATTATGGTGTAGAGCTAGGGTGAAATGCTCCTTCACACGTGAGAGGAATGTTAAACCCATATCGACTATATAAAAAGTCATATAAGATATAAACCTTGAATTTGTAAAAGAATTGTATACCACCACTTAAAAGTTTAAGATTTTAGGTGGAAAACAATTTCATTCTCTTATAAGACCCGCTGATATAAGGATAATATCTCGACCTCGCCCAGGTGAGGATACGCCGGATCCATTCACAATAATTTAAATTATTTTCACTTTCTAATGAGGTTGTATGTACAGGTGATGTTATTTGTGTAATTCTGAATTTTAATTCTTTTTTCAGCTTTTTAGTTTTTAATTTCTATTACTTCTGATTGTTTGTAATTTTTTAAAAATATCTTTTCAATTTTTCATGTATTTTTCTATTTTCAAATTTTCATTTTCATTTTTTTGTTTTTTAAAAACTCATTGATGTGGCATGTGGTAAGTGGTGTCACTCATACATTTGTGGATACCACATGACAGTCATTCAATTAACATCGACAAACTAAATGAATGCGTTAACAGGTTCAACATCGGGACATATTTAGAACAAAATGAAAATTTGTGCATTTTTAGTTACAAAATGGAATCTGGGAGAAAATTGAGTTTTTTAAATAAATTTTGGTATTTTTATTCAATTAAAAAATAATGGGACATATTTTATGCAATTTATCCCAAAATGAAATTTGGGATTAAAAGTTTTGTATTTTTTGTAAAATTAGACTTATATAGTTTTGAACTATGGCTAATCATACTTGTAGAGCCAAGAGGAGATTTTAGAGTTGTTCACCATTTTGGTGATTATGTATTCAAAACATGCATAGTCAGAACTAAATATGGATATAATAATTTTGTACAATAATAGATTAAATATACAGGGAAAGAATTATCAGTGATCCATTGCTTAATTGATGCAATTTTTATCTCTGTCACCTCCTTGCAAGCACAACGTGAGGCTAGAACGTTGAGCTTGGGCCTGTGAATAGGAATGTGGAGGTGGACAATACCTCGGTAAGACAATCAACAAATTGATTGATGGAAATCAGGGGCAAGAGATCCAGTTAGATTTCCAAATGGGCCAATTACAAGGGCACGGGCCAAGAAGTTTAAAGAAGATCTTAATGGGTCGGTTCGAGAAATTTGGACTCAAGCAAATTCAATGAAGCATGTTGAAGCAAGTCCGCATGTGCCAACAACATACATCAACATAATTGAAGTTTTTGAATATTCCGATCAAAGACGAATAATTCTGGTCAAAGACGAATATTACCTTTCAAAGTAATATATTACTTTTCTTTAGTTATTAAGTCTGGATACTAGGGTAATATTTCATTGTTTCCTAGAGAGTAGTTAGAATATTTTTGTTGCCTATTACATAGTAGGCAATTTGGCAACACAATATTTCGCATATCTTGTAATCTTGGTTTATTATGGCCAGGGCTGAAATTGGACGAATTTTTAGATTTCTTTGTTATTCAATACATAATTTTATGAGAAATTCGTTCTTCTTGGTCTTGAGAAGACTCGTAGGACTTATCAAGGTTTCTTGGGGCGTTCTACTACCGGACTTATCACTTTGATCCTCGGGTATGGCGTCCTTTTCAAACCATAGCTTTCGTTCCTATCTCGCTAGGTAACAGGTCAAAACTCGCCTTCGAAACTTGTTCTTTGTAGATCCTAGGGTTCTCATCCATATATTGTTGATAGGTCTTGCCACATGTTAGTAAGATTCGCATCAGTTGGTATCAGAGCCAACGTTCTAAGTCAGGTTCTATATGTCATTTAGGTTATCTTTGTTTTTTTTTTTTATCATTCTTTCTTTTTGCCTTCTTCAAAAAAGATAATAGAAAAGAGAGAGAGAGAGAGAGAGAGAGAGAGAGAGAGAGAGAGAAGAAAGGAAAAAAGGCAGCAAAAAAAGGAAAGAAAGAAAAAAAAAAGAAAATTTGAGCCATGAGAAAGAGCAGGTTTCAAAAACATTCAAGGTGACCTCAACATGAAGATGGACCAAACTTAGTTCTCAACCATTGAGATTTGAGGACAAATTCCATTCAAGAGGAGGGGAATGATGTGAATCAAGACAAGGATATCAAGAATGGAAGTCAATATCGCTACAAGGGAAATAGGAGATCAAAGGGGAGCAAAACGAGCAACAAGACACTGAGCAATATTTACTTATATATGCTGAATATATATTATATTACAATTTAGATAAATTAGGAGAGTATATTTTTCGTTATCTTTAAGAAATATTGTGGTTTCCTATGAATATTCTTAAAAGATCCTTTTGATATATTTAGATTATATTGACCATGTCTTTAAGATAGTTATTAGGATATATTTGCCTCTTTTATATTTTTATCAGGAGTCTATAAATACCCACGTGGGTCAGATTGTATTTTCATTCATTCAGATAATGGATCAATAAGAGTGAATTCTTTTTTTTTCGGGTTCTTTAGAACCGTTGAACTTATTGGAGTAATCCGTAGCATTCATCCTGACTTATCAATCAACATTTCCATAGTTGATTATGGCATCACCATTATACCAAGTTTCTTGCCTTTTTATAGGTAATGGGTCGTGGTTCCACCATCTGAGCTTGAAAAGGACACGTTACCTAGAGACCTTAATCTTATACGGGTTTCGTCACATGTTGGTGAGGTTCTTATCATACTTGATACTGGGTTTCATCACATCGTTGACAAGTGGGCTATCCTTTCCAAACCGTAGTTTTGGTTCCTATCTCGCTAGATAGACGGTCAAAACTCATCTTTGAAACTTGTTCTTTGTAGATTTCGGGGTTCTTATGAATATATCGTTGATGGGTCTTGCCACGCATTGGTAAGGTTCACATTAGTCCAAATGATGCAAATCTCGTCAACGACATGATAAAACCCTGTATCAAGTATGATAAGAATCTCACCAACATGTAACGAAATCCGTATAAGATTAAGGTCTCCAGGGAACATGTCCTTGTCAAGCTCACATGGTGGAACCATGATCTACTACCTATAAAGAGGTAAGAGCCTTTATATACTGAAGATGCTACAATCAACTACAGAAATGTTGATTGATAAGTCGAGATGAATGCCATGGATTACTCCGATAAGTTCAACGGTTCTAAAGAACCAAAAAAAAAAGGTATTCACTCTAATTGATCCATTATCTGAATGAATGAAAATAGAATGTGACCCATTTGAGTATTTATAGACTCCTAATAAAAATATAAACGATACAAATATATCCTAATAACTATCTTAAAAATATGGTGAATATAATCTAAATATATCAAAATGATATTTTAAGAATATTCATACGAAATCACAATATTTTCTAAAGATAACAAAACAATATACTCTCCTAATTTATCTGAATTGTAATATAATAGATAGATTCAACAGATATAAGCAAATATTGCCTGGTATTTTATTGCTCGTTTTGCTCCCCTTTGATCTCCTATTTTCCTTGTAGCGATATTGACTTCCATTCTTGATATCCTTTTCTTGATTCACATCATTCCCCTACTCTTGAACGGGATTTGTCCTCAAATCTCAATGGTTGAGAACTAAGTTTGGTCCATCTTCACGTTGAGGTCACCTTGGATGTTTTTGAAACCTGCACTTTCTCATGGCTCAAATTTTCTTCTATTCTCTACATTGGCTCTAATACCAAATGAAGTGAACCTCGTCAATGATGTGATGAAATCCAGTATTAAGCATGATAAGAACCTCACCAACAAGTGACGAAACCCGTATACGACTAAGGTCTTCGGATAACATGTCCTTGTCAAGCTCAGATGGTGGAATCGTGACCCATTACCTATAAAGAGGCAAAAATCTTGGTATAGTGAAGACGTCACAATCAACTATGGAAATGTTGATTGATAAGTTGGGGTAAACACCACAAATTACTCCGATAAGTTCAACGGTTCTAAAGAACCAAATAAAATAAGAACTCACTCTTATTAATCCATTATCTGAATGAATGAAAATACAATGTGACACACCTGGGTATTTATAGACTCCTAATAAAAATATAAAAGGTTCAAATATATCCTAATAACTATCATAAAAATATGGTGAATATAATCTAAATATATCAAAAGGATATCTTAAGAATATTCGTAGGAAACCACAATATTTCCTAAAGATAATAAAAAATATACTCTCCCAATTTATCTAAATTGTAATATAATACATAAATTCAGTAGATATAAGCAACTATTGCTCGATATCTTATTGCTCGATTTACTCTCCTTTGATCTCTTCTTTCCCTTGTAGCTAATATTAACTTCTATTCTTGATATCATTGTCTTGATTCACATCATTGATCTTCTTATCGAACAAAATGAATAGAGAGTTGCTTTTGTAGAAATCACTCTCTCACAAAATAATAGTTAATCTCAATGTTCTTTTTTCTAGCATGAAAAATAGAATTCACGGTAAGATAGATAGTAGAGACATTATTATAGCAAAGTATCGAAGGTTAGTAGAGATGACATCCTAGTTCATGAAGGGATGATTGGATCCATATAATTTTAGCTGTCGCTTTTGCAAGGCTCTTGTAATTTGATTCTTTGCTTGATCAAGCAACTGTGTGTTGCTTTTAGATCACCAAGAGCTGGGATTGGTCCAAGGAAAATGAGAAATCCACCAATTAAGCTTCGATCATTAGGATCACCAGCCTGGTCTGCATTAGAGTAGCCCAAGGGACTGGAAATTGGACCGAGGCAAAGTAGAAGGCCATAGGTAATAGTACCTTTAAGGTATCGTAGAATCCTATGTACGACAAGTCGGTGAATGTTGGCGGGCCGATGCATGTATTGACACACTTCATTGATTGCGTATGTTACATCCAGCCTTGTCAATGCAAGATATTAAGGACTCTCAATAATACTTCAATAAAGAGATGGCCTTCAAAAGGGAGAACCATAAGTGATAGACAGTTGCGATCCTGGACAAATAGGAGAGGAAATCGACTTGCAATTTAGCATCAAAGTCCAAGAGAGATTGTCATTAATGTATTTGGATTGAGCCAAATGCAATCCAGTAGAGTTAGAGCGAGCTTCAATACCAGGGAAGTAATGACGGGAACTAAGGTCCTTTATAGCAAATTCATTGTTGAGCATCTCTAGAATATGAGCAAAAGGAGCACTTGGTGTTCTGGTCAGTATGATCTTGTCCACATACACAAGTACCAGAATATTGAGCCATGTAAACTATAAACTTCTTCAGTTAGATGACCATGAAGAAAAGCATTCCTCACATCAAGTTGGAGAATTAGCCACCGAAGAGAGATAGCAATAGAGAGACCAGTGCAAATCGTTATTGGTTTGATCAAGGACTGAAAGTCTCCATATAGTCAACTCCTTCAAGTTGGCTAAAGCCTTTTTGCAACCAGGCAAGCTTTATAATGATCGATCATCCCATTTGCCTATTATTTGATTCGATACACCTATATGTAGCCAATAACATTTTGAGATGAAGAGGGAGGAACAAGATCCCAGGTGTCATTTTATTAAAGCCCCTGGTATTCCTTCAGAATAACTGCTTGCCATTAAGGATGCTTTTAGGCACTGACAAATGTCTTGGGTTCCTATAGTGTAGCTGAAATAGAAAAGGTAGTAAGATGTTTCGATATTGTAAAATGAGGGGGAGGCAAATTGCCAACTGAAAACTAAGTAATCATCATATGCATACTGGAAGTGTCGGTTCTTCCTGTTGGAGCTTCTTATAAAGGATTCGTAGAGTCTGGGAATTGAGATGAGAATCTAGTATCAACTTCAATGGCAGGCATTGCAATGCTGGATTAGAAATAGCAAAATGGTAGGTGGGAAGGGGAGGTGTAGGAGTTCTGGAATTAGACGGAGGGATGATATTGGTTACCTCTACAATTGTAGAACGAAGCTTACTATGACTTGCTATGATAGATGCTTGGACTGGAAAGGGAAAAAGTGTTTGTCAAAAACAACCTGAGGAGAGGTGAATACATGACCATAGACTGGATTGAGATAGTGGTAACCTTAAAAGTGTGAGGGATATTCAAGAAAGACACAAGTATGTGTCGAGGTTCTAACTTGTGGCAAAGGTATGGGCATAAGTAAGGAAAATACAGCAACCCAAATGCACATAATATATCACAATTGGATGATTTTTGATAGAATAGATGATATGGAGACTTGAAATTAAGTGATCTTGTGGGTAGACGATTTATCAGAAAAACTGATATTTTGAATGCATAATCCCAAAATTGTTATGGCACTAAAGCTTGATGAACAAGAGTTAGACCCATATCAACAATTTGACGATGTTTTTGTTCGGCTGAACCATTTTGTCAAAGAACATGAGGACATGAAATCCTGTAAAAGATTGGTTATTATGTAATTCATTTTTGAATGAATCAGAGAGGAGTTCTTTTGCACCATTGGATTGGAGAAATTTGATTTTTCAATTAAAGATATTTTCAACTTGTAGTCGAAATGCTCAGAAAACATGGAGGACTTGAGAATGAGACGTCACCACATAGAACCATGAATATTTATTAAAATCATCCAGAAAATGGACATAATAAGAATGACATGTATGAGACAAGTTGGTGCAGGTCCTTAGATATCCATATGTATGAATTCAAATAAGGTCGTGCTTTTATTCATTGCAGCTGGAAAAGAGCAGTTAACAATTTTACTTGTCTAACAAGCTAAACAGACTTTATTGACATTATTATTATTTAGAAGGAGACGAGGACTTAATAAACGATGAACAATGAAGAATGAAGGATGACCTAGTCGATTGTGCCAAAGAGAGATAGATTCTAAAGTAGTCAGAAGAGCTTGGGGGAATTATCGACATCTATCATTTAGCTCTAAATAGTAGAGTCATCCTTAGTTGGTCCCCATAGAAGCTTCCGATGGGTTTGTAGATCCTTGATAACAAAATAGTGAGGATGAAATTTAGAATAGCATGTGTTATCCTTAGCAAATTTTGAAATAGAAAGGAGATTTTTTTAATTTTGCGAGCATATAGGATATTATTTAGATGCATAGAATGTGAAGTTGAATTGAGTCTAGAGGAACTAGAAGCAAGAATGGCTATGGATTTACCATCACTGATAAAAATATGAGATTTGCCCAGTCAATTGTCACGTGATGCGTTGCACCAAAGTCCACGTACCAATCCAAGTCATGGATACCTGAAGAGGAAGCCTAAGCAAAATGAGCCTATGCACTAGAAAAATTGTTAAACTAATAGTATAGTGCAATATGTCTTGGACAATTGTAATTTTGGTAAATAATGGGCTGAGAAGGTCAGAGATATGAGGTTTGGGCTCACAATATCAAAAAAATGAAGGTGCTGGACCACGTGAGTAGGCCTAAGAGATTATGAGCTTGATTATGGCCTTGACGATTAGGCCGAGAAAAGTTGCAGGCTAGAGCTTGGGAGTAGGTGGGCTGACTGGTTAGGAGGGCTTGTTCGATTTAGAAATTATGAGTTTGACTCAAGAAGTTGTTTGCTTCTTGACCCGATCAAGAAGAAAATCTTCTAGCAGAGTTTCCTACCCTAAAATCTCGTGTCCCTCTGGTGAAACGTCCTCTTTTTCCTCTGCATCTTCAATTCCCAGTCACTCTTCCATGGATAAGATTGGCTTGGATAGGAGCAGCACTGAGAATGTCCTAGAAAGAAGGAACCTATTTTGTGGAGTCGGTGTAGCGGCGTCATGCTTCATTATTGAGTAGCAGGATGACAGCTCGCCGGTGCTCATTGTGGGTATGTCATTTGATGGGGTAAAGACAAGAGGCTCCTAATCAAGCCCAAAGCTAATGACAATCGCTTGGTTTAGTTGGGTAGCGGATTTTGATTTTCTGATATGTTCAAATTTGTAAGCGGGATCCTTTCTTGATATAATGTCGCTGCTAATCCAAGAAATCTTCCTGTGCAACTGTCTGTGAATCAAACAGCGTGGCCATAGTAACCTAGGCTTTGTGACTAATCTTGACTATTATAAGGTTATTGCCAATTTCTTCTGTTACCAAAATCATCAAGCAGACAAGTGTAAATTTGTCTCTTGTAACCCAGGCACTGGTGTGCTAGATTTGGTTTTGATTTTCCTTCTTTAATAGCTATTTTCTAAGGTGCAGGAACATTCCCTCTGCATACTTAAGAAGATCATATGATTCAAGTGGGGTAATCATGATCCTTCTCCAAAAATGATAGTTTTGGCCATTGAGCTTGATCGAGACATTGGGAAAGGAGGTTGGAACGGGTGAATCTGTGGAAGCTGTGGAGGCTTGGCTTAGCATCTGTGAAATGGGTGTTGAGGCCGTAGAATGGATTAGAAGATCGATAAAATGCCCAGCAAGACTCTAATACCATGTACAGCCAAGAGGAGATTTGGGAATTGTGCACCATTTAGGTGATTCCATTTTCAAAATATACAGAGTACAGTCAGAGTTAAATATGGATACACTAATTTTGTACAATAATAGACTAAATATACAAGGAAAGAACCATCGGTGATTCGTTGCTCGATTGATACAATATTTATCTCTATCAATAGTTATGCTAATTCTCAATATCTATACTTCCTTTCCCAATTTCATTTTAAATTTCTTCAATTTACTAAATAGTTATAACAACATCACCAAAAATTACATATTACTCTCAACTACTGGCTCAGGCTAATCCATGTTTGGAAATGAATTGGTCACAACTACGAGCTTGACTGCTGCTGTTTTGAATATAAGAACTTTGACCTTATGACTGTCATTTAATGAGATGCTTTCTTCTCTGTCCAAGTTGCAGTATTCAGCCAAAAAATAAAAAAAGTCCTTGTAGAAGGGGCCGTCAGACCATAGTACTTGCTTGCCGATTGGACGCTTTCCTTTGTTGAACGGTCAAAGGTCTTAAAAAAGAAGATCAGTTATAATAGCAGGCATTATTTAAATCTCATTAATAAAATTTTCCTCTACCTTTTTATTTCTATTTTTCCTCGTTCATGGTCCTAAAACTCCTTTTTTTAATTCAAAAATTATGAGTAAATGACATTTTTAATCCCTAACTTTATGCACTTTTACATTTTTATCGTAAACCCTTATTTTTTTGTAGTTATTATCCTTAACTTTTTAACTATTTACTACTTTGATCTGACAGTTAGTTTTTTAATAAAAAGCATTTTTCGTAGAAAATAATTTTTAATATATAGTTTACAGAAATGAACAGCTAAGGAAAAAACAAACCAGAAGGACGAAGCAAGATGGAGTTATCTCTGATTAAGGTAGTGGTGACTAGCAGTAAATATCCTCGATCAAAATTGTGTTACTATTTTATAGGGGTGGTAGCCACCAACCAATTTTAAACTAGGAATGAGTTCTGATTTTAGAGAGAGATGTGGCCTTAGGCGAAACTCTACCGCTTTTTCCTTTCCATTACTTTTTTTTTCCTTTTTTTTAAATTTTAATATAATTTTTTATTAAAAAATTTTCGATAAAAAAAGTAACAATAGCACCAAATTGATAAGAGATAAATGGTTAAGAATATGAACAATAAAAAGTAAAGATTTACGGTAAAAATAACAAAAATGTAAACGATTGCGTCCAGAAGTATGTTTTTTCCACCAAAAATGTAAAGGTATACATATTATCTGATTTGGTTTCTTTATGAAACCTTTTTGGAGCGAAGCATGCGTAGACAAGACAAACTATTTCCACCCCGGGGGAGATTCTCGGCAGATTCCTCGGCATCGTCCCTTCCCCATATCTCAGCTTCTTCTAGCTTTTCCTCACTTTTCTATTTACAAATGTCACCATGACAGGCTCTCTCAGACACCTTGCAGAAATGCATCACAGCCCACTCTGACTGGTGGCTTCCTAGAGTGGCATGGTAACAATCAACCAATACAACGCCGGCCTTGTGTCACGGCCATGTAACCACATTCATCCTCTTGAAGTGGGAGTCTTGTTTGTAACCACTGTAATGTATGATAATGCTTACGTCAACTAATAAATTTAGTTATTTATATAGTTAATCTTTTATTTTAGGATCTTACAAAAAGTTTATAAATGTCTGAATTGTATTGTTTCATCGCGCCACCTAAATATTCACGTGATAAACTCGTTAAACAAGAAGACTCTCTCGTTCTTAAAATCCCTCGGCTCTCATTATTCCTTATTTAGAGAGTATTAAAATAATAGTTTATGAAAGTTTTTCGATTTATATCAACCGATGTTTACAAGTCTATCAAGATTTTAACTCATAAAACTTCGAGCTACTACTTATAACATATACATCGATGGAATAGACCATTGATATCCTGGTTTCTATAAGAAACTGCGGTTGATGCCCATACATGTGTTTTTCCCATCTCCGTGTCCTTTTTCGAACTGCCTAGTCGTTTAGTTCGAACTTCAAACATAATCCATCATTACAATTAAAAGGGATAAGTGAAATTTCATGTTCTGTTCTATGAATAAGTTCTTCATACAAAAAATTGAGACAATTGCAATCAACTCTAACAGCCTGTTTGGATTGAGGGATTTGGAGGGATACTATAATCCCTTGTTTGGGTAAATTATTAGGAGGAATTTGAGAGAGATTATGAATCCCTGTGCCTCATGAAATCATTGTGTCTCTCATATGCTTTTCACTCGCTCGTTTGGTCCTCCAAATTAAACGAGTAAAATGGTTTAAATTAATTTTTTTATCACTACAAATCTCTTGTCTAATAATAATATTAAAACGAGCAATTTGAAGGAACAAGCTATTCATTCAAATTCTTCCCCTTCTCTTCCCTATAAATCTCTCCAAATTCCTCAATTCAACCAAGCTGTAACTCGTGTTGTACCATGAACTTGCAAAACAAGGCATAACATTAGTTACTCTTTAGCAATGACACACTTGCAGCTCATTGACATCCATGCTTCACGTGCAGCGTGGATAAGCAACGTGCTAGTGGAGAGAGCCTATCAAATGCCTGTACTTACATTATAATACAAACTAATAATATTAATTTATTTTAATATTTTTATAAAATCCTGAAAACTCCAGAAATGACTAAATTTTATTTGTTTGTGAACACTGTCACATGATATACTCTTTACATGTTAAACAGCCCAAAAAATGTTATGAGCTTCATATGAACCCAAAACCATCTTAATTTTTTGGTGAAATTAAGAAAACTAAAGCGCAAGTCATATGAATCCGAGTCTTTTTACCTCTTTGGATAGTGTAGACGATCCTTTCATAGGTTCCAAATCATGGTTCTACCGAGTCGCCCACTTATCTCAACATACATTAACTAAAAAAATATAAAATAATTTCGATACAGTCATATTGTTTTTAATATGAGATTATAATTATGAATTTTCTGTGCACATTTCCCTTTTTTATATTCTATTCGTAAAAACATTCACCGAAATTATAAGAGGTTGAGCCCCACATCTATCTAAAATTCTAAAATTGTACATAGTAGTGGAACCTCATTTATCTTATCAACTAAGTTTTGATTTATTAACTGCTTAACGTGAAATTTATTCTTCAAAAACTCGCTGCCATGTGACATTGTATTTATACTTGACTTGTGTCTTGAATACTCGCCCTAAACAATTGGCCTCTAGTCGGGCGGTATTTTTTTCCCATACTCGAGCGATGAGGACAACTGAATACAGGGCGAGCTTTCTTTTTCGTCTAGCTTGGCTATACAACTAGCCACAAGTCGGGTATTTTTTTCCCAGTATCAAACTGATACAGTGTGAGCCCACATAATTACTGATCCTGATACTATGTAAAATTCTTACTGAAATTATAAGAGGTTGGGATCTATATCCATCTTATAAATTAGTTTTCAATCCATTAATTTTTGTGTATGAGTTTATTTTTCAATACTATTCTTATTTTTGGAACTAGTGTTTTTCATAAGAAAGATAAAGAAAAACTGACTTGGGCATAAGAAAAAGTCAATTGTCTGTTCAATTAGAGACATTATAATAAATATGGGTCTAAACCGATAGGCTGGACGACGACACTGTATGTAGTAACCGAATATGCTCCAAAGAATTCCCTCTACCTTCCCAACGACTCCCCCAGCTCATGCCCACTTTTCTGATTGCCACTTCATCACGCCATCTCTTACGAATATCCCTTCCCTAAATATTCTTCCAATCCCCTCGCCCTCCCCCAGCACTTCTACATAAACCCCAACCTCCTAGTTTCCTCTTCCACTGGCTTCCCCATTTGGGTCGAGTTCCGGTTTTGCAGTGTCAGGATATCGGCATGAAGTTTGGGAAGCGGTTGAAGCATCAGATTCAGGAGACGTTGCCAGAGTGGCGGGACAAGTTCCTGTCTTACAAGGAGCTGAAGAAGCTCGTGCGGCTGATCTCCTCTGCACCGCCCAGCTGCCCAGCGGAGCCCGGGTCCAGGAAGGTGGAGGCAGAGTTCATGTACTCGCTGAATAACCAGATTGAGAAGTTCAACGGGTTCTTCCTGGAGAAGGAAGAGGACTTCATCATCAAGCATGCGGTCAGTTCTTCCTCGAGCTTTCTTTCCTTTCACTTTAGTGGTGGGTCTGGTTGGCGATATTAAACAGGACAAAACTGTATCCCCAAGGCAGTGATCCAGTGGTTCAATGCTCATGTCATATCATTTATTGAATCCAAGTTTCCGACTGTAATCCCTTCTAGCATCTGTCAAATATTTGTGAAAATTTTTGTGACAGAAGTGTCTGCTGCTTGATCCAAACTTGGTGGGCAACAGTTTCTTAAACTATTATACCTTTAGTGATACTAGCTGATGGGACAGTGCTGATAGCCGGATTTTCATTTTATCTGATATGTCCACTATTAAATATGACGGTTTCAATATTACGTAGGATAGATGAGTCGTCACTGCTGCAACTCTTCTTTTTGTTTGGCCAAATATGGGGACAGAATTGCACGGATTATGTGTGAAACTTGCCGGCTTGGTAAGATGGACCCAGTACATCCTGAGGAAGTCGTGCAGGATTGTCTGGTTCTGTTCTTCGAATTGGACACTTCGATTTATCCTTTTGGTATTTTCGTCTGGCTTGCTTGATCACAAGTTCCCATACCAAGAATTGGATGTTTGCAAGTGTAGGAGTTGAAGCAGAGGATACAGAGAGTTGTCGATACGTGGGGACAGAATGGAACTCAGCCTTCGGAGAAGCTCTACAAAGAGGAGATGGCTCTGATCAGAAGAGACATTGTCGATTTCCATGGAGAGATGGTTCTGTTGATGAACTACAGCAATATCAATTACACAGGTGCTTGAAATTTACAACTGAATCAGACCCTATCGAATTCTGCATTTCCCCTTTTTAGATCCATGTCGGTAATATAAGACCATAACACTATGTTTATAAAATAATTGAATATCACCACTTAATATCTTAGGCTTTTAGATAAAAACAAGCTCAATCCCTGGTCCACTAACAATAATATAATAATCAGCATATGACCACGATAATCTCTAATGTAAATTTATCCCTAGTAGTCTCTCACTGGCGTAAGCCCGCAATCCCTGTAGTCTCCTTCTGGGAGTCGATATGAACTAGAAGCGTAGACCAGAATCATTGCTGCTGTGAACAGACTTGTCTTATGAACTGAGCGATCGTATTCCCCAATGTTTACGATAAATTTCAGGACTGGCTAAGATCTTGAAGAAGTACGACAAGAGGACCGGCAGATTACTGCGCCTCCCCTTCATTCAGAAGGTCTTGCAGCAGCCGTTCTTCATGACCGATCTCGTCTCAGAGCTAGTCAAGGAATGTGAGATCGCCATCGATGCTGTTTTCCCAATCACAGAGCAAGAGAAGGCTCGGGAACCGAGGGAAGTAGTCTCTATGGCCGATGAGGGAATATTCAGAAAGTCGATCGCGGCCCTGATGACGATGCAGGAGATCAGGAAAGGAAGCTCCACATACAGTCACTTCTCGTTGCCACCTCTTAACTTACCCGACTCTGATCTCACACGATTCTTACAGCTGAATTCTCCAATCCCTATTCCATAGCCGAACAACTGTGGAAGTTGTCTTTACATTGTATCACTAGCAAGCTAATGTCGGGATAGAACATAGATGGTAGATGACAGAGCACAGCATCATGCTTGTCTGTTCACGAGTACGGTGAGTTCCATGGATAATTAGTTGGAATGTGAACATCGAGAACACCCAACTTGCTGACAATGAGCTGAAATCTTTCTCGACCAGAGGTCTTGGCAGAGACATGAGATGTGGACTATGTCTCGGCGCTTCGAGTGATCTAGTAAGAAATGGAATCCATCTCGATTTGTTTTCTGCACTCATTAACTACAATATTTTTTGTGCGCTTGCAAATATTCATAAGAGACTGAGAATTAGTTGGACAAATTCAAACTAACCCATTATAGAAATAGAGAGAAACCAAACGCCCAATTCTGTAAACTGTTCCAGGGTAGGTTTTATCCAACGTGGAAATCCTTCCGATAAATTAAGAATAACCCCTAACTTGGGACTTCGATCGTGTTTGGGTTTTTGGAGTTTCCACTGACTGTTTAAGGACTAGTCCTAAGGTTGATTAGAAACCTATTATTTACCTAGAGGAGCATAATACTAACCACCTGGATTCTTATTTGTCAGTCCCAAATTAGAGTTTGAGTTCAGGGGTCATGTTACGTTCGAAAGGCTCGCAGGCCAATCAACACGCTTGAAATCGGTACCCATCCCTATTGTTACCCTAATCGAACTCACATCATAGGTCCAAATATCCAAATCAATAATCGAAGTACATGCCCTAGCACGATGCTATTTGCCCTAACCTAAGTGCAGGAATGAAAGTTAAGGATTCCACTATGTTTGTGATTACATATAATTATCGCCACTCTCTCTCTCTCACTGCCCGCTCTATACATTTGCGTACTTAAGTACAATGATTTTCTTAATCTCCGCCTAAATAAAAAGTGTAATTAACCTCCTACACAATTCCACAGTGAAGGGATGTGCATCGAATATCCTAAATGACGGTTGAATGCGTGAAATGTTTAAAGTGAATGATTAATCTGCAGAATCTAGTAATTTATCATTATCTTTGATTTGTGATCGAATTGTTCTTTATCAACTAGATGGTCAGGACCCTAGGAATGTCAAATGCGAATTGATAATATTAAGGACCCTTTAAATGTCCTCACAAGATCAACTTGGATTTCAAACTAACTCTTCACGACTCAATACGACATTTTCAATGAACTAACCTCATTTGGATGGACATGATTAAGGCAGTTTAAACACAACCGACCGGGTAAGTCTGAATAACATGAAAGCAGCAGAAAATCCTAGGCATAGGTTCATGAAAGAATATTGCCACCATGAATGATAGAGTTGCACAAACAAAAGCCTCAAATTACATATTAACTTGCTTTGGAGATATTAAATCTTAAATGGTCACCAAGTTAGCTATAGAAACCGTGAATGATGAGTCCTCCGATTCTTTAGCTTTGATCCCGTACCGAAACCTTGGGACGATACCAAACCAAGAATGGTATGTTGACAATCATGCGGGCCAAATCAGGATTTAATCTTACAAGACGACCAACAAAAACAAAGAATAGGAGGAAAGATTATTAGAAGCCTGAAGTGGCGCAATCAATCAATTTGCAGCTAACAAAAATCCGAGCCGGGCAGCTCATCGATCCGAACAATGGCCAGGAATCTTTCGTATGATTCCAAACGAGAATTAACAAAAAGCCGCACAGCCTATTAATCTGAACAGCGGCCAGGAGCATTTCGTACGATTATCACACCACAACGTTAACATTCAAACATATTTCCATAACCGGACCATCAAAAATCCGAACTATGGACTCTATGATATTCACGAGACTCTAATATTCATACTCAAAGCTGTCTATCATTCAATCAAAAATCCCGTTAAACTCAAGCAATATATGTTTCTTTGCTAATTCCCAAATAGCACGAACAACTTCTTCAAACATAAATTTCACGAACCAGTATTAAAGAGGATTGATGGCCCGGCACACATGAGCTCAACCGCACAGGACGAAGAAGGAAAACACGCTCAATCAAACATCAAAGAAATAGAACAAATTTCATGCCCTATCCCGTTACCAAGAGGACGGTTCAAGCGCAATTTACCTGACTTACCAGTCGCTATCGATCCAGGGAAGACGACCTTGTGATCACAGCCAATGGAGGTAGAGGTGTCTCATGCGGTCAGCTCTGTTTTCTGATGAAAGTGACGAACGGCTTAAACACTAAGATAGACCGATAAGAGCGGCAATCGAGATGGTCGGAGAATGGAACAATCAACGAGGGAGTGGGGGAGTCGGGAGAGTGGTTGAAACTATAGTGAAGCTCTAAAGTGGGGTAGGCAACACTGATAGTGTCGCGGAGCTGAAGGGCAGACGAAAGAGTAGTGACGGATTCTGGGGCGGCGATTAAGAACCGGGACGCTGTGCTCGGTGGTGGCGGAGATGATTGTGCAGCTGAGGGGAAAAAAATCCCCCACCCTTGTCTGCTCCCCTTTCTTGTTCGCGGCTGCGCTCTTGCACTTTGTTTGGATGAGGGGATTTAGAGATCTGAAGGGAGAGATTTGAATGGATAATAAAATCTTTTATTTGAGTAATTTTTTAAAAGGGAATTGGAGGGATTTAGAATCCCTCCGATCCTCAATTTTGTAATTCCTCAAATCGGGGGAATTTGGAGGGATTAAAAATTTTCGGATAAAAATATCCCTAAACTTTCTTAAAAAAATTGATGCTATATTCCTCATTAATAACGCCTGTCTGCTGCCTTCCCCGCTCGACCATCACCAATCCACATCCTGTAGGCCTTTCTCCTACACGATTGATCCTCTGCTGTTGCCCGACACATCATCCCACCTTTACTCAACTACATCCAACTCAAGTTTGCTGCCGAACATATTTTTTGCTCGGTTCCTTTTTTATCGTTAGAACTTCGTAAAATTTTTTATTTGCTTTTATCTATTAGAGTTGCTTGATTCTTGATTTTTTTTTGTTTGTTAGAATGACGCATGCCTACTTACGATCTACTGTTACCTGTTAAAATTGTTGAAATTAGCAAGTTACATTCCAATCGTTGATGGTTATTGTTTTTTTAGCTTGTTAGTTTTCATGACTTGGATGGTATAAGTATTGATGTGGTTCTTATCGATGATTTTTAATTGGACAGTTGCCTCTGTTTTTCTTGTTATTTTGGATTATATGTTGTGGTTCTCTTTTATGTTTGCTACTGATTTTATATTCAAATGGAATATCTTTTCATGTTTATTACTTCGGTGGTAAGTGTTCTATTAGAAATTTTGTAGTTCAAGTTGCAGCATACACCCCTAAAAACTTGGTATTATCTTGTTCCTTCTTACAATCGTATTCTTCAAAAAATGTTTTTACTGGTATTGTTTTATCTATTCTTTAGTTTAAAACTTTCGTACGCATCAACATCGTGAGAAATAGGGCTGCAAATATTAAAAATCTTTAAAATAATATCTAAACATCAAAAGATTGAAAAGGTAAAATTAACTTTTTTATTCCTCCAAATTCCTTCTCTAATAATAATATCCAAATAAGGGATTTGGAGGAAAAAATTATCCCTCCGAATCCCTCCCCTCCCCTCCGCTCCGAATCTCTCAATCCAAACAAAGGGTTGGGGAACTTCCCCAATGCTCCTTTCCTAAAATCCTAGGTAATTTTTCATATTACGTGAGCTACTAATTATTTTATTTTCATTTTTATATTTTTATTAAAATTTATTCAATTAAGATTTACTAGAATAAGAAATTCAGAAAAAGACCCTAAAAAATGTTCTCTATAATCTTTTAAATTTTGTTTGGCTTCTACTACTCCTTATAACTTCCTATAGCACAAAAATCATTCTTTTTTGAATTTCTTCTCAATCTCTTGATACTTTATTATATTTTTTTCTTTAATCTTTCCTGAGTTAATATTCAAATGATACTAATACTACTCAATTTTGACTTCTCAATAATTAGAAATATTTTTTCAAATAAAACTGGACAAGTTACATGAATAAGATAAGTTCAGCCAATTTCACTTAAAAATCATATCTTATTCTCTGGATCAAATCTTGGGGTCCAAGATATATTAAATTGAAAATAGTTTGATACTCTTCACAATGATTTTGAATTTTCCCTATAGACAATTCAATTGGATCCTCAATTTTAATCTCAAACATCGCATCAAGTTTGATATGGGTACGTGTTCGCTCAATTTTTTGAGATCAAGGTTCAAGTATTTTCTGAGCTAAAATGAGATGTCAATAGGTTTTATTATAAAATCCGGATTTCATTCAACATACTGTACAATTTAATTATAAAGTTCATCTTAGTATAATATTATGAGCTAAAACTTCATGTCTAAAATAAAAATTTTGAATTAACACCAACTTTGCAATTATTTTACTTATAATAATCAAACTTTACTATCATATTCATATTTTCCTATCAATCCAATGTACTTGTTAAATTTAACATCTCAAAATTTAACCTATAATATTAATATCTATACTCTATTCTAAAGTAGAGTTACAAACCTCAGCAGACACTTTTTGATATTTTTATATTCTTTTTAATTTTTTATAAATAGTAAAATACAAAGGTTGTTATATGTTTGCTGCATCACCCCCATGTTAAACGTTTTTCCTTTTTCCCCTCTTTCTTTATTCAATTTTCGATCCATTGCTAAGTTATGTAAATCATAACAAAATTTTCAATTTAGTTACATTATTTTCCATTTAGTTAGAATCTCCTAACTTATACTTATCGTTACTATTTCATTTAATTATCTATTAATTTGATTTAATTTCATAGAAATCCATTCATGCAAATAGAAATCAATTTTCATATTTAAAGAAATTATTTTCTTATTTAGTTAAAATCTCTTCTCTTATATCTATACGTATTATCTTTATCCGATTTCCCTATTTCCTTAATTACTTAGCTTTTCTTTTTTTAACCCACTCCTCCTTTCTCTTAGCCATATTTGCTTTTCACCCATTTCTCATGTTTCTTCTATGTCGACCGATCATAATAGATCGGATGAATATCTATTATTTTCAATATTTATCTATTTGTTATTCTTTTTTCATAAAATGTTAAACTATTATTCTATTATATAAACAATCCCTATTTGAACATAACTTTTTATAAAAGAATAATTTTTAAAAAAATTAATTCAGGACCATTTTTCATTATTAAATGTTCGTCAACCCTTACAGTGAAACACAGGACGTTGACTAGTTTTCTTTAATATGACAATAGTCCAACCAAACGCCGCCTTCCCTGTGCCTTTTTGTTAATTAGCCACGTGAGAACTAATCTTCTAGTAAGAGCTAAAAATTTGAAATTGTGAAGAGACATCAAATAGAATAAATGAATTTGTAAAATATTTGGATGAATATATCATTAGTTTGATAAATGTAAGAGAGTACTATGAGTTTAATTCTTGCCGTTGAGAATCTTCATAATTCTTTTTTTTCCCTTCCGTTTTTTTGGTATATACATCCGTTATTCAAAAGTCCAATAGGCCATAATTAATAGATGTTCAAGTTTGGTTGACCCACTAATAGGTTAAACCTCTCTTATTATTTATAAGATTCGATTATGAGATCCTATTTAAGGAGTAGAGGTGCCGGACCATCCAAACCGACAAATGCTTGTACCTGTCTCTTCCTTTTATTTCTTTTTGAACTAAAAAATATTTGTTATTATTGAAAAATAATTCCTCAAAAAGTAATAAATTTTATAGAAGTGAAGGATTGTAACGAGAATATATAAAGATACGTGCTGACCTGAGAGTCGAACTTACAAGAATAAAAGATAATTCATTATTGAACAACTCAAGTATTACAATACCCGACTTAGCTATTTATAGGCTAAGCGGTAAGGCATATGACAAAATAGAAAATATAACGAATAAATAAATATAATATTGCAATTATCTTTATCTAAAATCTTATTTCCTAAGAAAGAGAAGATAAAATCTTCACAATCCCTTCAAGATGAATATGTAGGACAGCAAAAGATTCATTTTGATTGCTATCAGCAGCTAATCTAATTACCATCGGCCAAGCGGGCAATAGCTGTTTTACATTGCAGCAACATAATGGTTAGTAGTTAGAAGATTCTTTATATCATCAACTTGGGGTTGACCTAATAATTCCCTCACTAGATTCCTAAATAGGTGATCTCAGGATCAAATCTCAGATTGGGAGGTCAACGGGAATTTTTTCAGGCCCGACCGCAGATTAGTCTTGAGGTGAGTTTCAGTTGCCCAGGAAATACTGCATGTGCAAACCAAAAAGAGAATGCTCTTTATATCTTGCCAGATGTAACGGTTTCTACATATCTCCAAATGATTGAACTTTCCGATTATGACTTGTTCTGATAAAGGATAGTTATAGTGGACAACAAATTCATTAGGGTTGATGTGCTCTAATATCTTGATAAATTTCATATAAGTGAAGGAGTGTAACGAGAAGATGGATAGATACATGGTGACCCAAAAGTCAAACTAAGGGAGTAAAAGATATTTTAATATTGAACCATTCAAATATTATAATAGTTGACTTACATATTTATAGGCAATAAATATGTACAATAATATGTTTGTAATTGCGAGACAACCATAGGCAAACGATAATTTGCATTCACAATTTAATCAATGTTTTAGTTTTTAATAAACTGACTCTGAAGAATTATTGCAAACTGACAATACATAGGGAATATTAATACTACTAAAGTAAATCAAAATATTAGTAAAAGGCAGGAAAATTGTCAAATCAAATAATTGGAACAGTATAGCCTGAGAATTTCATTAAATCTTTCTCTTCGATTTCTTATGTTCAAATGAATTATGCATAGAGCAAACTTTTACAGTTGGATATCCTTGGAGATTAAGCTATTAAAATTGACATATAGTAAATTAATTTAATTTGTTGTCATGCAATTAAAAGTCAAAAACTGAATAGATTGGTTAAAATGATTTAACGCGTATTTTAATCAAGAAAGACTACCAACTTAAGTTGTACCATTAGAAAAAAATTAATGATTAAGAGAGTTTTACCCCTTTAATGTTTGACCCAATTAAACTATTAAATAGATAGAATTCATTAAATTTATACACATCAGATGACAAAAAAATCTAAAACTTAGAACATAGTAAAAGTCAAATGGACAAGTTTGTTTAGTCGGACTAGAAAAAATTGCGTTTATTAATGACAGGATAATATCACTGGGCTCGATAAGCGGCATGACCCAGAATAGCTAAAACTTAGCCCAAACGAAGTCAATGGTAAGATGGCCCGTGATCCGGAACAGTGTAATTTTCGGGAGGAAGCAGCAAACTTTAATGCCGATAATGGTTTTGGGAAACAGCAGACCTCAAGGATAAAAAATGGAAACCCAAGGAGGAAAAAGGAGCAGTTCTTCTGTGTAACGGTATTATTGTGTGACAATTCTTACGTGGCGATACAAATCAATGAAATTCACCTGTTTTTAAGATTCTTTAATAAAATCCTAAAACAAAAAACTAAAATGAATTAATTTTATTAGTTGGTACTATCATGTAAGTACTGTCATGCGATGACACTTAAGGTCATCATTCGATCTCCCCTGTTGACAACTACCTCTACTCACTGCATGACTATTTTGATTGGAGGCTTATATGAAAAATAATATGCAAAAGAGTGTAAGTTACATTTCAGTATGTAATAAGTTAAAAGGTGAAATGAGCAATATGTATTTATACATTTAACTTATACACATATATATATATTGTTTCATTCTTCGAAACTTACAAATCAGTGATGTGTTTAGCAATTAACATTCATAACTAATAGAAGTGCGCACACCTGATGCTCACTCAAGTAGTTACTATCAATCAAAGAGTGAAACAATATATTCCAATCAAGAAACACATACATATCACTAGATGAACCAGATATATCATCAAACAAAATTATTACATAACAAAATAGGGCAAAAACATCAGAGAATAGAACAAACACAGCACTGAATAGAACCAACATATCACTTAGCAGAACAAATACATCATTGAACTGAACCCATAATTGGGAAACTATGTCAACTGACTAGTGGTCACCATCCTCCCAAGGGAGAAGTGCTGAACTGAATCCCTCTACTGAGGATATACTTCCCTTGGGAAGTATCACACTCTGAGGGACCTGTATCAAAATATTTCTCAGGATGCAGAAGAATGTATGGTTACACAACAAAACTTTCACTATCATAATACATACAAGACTTTTTGAGGAAACATGTGTAATTCATTGTAATGTAGATTTTTAAATCACTATTACGAATTTAACACATCATTCATACACCTGAAATCTGACTATGTATAATTTAGGCGCACTTGAGATGAGTTTGGAGATATTTATCTTGATCCACGTCATAGATCTCTACCGCAAAAAATTATTGACGACTATGTTCTTCACCTCTTCACCTTCTTGTGCTTGCCTCTCATGTCTTCAATATCACTATTTGAGTCATGTTTAGTCTTAAATACCCACATACAACCAGCTATCTTTGAAACCCTTAAGCAATTTCAATCTTCAGGCAACTTAACTAAGTCTCAAACATCCATTGACTTAAGTTCTTCTTTCATAACATTGAACTATTATCCAAAATTGCTACTATTCATGGCCTGATTGGCTAAGACCGGATCTTCATTAGTACTTAAGCCACGTTCATGTTCAAGAGTACATACCACATAGCCGTCCCATATATCAAGTCTTTTCTGCCTTACAGACTACCTCAAGGTGACTTGCAGTTTATCAACCTCTTCCTATATTGTGACCAAATCATCTACTACATTTTTATCTTGCAAATTTTTAACATTGTCTTCTTTTACTGTAATGTCATGTGATGGTGATATGACAATGGGAATAACAACTTCAAAATAAATATCGGGTGCACAAGTCTCTACCAAAATTTCTTAAATGTCCACTTTTCGTGGTTCAACACATCCACTGATTTGACCATTGTCAATGAACCTAGCATAGCTTATCTCCAAAATTCTCATGCTATAGTTAGAACAATAGAACCTATAACTCTCTAAATTTTCAGAATTGTCAATAAATAATCCACTAATTGCCTTTTGATCATTTTTTTTTCAAGTGAATTGTATACCAGTACTTCATTTGGGCAACCTCAAACATGAAGGTGCCTCAAACTTGGTTTTCTCCCTATCCACAATGGTGTCTTGGGAACTACCTTACTTGGAATCTAATTCAGCAGGTATGTTGTTGTCTTTTTTGCACGCATCCATAATGAAAGTGATAAAGAGCAATTACTTAACATGCTCCTAATCTTTTCCATTAATATATAGTTTTGTCTTTCAGCCACATCACGAGGGCACGAGTGGTGGCTGGTGACAATTAGACTGGCAACAGCAGCAACGACAACCTCCCAGTCACTATTACCTAACCGTCCTAGTGAAAATTATCAAGACTTGCTGAGGTATTTTGCATTACTGTCCCAATAAAAAGCATCCCAGTCGCCGAGACTTATATAGACTATATCGGGACGTATTCATGATTTTTTGGGACCTATTCATATTTTTTGGGGCTTGTTTATTGCTACCTATTTAGACTTTATCAGGACCTATTCATGATTTTTCAGGACCTATTCATAATTTTTCGGGACTTGTTTATCAATACCTATTTAGACTTTATCGGGACTTGTTCATATTTTTTTGGACTTATTCATGATTTTTTAGGACCTATTCATCATTTTTCGGAACCTTTTTATCGGTACCTATTTAGACTTTATCGAAACCTATTCATGATTTTTTGTGACATATTCATAATTTTTCAGGACTTTTATATCAGTACCTATTTTGATATTACAAGACCTATTTAACATTTTTCGGGACCTATTTATCAGTACATATTTAGACTTTATCTGGCTTATTCATGATTGCTAGAGCTATGTTCATAATTTTTTGGGACCTATTTATCGGTACCTATTTAGAACTTTATTGGGACCAGTTCATAATATTTCAAGACCTATTCATAAGTTTTCAAGACTGATTTAGCGGTACCTATAAAGACTTTATTGGGACCTATAATATATGTTCATGTCAATGGATAAGTAACATGGAGTGCGTTTGAGTGGTGATTATGTTCAATGGAAAATGGGAGTGTACAGCTGATGGAGGTTGTCGATATTCGGGGAGTCAAACTAACTCTACAGGCATAATTATCCCAATGAGTATTTATATGATGAGTTGTATAGAAAGGTGCAATCCAGTATTCCTCATAACAATAGCCAATTTATAATGGAGTTGCATTCAACAAATATTGGAGGAGGCGATGTTCTATATAAAATGGATATGGAAAACGATGAAGATTTGGAGTTTGTACTAAGTGAAAAAATATATCCACCTCAGATTTGTGTTACTTTTGTCGCTCGATTAGATTGTCAAGAAGTTCCTCATGAAGTAGGCATTGGTGCAATAGGCGATGCATCCTTACATGGAAGCAACCAGCCCCAAGTAGGCAGGTCACTTCCTCCACCCCTTCATGGAATTAATCAAGATAATGAAGAGCGAGATATGCATGTCGGCGAAGTATGAGAAACTTATGCGCATGATTTGTTGGAGGAGGAGGAGCCAGGAATGCAATATGTTCGGAATGATCAGACCCCATATTCTGAATCTAGCCGTCATGGAGTGCAAGATGGGATAGGTGTGCTTGATAGGCAAGGGTTATGGCAAATCTTCCTGGTTATGACAGAGCTTCCTAGTTATGGCATAGAAGAATAAGGTGCAGTGCAACCGTCTGTTGAAACAAATACTGAATGGCATATACCGGGTGTAGATGAATTCATATAGCAGGGAGATGCAACAAATCTAGTGTTTGTAGCAACCACAAAAGTCATTTACGGGGGACAGTTCTTCTCGAATAAGAAGGACAAGCAAAGATTACTCAGCCTATATGCCTTAGGATGAAACTTTGAATGGCAAGTACTGTTCATAGAAATTCCATGCAGTTTGCAAGGAGGCCAATTGTTCATAGAAATTTCGTGCCATTCAGATAAAAAAGGTACCTTTTGGGAGGTACATGGGTGGATCGATGAGCAAACATGCACACGTGATGAAGTTCATCGATACCATTGCCAAGCAAGTGCTAGTATCATTGGGGTGGTGATTGCGCCAAGATTGTTCGATGTTCAAGGAAGAGTAATGAAGCATAAGGACATTATTGCAGACATGAAGGGGAAGTATGGAATTTAAATACTCTACAGCAAGGCATGGCAACCATTGCATTACGCACTCTCTTTGACATATGGATCTCCTAAAAGCTCTTGTCAATTATTGCCATCATATTGTCATGCTTTGCAGGAGGCAAATTCGGGCTTACATACGGACCTATACATTAACACTGATAACTGCTTTCTATATTTTTTCATGTCTTTTGGGTCAAGTATTAGAGGTTTTCAGCAATATCTTCGACCAATAATTGTTGTTGATGGTACCCATCTAAAAGGTCGTTACAAGGGCACGATATTCATAGTATGTGCAAAGGATGGCAATGAACAAGCATATCCTTTGGCATTTGGATATGGTGACACAAAGAATATTCATGCATGGACATGGTTATTTCGGGCTTTACATGTGGCCATTGTTAATATTGAAGAGTTGATGTTCATATCTGATCATAATGCCAGCATTGCCGAAGGCATTCAACAGCGTTCCCTGATGCTGAACATGTCTTGTGTTGCTGGCACATTTCATAGAATCTGGTTAAACAATTCCACTGCACTGATCTGGGCTACAACAAGGAGTTACATGGTACATGATTTTGATAAGCACATTTAAACACGTGAATTGTCGGTGCTATGATATGCATATGGAGATAGAACCACGTAAATGGTCTCGTGTTCATTGCCCATTACCACGCTACCAATTGATGACAACGAACATTGCGAAGTGCCTCAACTCTTGTCTTGGATTTGCACGTTGTTTGCTGGTTACGACTGTGGCTGAGTTTGTACGTAATATGACACAGAAATGGCACTACGATCGAAAGAGTATTGCTTCTAGTTGGATATCCCAATTAGCGAGTGTTCTACATGCCAGGGTGATGAAGATGGATTCTAATGCCCATCATATGACATGCATTGTGGTTGACTGAAATATATTTTTGATAAGGCATCGCTCACTACAATGGACTATCGACCTCCAACAGCAGACATTTTTCAGGACCAACTGCCCATGTACATTTTCGGGACCTATCATGAATGTATCTTGACCAATTTCGGTTTTCTTGGGACTAAAGTACCCATGTACATCAGGACCTATTCATCAGGATATCTCATACCAACATCACTGCACATAAGCCAGATGATCTTGACATGCATATCATCAACATAAGATGAGGTCAATATGTACATTAAAGGTCAATCCTAACATAAATTCATAACAAAACATCAAAATGTCTGCTCCTATCATTTCCTAACACCACACCATATCATAAATGATGATCTGGGTCAGTGTAGGGGCTACAAAATATGGAAGCCTTTGTTCGTTTCCCAGCACGAGTTTTATATCTCTTCTAGTTGCCTTGATCCTATAATCATCAATACATTCCAATTACGACTGTGCACCATACAATATATCAAAATCATTTGTCATTTGCCATATGTCTTTTACCTGACTTGCAAATGGAGCTGTTGGAGGTTGAGGTGAGGGCTCATTTTGTAGATGGAGGGACTGCAGATGGAGGAGATAGCTCACTTGCAGAAGGGACCGTCAGAGGATGGCTTGTTGATGGAGCAGCCGGAGATGGAGGTGCTGGGTATGATGAATGTATGAGGCTCTTAATGTGTTCCAATAAACGAGCCTCAGACGCTGCAATCACAGTGTTAATTTGTCTATGCACAACTTCCACTACTTGTCTCTCAGATGCTGCAATAGATGCTTTGATTCGATCCTCCATAGCCTCCAACATTGAGTCACATTGCTATTGTCTATTGTGATCATGATCTTCAGCATCAAAGCCCTGCCGATCTCCCTCTTCACACTTAGCACCCTCATTCCTATCATTGTTGTCTCAAAACGGTTCATTTGGACACAACTCCTCCACTGATGGCACCTGTAAATCCATGAAATAAGGTTGTTGCATCTCAACATTTGTCTGCTGAAGTGTCGGGAGCACATACATCTATCAGTCATTTAATATTTTTAGATATCTGTCATAAAAATTCTACATCTACAATCACATGAACCGCCAAGTACATCTCACCATGGAAGTGAAAATGCTTTCAACCGTTCTCTCACCTGGATGACCTCGAAAAGTCCACCGACAATTTCTCGATCTATATTCCATTTCATCACAAATCCTTACATGCGGGAGGATTCGAACCACATTAGGAATCATTTCAAATGTGAGGATCTGTAGAGAATAATAATCCAGGTAATATATTGTTCATAATTTCATTTAGCTGATATTTAGATCAATTATTTATTATACTTGCAATACCCATGTAAATCCACATAAGTTGCACTTCAAATTTCCATCCACCTACTCCAAATTGTGTAAAGCTTGACGGAACTTCTTAATTGAGTTCTTGTATATAAGATTGCCCCATGGGAAGGAATCAAATTGGTCTAAGTTCTCCACTAAGCCCCACAACCAATTTGTCACTATCTGTCTCTTATCGGTGACCCACACGAATTCCCCCAACAAGCATATCAGAGACAATTTAACAGTGTCAAGTTGTTCGCTGAAGTTATCACCAACCAGTACCTTCTAAACATCAGTGTACTGGACATCTCTCTTTCTCTGAAAATATCGATGTAGCAAACCATGGGCGGGGGGTCCATATTGCTTTAAATTCGAGCAAGCCCTAAATTTTAAGCCCATAATAAGGCAAAACTCTTTTCTCAACAACTTCAGCAAATGTTGTCATCTAGTAGCAAACCACATTTCATCTCTCGGCCCATTATGTTTGATTTCCCTCAATAGTAAATTTACCACTAGCACACCACTAAACACCATGTCACGGTCTATATCTAGAAAATGCCCTAGACAACTTTGTCGGAACCGGGCCATGTCCTCTTCATTGGCAAGTGCACTCTCAATATCAGTACGCACTTGCATATTGTTATGCCGGTTCAGCTTCGGCACAAACCATTCAGCACGAGGAATCCTTAAATTTTGTTTCATCTACACAAATCAAATTATAATTAGATCCCAATGACTACAAGAATGCATGAGGGAATTCCAATTCGTTGATGCCTACAGAAGCATAAAATAGAGGTAACTCCTCCTAACCAACTGAAGGTGAATCATTAAAAAAAAAAAACAACCAGTGGCAATGCACATGTTTGGTTTTCTTGACAAATTCATATATACAAAAACCATAATATCCAGAGAAGAATGACAATCTTGATACGAAAGAATTATAGACCAAAAAGCCAATCCAATATGCTCACAGAAAGCACCAATTCATATAAAAGAACAGTTTCGTAGTCAATCTCTAGACCTGAAAGCTGTTATATCAAACACTGCTACCACTTCCTTTGATCAGATATATGTGGAATGGCCTAACTGACAACATCATTACAAACAAAATAATTAATGAATATGAGCTAAAATGGAGCCATATAATGACAATCAAAGCCCGATCCCCCTGGATTGGAATGGAAATGAGTACTTCAAATCATAGAGCAATCAATGGTTGCAGGGAAATTAGAAGATCCAAAATTAACCCAAGCCTCAGCAAGCCAACTATGAATGACACTTGAATCAAGTTATGCACTCAGTAACCAAACCTCAGCTAAAGCAATTAATTGCAGCATGCATCTAGTGAATTGCAAAGAAGATAGGGGAAAAATCCTCACCTGAAGGATGATTGGGGACCAATCAAGTAGTGCAGCGATGGCATCAGATTTGATGTTTTCAAGAGGAGGACTGGAGCACATGCGAGCAGCGAGCAGGGATAGGAGGTAGAGAAGAGGTGGAACTAAGAGGAGGCAGAGGGGCAGGGAGATAGGAGAGGAAGTTGGAGCCGAGAGGAGGCGAAGGAGTAGGAGAGAGGAGAGGAAGTCGGAGACGAGGAGAGGAAGTCGGAGCCGAGAGGAGGAGGAGGAGTAGGGAGAGAGAGAGGAAGTCAGAGCTGAGAGGTGGGGCGAAGGGGCAGGGAGTGAGGAGAGGAAGCTAGGGTTACAGAAATGAGAAGGGCAAAATGGGAATTATTTAAAAATTCACTAAACAACCTTAAATAGTGGTGCTATTTTTTCATACTGATGTAAAATGGTGTTAGTTTTCAAAACATTCCTCGGAATGGTGCTAAAAATATTTTCGCATCAAGCATCAATAGTAATTGTTCCACTTTCAACCACAACCACTAGCCCGTTCTTGATTTTATTAGTTTATGATTTTGATGGCAAAGGCCAATCAACTAGACTCTAAACGATAGTGCTGTTAGTCGAGCCAGCTCATGAACCAGTTGGGCTAGGCCCAACCCAAACAGGGAAGCAAACGATCCAGTCCAGTTCGAAACCATCATATAGACGGGGGCCGGTCACGGTTCGGTCCGGGTCGAGCCAATTTGAAAAGACCAGATTTGTTTTTCTTTTTCTTTTTCATTTTTTTTGAATTTTTAGGATAGTATTTAGGGTTTTACGTGGAATTTTAAAATAAAAATAAAAGATTTCATTGTTAAGATTCGAACCCAAGTCTACTACTTGAAAGTCAAGAATTTTAACCAACTGGACTAATCATATTTTGCTCATATTTTTTTACATTCAATATTATATAACTAATTTGATTAAAGTATGTTTGATTTTTATCATTTTCAAATAAACTTGAATTATTTATTTTGAAATAAAATAAAAAGATATAGACATTTTGATTTAAAAAACCACCCGATGATGAATTGATCTTTTAGTTGAAAACTCCGATCAAGAATCATGCTCGTTAATCGCGATTGGAAAATCAGAGAAAGACTTGAGAGAGTAGAGTAGAATTGAGAGATGCGAGTAGAAGATTGGGGTGAGTTAGATTGGTAGATATGAGGGGTATTTATATTATTTTGGATATGATATAAATTGTACAATAATTAAAAAAAAAAAAAGAGAGAGACTCAATGGTCACTGTTTAATTTTGAGACGGGGGCAGTGTGGAGCCCACCATGGCAAGCAAATATGTCAACAATCAATTGACTGTTGGCTTTACAATGTTTTCTTTTTTCTTTTTAAATGTACCGGTCCGGTCACAGTTCCGGCCAAGGCCGGTCATGGTTCTGGTTTGATTTCGGGTTGCAAATGGGCTAGTCTGGTTCCAGTTCAACGGTCCAATTTTGCCAACCTAACCCGTAACCAAGTCTCAATCAGTAGGGACCGGGCCGGTTCATGGTTCATGCGAGGCAGTTCAGGGCTAGTTCACAGGCCGAACGGCCTGATTAACAACACTACTAAACAATGATAGTTGCGCATTTCAATCAACAGCGGTAGGCGACAGATGTCCGTGGTAGTGGCAGAAAAGAAGGCAAATAAGGAATTGTTGGACCTCCCAAACGACCGCTTCAAATGCTTGGAGACGAGTCATGAGCCAGTGACAGGGAACCACATTCAACCCATGAAGCTTTAATCAACGTGGCCCACTCTGCAGGAAGTTCAGCCCATGCAACATCAATCAACTTGGTATACCATGCAATATCGCATTCGACCTAAACATCTAGAAATGCAACCCTTTCAGTGGTTTGCACTATCAGTCCAAATTGTGGGAGACGTGGGTAAAGCCTTTTCAAATGACAGAGTTGGATCGGTTGTGAATACAACTGACTTTTCCCTTGGTCGAGCTGTATCCGACATAAAATTTGAACATCTATCAAATCCCATTAGCACCGGTGAGCTTGATTCATAGCCCTTGCCCGCTAACACTTTTATTTCAGTAAATTATGAGTGGATTATCGTTCTGGCACATCTACGCATGTGACAAGCTGTGCAGATTTACTGAAGAGTCAAGATTAATTGGAGGATCTTGACCAGTGCATATTCCCAATGGGAAATCAATACAAGCCACACGAATTGGAGAGGCTTATCTTAGAGGAGAAATTCGACTAAATGATGTGTTATTAGTGCTTGGATTTAATTGCAATCGAATATCTGTTGTAAAGCCAATTGATGATATTGATTGTCGAGTGATTTTCTCACAACATATGTGTCTCATACAGGATTGCACCTCAAGGAGAACGATTGAAGTGGGTGAGCTTTGAAGGGGTGTATTATTTGTGGCGTGTGGCACAATCCTTTCTTGCATACAAAGTTACAAATGATGAGAGGTTATGGCATTGGAGAATCGGCCACCTAGGTAGTCAAGTTAAAATAAAAGCGATTAATATGAATTCTGATGAAATGTCAAATGCAACATGTGATATATATCATCGAACAAAGCTGACTCGCTAAAAATTTCCAAATAGTGTTAGCAAAGTAGTAGGCTTATTTTAATTAATTCATTGTGATTTGTGGGGCCCATATAAGACTCCTTCATTATCTGTTGCACGCCATTGATGACCACAACAGAGGAATTTGGCTATAATTGTTAAGAGAAAAATCGGAAACTCGCCAATCTCTAATGGGCTTTTGTAATCTTGTTGAAAATCAATTTGATTGGAAGGTCAAAACTATATGGAGTGATAACGGATTGGAGTTTTTGTCAAAGGATTTGTAGGATTTCTTTTTGGGGAAAGGGATAATCCACCGGACAAGTTACGTAGGCATGCCTCAACAAAACAGCCAAGTAGAAAGAAAGCATTGCCACATATTAAACGTGGCACGAGCACTTCTCTTTCAAGTATTTGTATTTGTTAAATTTTGGGGTGAGTGTGTCTCTACTACGGCCCATTTAATAAATCTTACACCAACTCCAATATTATCAAGTGCAAGTCCATATGAGATCATTTTAGGAAAATCACCAGATTTTGTGCATTGAAAGGATTTCGGATCTCTATGTTATGCTAAGCCTTACCTTAAGTGAAGAATAAGTTTTGTGAGAGTTTAAGAAAATGTCTTTTCCTCAGATATCATTATGGAAAGAAGGGATGAAGCGTATATGACTTAGAGTCTCAAGAAATATTTATAACCAGCGATGTTATTTTCTATGAGCATGTTTTTCCCTTTTCTATGTCATCTCCTACTCTAAAATTTGTTGAACCAAATTAGCATTATACAGACCAAGGAGGTTTGGGCTAGACAAATTTCTTACTTGGTTCAACCTAGGATTTAAAGTAGAATCTTAGAAGCCCGCCAACTGAGGGGGAGAGTGGGCCTATGGAGACCACAGGGAGAAATGGGCCGAGTGTCTCTAATTCATCTCACACTCAGCCGACCCTTGAGGGTGAATGTGTAGATGGGCCAAATAACAATAACCCAACATATGGGTCTTTACTCAAAAGCACGGAGCAAGAATCTCGGATGGATAATCTGGTTGGACCAACACAACAGTCTCAGATCAGGCAAGATGAAAGAGATTCCATGATTGATAATTTAGACCAAGCAATTACTGTGGCTGATCAAGTGCCTGCTTGACTGCTTGATTATATATGTCATATCGCAGAATATAGTTTACATGAATCCTGCTTTGCTCACTCCATCCATTGAAATCCTTAGGTACATATCATAGTATTGAGAATTTTATCTCTTACAATCATTTGTCTGATAAGCACTTATCATACTTGGCTGCGATTGACTCCGACGTTGACCTCAATTCTTATAGACAGGCTGTTCAAGATCTATGATGGCGTGCAGTAATGGCTGGGGAAATTCGCGTGCTGGAGTCAAATGGGACATAGACTATTCAATCATTATTTTCCTATAAAAGTCCAGTAGGGTGCAAATGGGTTCACAAAATTAAACATCATGCTGATGGAACTATAGAAAGATACAAGACACGATTAGCGACCAAAGGTTTTAACCAAGTTGAAGGAGTAGATTTCCACGAGACATTTGCTCCGGTTGCGAAACTTGTTACTGTCTGGTGCTTACTTATTGTTGTTGTTGCTAAGAACTGGGAAATACACCAGATGGATGTACACAATGCCTTCTTACATGGTGATTTCGAAGAGGAAGTGCATATGACGTTGCCACTAGGATTCTCTTCAAATTGAGGCAATGTGTGTCAACTATGCAAGTCTCTATACGGACTATGAAAAGCCTCTAGAAATTGGTTTTCCAAATTCGCTAATGACTTTCAATGCTACGGCTTTGTACAAGTAGGTGCTTATCATTCTCTATTTACTCTTTCAAAAGTGATCTATTCTTGGTCGCATTGGTTTATGTTGATGACAGGCTTATCGTTAGCAATAGTTTTCATCATTGTGCTACTTTTAAGAGTTATCTTGGCACGTGCTTTTGCATCAAAGATTTGAGCCATCTCAAGTATTTCCTAGTTATTGAGGTAATTTGATTCAACTCTAGTTTACTTCTAAGTCAATGCAAGTACACCCCTGATATACTCATAGAATACGCTCATGGAATGTGGAATGCTTGGATCGCAACCTTACGATTTTCCAATGGAGCAACAACACAAGTTGTCAAAGACTTCTGGTTCCATTTTATTTGACCTTGAGAGATATCATTGAATGGTAGGCCGCCTTATCTATCTTACCATTACTAGACCAGAACTTTGTTATTGGTTCATATTCTCTAGTAGTTTATGCAACAACCACGAGAGGGACATTGGTATGCAACTTTACAGGTACTACGATACCTCAAGCAATCCCCAGCTCAAGGGATATTTCTCTGACATTCTTCCTTACACCTGGCTATGTATCGTGATTTAGATTAGGTATCTTGTCCTATGACTTGTCGATCTATCAACGGGTACTTCGCTACACTCGAAGACAGTCCCATCTCATGGAAAACAAGCAAACTACCATTTCTCGATCTTGCGCAGAAGCTGAATATCGTCCTATGGTTGCCACTGTTAGTGAGTTATTGTGGCTTTGAAGCCCACTCTTGGTTCTGTAAGTTCCATTGATGAAGCCCATGATACTATATTGTGATAATCGAGTTGCGTTACATATAGCTGCCAACCCTATTTTTCATGAGAGGACAAAATATATAGAGATTGATTACCACTTCATTCGAGAACATATCAAGTCAAGTGCCATGTCCACTAGCCATGTCCCAACTTGACTGCGGGTGGCAGGTATTTTCACCAAAGCACTTGGACGGGATAGTTTCTAGTTTCTTGTTCGCAAATTGGGAGTCCATAATCCTCTCTCCCCAACTTGATGGGGAGTATTAGGAAACCAATTACATTTTAGGATATTATCCTAATTATCCTAGATTCTGTGATCTTGTTGTAACATATTTATGATAGTTAGGATAGATACGATTTTCATTCCATAATTTTCTCGATACTATTATTTGATATAGTTTCCTTCAATCTGCTGTACCCATACATATTGATCATACGTACTCAATAAAATTCAAGAGTTTCAAACTCAGTTACTTCGTCTCCTCTTCGTAATTTTATATCTTTAATTTTATTTTTCCAAAAAAAACTTTTCCCGTGTCCGAGGCGTCTTATTTTATGGAGGATTTGTACTTGACAAACTAGAAATTCAAATAATACAATACATTTACAGAGGTAAATTGGGATGTGTGTGAAAAGCGAGGATGCTCGGTTTATAGGCTAACCAGCTCGGACATGTTTGAGAGAGACGGGGCCTCGTGATCTACACTTACCGTATAAAAATTAAATGAAAACAACTATGTTTCGACATTTTTTTTCCTTTATCAACTATTGGATCAATGTGACTCGAATTCGAATTAATAAAAAGCTATTAAAATTTTAAATATCATGTGTTGAGGAATGAATCTCATATCGATTAAATAATAAAATGAAACATGGTATAGGAGAAGAATTGGACACCACTAACTATAAATTTAAACTTTTTGGTAGATATGACTTGAATCTCATATATGCCTAATAGAAATTTTACATAGTACCATAACAAACTACTGTATGAGCTCACACATTATCATGCCCCGCGTGTGGAACTCGTGGAATCAAGCTCGAGACTGGAAGGGAAATATTCAATTAAGAAATCTGATATATATAAGAAGAACTGAATGCTACCACTTATGAGTTTAATAGAAATTTTGTATTTGTGACCAAGTGAAGCGAATAGACTCCTTAAATCCACCCACACTGAATAATTATTAATTTATGAATCTCAAGCAAAATGGATCGATCGATCAATATCCCACTTTGAAAATTTAACCTTCGAAAATCCCGTGCACATGGAAATTCTAAATTTTCTAAATAAAGTTGCATTTATCGATGAGAATGCCCCGAGGACTCTTAGTCACTATGAAACCGCTTAAAAGCTTTTCTACTTTTTGTCCACTATAGGCTTTAATAATTAATCAATCTCAAGGAAAGTGGCCAGTCAGCCAAAAGGAAAGAGACATGGAAGTGAACCATTGTACCCAACAAGACCAAACATGTAGACAAGATATATGGAGCTCTTTGTCCCCTATTGGGAACATTCAGCATTCCATCCTCATTCTCATGTCTTGTCCTCATATCTCTCTGGGCAAAAATGTTTGTGTCAATTGGCAAGCTTTTAGGGCACCGCAACTAATAGATTTTGGTCATTAGTCATCGAAGAAATAAGATGGTAACTGAGGAATTTGGTTCACTAAATAGCATTTTTATCAGATTCTCGTAAGTGAAACTTTTGATATCTTTTTCTGCTATAAGATATGTCAAGTAAAATAACTAGAGGAAAAAGGAAGTTTATGGATACCAAAAGTTCCATTAGTTGGAATCAAATACTGTTCATTCAATAAGTTTCAACTGCTAACCAAACACAAGCCTGAGAACCCAATTGGATTCGTACAAAATTTCCTCATTAAATTGAAGGTCCAATGGTATATAAAATCGATGGCCATGTGATCCCTCTCGTCTGAGTACAGAAAAAAATGTCGCATTTTATGTCAGTTGTTGAGAGAGGGTGCTTAAGAGCATATGAAAAGTGTAAGTTATAATGTCACGCGAGAGCGAGTGACGAGAAATAAATTTCACATCGGACAGTTGACAAATTGGAATATGGTTTATAAGAAAAATTAGGTGCCACCACTTATAATGTTAGATTTATAGGTGAATATGAGTCCCAATTCTCTTATGGACCCGTTGGAAATTTTGTAGTAGTATTTATAAAATACAACACAACATAAAGTGGGGGTTGAGGAATGGGTCTTTGTGCCAGGTCCAGCCGTCCAGGTGTATTGGTACAAGACTCTACCTCATAGCCTAGAGGAGACGTTCGATCCCCACAGTTGGAGTTATGAACCATTTTATTTCTCCTTTTTTTCTACCGTTGGACCCTAGTTTGAGAGACAGGAGGAGAGACCACCGATATCTTCAGTCTCCTCTCATACACACTTGTCCTTAATCCTCAAACACCTGAATCTCCTCATTAACAGCAAACTGCCAGCATTTAATGCTCAAACCTTTCCTCCATCAACACTTACGTACTGTTAACCCTCCATGTAACTTGAAATCCTAAACCTGGTGAACTCTCCCAGCTTATCGAATAAGATCATATCTCCTCTACTGTCTACTGGAAAACCTTCTAAACTTCCTCTACAATTTTCCCACTAACATGTCAGCAACATTCTGTCTTCGTCTCTTCATAGTGTTCCTTTCTTTGCTTGTGTGTGATAGTCGGCATCTCGGACCCGATGAGAAGGAGCCTGCTAAGAGATTCACATCTTCATCTGTCAAGGTTTGTGCAAAACTCTATCATTATCATTTATTCATCATGACAAATTCAGCATTTTAGCTAGAAATAGTATGCAACCCGTATTATCAACATCGTCACTGTCACGACCATCATCATTGACTCCACCAAATGAGAAAGACTTCTAATGATTAGTGTTGTTTTTGCACCTTTCGATATTCATTGACTGCCAAATCAATTCTCTTCTCCTTCTTTCTGTTTATCGATCGGATGACTGGACAGTAGAGGAGAAGGTCTCAACCTCATGCTTATTTGATAGAATGAGAAAGACTGCTGATGATTAGTTTTGTTTTTGCACATTTCGATCATCATTGACTCCGCCGAATCGATTCTCTTCTACTTCTTTCTGTTTGACAGAAAAGATCTTTATGATGATTTAATTTTCTCGGAGGTATTGTCCTACTCAATTCATGGACAAATTTTGTGAGAAAAATTCTATGAATTTTGTAGATTGCAGAGACAATGAGACCTTATGAAAGCAACAAAAGTGTTACTCCGAAGGGAAACCTATCCACAGAGCAAAACGGAATGACTTCACCGGACAATGCATCCAGGAAGAGCACTCCCTCAGATGTCAAAACCGAAGAGCTAGACATTGCACAGGCTGTGAAGAAGAAAGTGACAGATTCTGATAGAAACAAATCAACTCATCATGCTCAAGACGGCTCTCTTGTCTCGGTTTCTTGGCGTGTGCCCCGCAAGAAGCCAAGCGAAAAGCGTCCCGGGTTTAACTCCGACTACTCTCTGCCAAAAACTCACCCTCCATCTCACAACTGAAGGCCGGATATTACTTTTGCTTGCCAGCGATCTCTATGTACCGCCTTTCAATTGTGGAACTTGAAGAGGCACAATCAATTTTGATGGAGTCTACCATGAGTAAGTCAGTCCTCCGAGAAGCAGTTGTAGAGCCTCTTAAATCTTGAACGGCTCAAGTCTTAAACCAGAAAATCTTTGTAAAACCTCCATATATATGACTATAATCAACTTTAGTAGTAGTGAGATTTGTTCTCTCGGAAGTTTGTATCAACTTTCTTAAGTCTTAATGCATTTCATATACATATAATCGGGTTCGATCGCTTGATACAAATTTCGAAGCTGTAAACTAACAAATATACAGGTATATACTAAGACATTTTGCTAAAGATCAGCTTTCATGATATAAAGAAAAGTTTGAAATGGCAAGTACGGATATAGTTTATGCAGAATATGGGAGCAACGGATCATGACCTATTACGTATTCAATTACAGTGCCGATTGTTTGGATTAACTTTCTGAAATGAGATCATGTCATAACATTCGATATGCCTTTTCGGAATTTTCTATGTAGTTTGCTAAATTGTGTGCGAACAGACAGTTGCAAAGTGAATTAGGTAGAACTATAATTTTGGCACTTATTTAAAACAACTGGTTAGATATATCTCGTGTTTTAATTTCACACAAATCTTAAGATATTAAATTTATTTCATTTCATCCCAAAATATATATTTGTTTATTAAATTTGAAGCATGAAGTGAAATGAATGATGATTTTCTGTGACGACGTTTTACTTCATTTGCATTCTTTCGAACTTTTACAAAGAACAAGTAGATTGAAGGGTAATAGATGACATATTTCCATATTCAATCCTATAGTTCTTTCTCAAATGCAATGTATATGTTTTAGGTAAACTACTCAAAAAAGCCTGCATTTCATTGAAAAGTTGAGGTTTACACCAAAATTACGTATAAAACTTGGGACAAATTAACTTAAACAATGGTTTCAGAATTTTGTTTAAGAGAGAGTGATTCTTTTACTAACAATTGTGAATCTCCTACCACAATCCTGTTTGCAGTGTATTTAGGATAAATTTCACATTTAAAAGCGCGATTTTTTCATTACATTTATAGGTTATTTTAAAAATTGATCAATCATCATGTATTTTGAGCTTTTGTTAACAATTAATTTCAGTAATTTTAAAATCGTTTCTCTCAACACTTTGGCTAACTCTAATTTTCTGATAATTTTGATTTTGGTTTGTTTCCATCCGGAACACTAAGCTTAAAGGGGTGCCAGAAAAAAAATCTTCCTAATGACCATATAATACATAAACTTCACATGTTTTTCTAAATCTATTACGAACTTTCACTTTGATTAGAATGATCATGAACTTTTAATTCTTTTTACTTCTACCATATCATCAATATTCAGCTAACGTTGTTGACAGAGATTACAAATGATAGTTAAGCGTGGCGAATTGACATTTTGTCCCTCTTCAAATTGCAGATAAATTGCTATGTAATACATGAACTTTTTGTGATTTCTCAATTTTATTATGAATTTTAGCTTATGGTAGAAATTGATAGATTTGTCCCTTAGTTACGAATGATATTCCTTCATCATGTTATGGTATACAAACTTCTCAATGAAATCAAAATTTACAAAATGATTCCTTGAAGGCAAATTTAAAGAGTTGCTTGAAGGATTGCTGGAAATAGGAAATTCATAGTGACAACAATAAAATTTTACAAGTAATGCCAAAGGTAATTAGCTGTGAAAATGAATGTTATATCTAGGTTTAGACTATGAGACAAGTTTCAATCACGCCTTCTCAAGTGGCACGCACCGTAGTATCAATTGATGACTGCAAATGATGATATACTGGAGAGCTGCACTCAAGCCAAACCATATACGTATATTGAATCCACAATAGCTTGAGGATAATAGTATCCAAAGACTTGCCGTTGTGTGATAGCAAACACGTTGACTATAACTTTTAGTTCACAATTGGGAGAACAATGCCTAGTTTATACAATAAATATCCCTAGATAGCTCAGGTAACTGGACAGCTGAAGAAGATGGTTGCGAGACTCATTGTCCAAAGAACAAAATTCGCAACAATCAGATTCGATAGACATTTGCCACCATCCCAATCTGTCTTTAGTAGGCAATTTATTGAGTCAATGAGGCCAACATACAAATGATGCTCAAGGAATATGGCCCCAAAACCACACCTATTTGCACCACTAAAATTTAACAAACTTGGGGCGAAGTTGATCCAAAACACTTCTAATAGTGAAGACAACTTTTCGAGAAGGCAATCTAAACAATGCGTCATCAGGAAGAGGAATTCTGCATGAATCATTATAATAACGTCTAACGGACACTATAGAATGCTGTAAAATCTCAGCATTCTAAATTTTTTCTTAATACAAATTGCAAGGAATTTTCTCTATGATTTTACATTCATTGTCTTGCCAGAATTTTGTTTGCTGGTAGAAGTGAATTGATATATTCCGATTCCATTGACTAAACTTACCAATAATATCATTGAAGATGAGATAATATCGAGGGGCATGGTATGCTCGAATCAATTGTTACAACGATGAAGATAAGCGCAATTGAAATTGGTGCCTTCCCCTCCAAATATGAAAATAAGATATTTAGATGAGAGGTAATCAATTGGAAGGCTGAGCGGGAGGAGCAAGTTGTAAATAAATTATAATGCGATTTCTCTACCATAAAATCTAACACAGCTTCGTTAATTTCAGGGTCTGATTATGTATAGAGGTTTGTTTTTCGCCTCCTTGCCTTCCTGTGATCACTCCTTGATTGATATGTCTTTTTTCCTTCAGTTTTTCTTACAAAACCCTAATGTTTGCTCTCTCACAAACATTTTGGTTCTGACTTTCCTTGAGAGTGTATTTTCATATTTATGGTAAATAAGAAAAATCTCTATACGCTAACCGACTAGATTTTTTATATATCAGGAATATCCCCTTTTATTCGGTCGATTTTTAGGATATTTTAAGATAAAAATACAAACTGCTATTATGCAGGAGGAGAGGAGTTTAATAATTCTATTTCCCGGATTTTAATTTCCTTAATCGACACTTGTCCATCAAAGTGTAGTCTTTTATATTAGCACTGACGTTTTTAACCAGCGAGAAATTCATGTTGTAAATAAGTGTATTTCAACGAGCACTAAGCCTGAAGAACTCATTATCAGTCAAAATATTACAAACCAACGATAAAGAGAGAATTTTTGGTTCAAATTTGAGATCAAGCCACCAATACTGCGATCTTTAAGAAATATTCCTGACCAATTACAAAAACTCTCGCAGACTCAACTCGTGGAACCTACAAATTAATTTTGAACTTGGGAAAATATGTAAAGTTTTGTACAAAGTGTACTAATTTTATCCACATTTTTTGTGAATTACTTAGTCGACACCTGAAATCTATCCATTAACTCTCTATTGAGTTTTGTTGCCTAATCAGAATTTCTGGTTATTTCCCTGTTTAAAACTTGAAATATTTTTTAAGAATGAAGAGAAGCAGGAGAATTCTCTTGTAGTTACAAATCTTTGTTGGTGATTAATTCAAACATATCAATTATGAACTTCTATGCAAATTTCCCATCTATTTCAAAATCAATCATATATACATATGTATATATTGGTGACCCAACTTAATTTTGACATTCCAATGAAGAAAGAGGAAACAAATATTTACATCGTCACTATACTATAAGATATTGAGGTCATATACGATCGGATTTATATCAAATAACAGATGATATCAAACTCTTTTATATTCTCACCATTCCTATTTTAACATTCATGATTTTATCTCTCAATAAAAATAAAACTATGGATCTTCCTTCCATTGATCAAACAGACATACCTCGTGCTGTTGTTGAGAAGCAGAGAACACAAAAATGTGGCATTTCCAAAGAGATCTTTCAAGTGGATAATATAATACGCATTCTTTGTTGCTTCGCATGCACGTTCCATATGTACATCCACCCTTAATTTTGCAATCCCCAATAAGATCAAGTACAATAGGAACTCAATAGCACATGCAATATCGAAATCAAGGGTCCAAATCAATCCTTGGAGGTTATTGCCTCACTCAACGCAAGTATAAAAATTTCAAAAGATGTGTTGAGGATTAAATACCAAGTGGATGAATTAGAGAGTAAACTTGAATTTATAAGAGTACTTAATAGCCTAGATTCTTAGGTGAAAACAGCCTAGTCTCTTATATGCCCAATCCATGGTTGGTAGGGTTTAACCCTTCGTGGATCAGCCTGACTCAGACTTGGATTATTGTTGCGATAAAATAGAGAACCAAAAGGCACACAAGTATACGTATCGCTCAAGTAATATAATAAGTGAGTAAGAGATTGTTCCCACGAGGATCTAGTTCAATCAAACTAAACAATAAACCAAACAATCAAAACAAGCTAGGCAATTCACAATTGGATGAGAATTCAATGAAAAGCAAGCAAAATAAATTGAAAGTAATTAGAAGAGATTTATCAATTTTAATGGACCGAGGGCTCACAACTTCCCTCAACTCTACTTCTAAATCCAATCCCAATCTCTATATGCAATCAATTACAGTATTACTATCCTAGGGTTTTATGTCTTCTTGCCTACCTCTCGGTTTAACAAGAACGTGTTTCTAGGATGATATTAATCACTCTATCTCTAGGCAATTAATATTAAGAAACCCATTGAGTTCGAACCCTAATTTGGATACCTAGGGTAATCGGCTAATCTCTCGATGCTTCTCACAAATAATCCCGACCTATCGGCGTGAATTATCCTAAGTTATATTATCTTTGGCGTGACTTCGACTCCCTCTCTCGAGTTTGTCGATCTCTCCTATTCGATCTAATTGGTGGTCAGTCAATCAGAAAGCATTAAGTTCGAGAATAGTATAAGTAACACGGATGTAATTAATCATATATAAGAGAAAGGGAAGAACTTAGAAAATAGAAAAGAGTTTCATTGCTTGCCCTAGGAAATAGGGAATTAGTTCATGATGGAATTGAAAACAACTACGAAGAAGAAGTTGAAATACATCGTGAATCAATAGAAAAGAAAAGGGAAAGAGAAAGAGAAAACTCTAGGTAAGCCGATGCCGATCTCTCGAGCCTCGAGCCGTCTTGAAGTGCTCCCCTTATTTCCTCTTGATCACGAGCTTCTCGATCTCTTCGTAGCAAAAGAATTCTGGAACTGAATGTTGGATGGATCTCCCCTTTTTCTGGTCATCTTGCTTGCTGGTCTATTTATAAAGATTGGAGAATATTTGAAAATATCTTCATAATATATTGTAGCCTTCTTCATATCTTGCAAGATTCTCTCTTTCTCGGCTGAGTTGAATCGAAATCTTTTTGTCCCCCAAATATTTCTAATTCAGCCTATAAATATTTTGTGTAATATTTGGGTTGACTGATTTCAATCCGATAATTAATCTCCAGAATTTGCTGCTGAGCTGTCTAGGATCGCGGTCCTGTGCTGCGATCCTTCTTCACTGGCTTCATTGGTGCTGCGATCCTGTGTCGCGACCCCTACTGTTCTGCTCTTCTATTCAGCTTCTGTCTTTAGTTAGGATTCATCTTCGAGGCCCGGTTGATATTCCAATATGTATCTACGTCACAAAATACCTCAAAAGTATCAACATTCTTAAAATAAACCCGACTTTTAACAATGCCAACTCTATTATGTTCAACAGGGAAAGATTGCATAATTAAGCACATAAACCAAGTCAAGTTGATTACTTCGTTTAAATCTAGGTTCGAAAACACAATTAACAATTATCAGGATTGATTCAATTTCTCAATATTATGTGATAGGCATTGGAAAAGGCATTGGTGGATTTGTGGACATAGGTTTATCATCTAACTCGTCTAACCTCTTCATTACCTAAGGTTTTTGGCTTCTTCTCCTTGCCAAGAAATGGTATGTTGTTGTCCTTCTTAAACCAGTACACTATAGATTTTAATTTTTCGTAACTCGAAAACCTTCATGTTACCGAATTTCTTTATCTTCGTGGAAGACCTCTATTTTTTTCATGTAGACTTATAGCTCCTACACCAGGTGTTGGGCCCACTAAGCACAAATTTTATCTACTTACAATTTGACAGATAATGACATCATATATAAGCAAGGAACTTAAATTGGGACACAAAGAAAGTAAAGGATAGGGCATTGGGATTTAACTACTTATAATCTTTATCCTGTACATTTCGCTCTTTATTTATAGGAGTTCCTCCGTGGTATCTACACATTTTCAGTGTCACGATTGGCTAAGAGAGAAGTGTTCCATTTATGACGGTGGATGCCCTGCATCTACCAATGTAATTTTTTTTTTTGTGTACAGAGGAGGCTCTACCAATGTAATGAATGGTGAATTAACAGAATAGGTTGAAACATTGACTGAAAAATAATCGATAAGTTTTTTTCAAGGTCGGCTTTCAACAGCCACGCGAAGAAATGAAACTTATAAGTTGGAAGTGAAGGGATTTGCTCTCCCTTGAGCGTTCGAGCTTTAAAAGAACTTAAGAAACTGCATTACAGGCATGATCTTTTTGATGGAAACAAAGAATAATGATGATAAGCTAGAAAATAATAGAAGGGTAGCTTTGCAGAATGGTTTATGTATGCATCCTGAGGGGCTTAACGGAGGTTTGGCACTATGGTAGAATGAGGTGGCTACAATCACAGCACCACAGAAAACGAAAAATTTCAGTGTTTGATATTGCTAATATGAGGACTACTATGAGAGCACTTGGCTGTAATTCAGTTGTGAGTTTCATGAGAGGTTAAAGTTATGGGAGTCCCTTAGAGGAATAGGGCAGATGGTTTTAAGGGCCAGTTCTTAACATGATGTAATGAATATTAGAATATTTTCTTGAAGAAACGCTCTATTTGGTTCATTTATCTCAGGTTTATTAACCTGTTATCAGGTACATATAATATTATGTAGTTTAAAAGACAATACATTAATGGATATATGTGGGCTAAGGAAATTAAAATCCAAGGATTTTAGAAGTTGAATTTTAAAGTTCCCTCTCCTCCTGCCAAATAACTTAATCGGTTTAATTTCTTCTTCTTTAAAAGATACTGAACCAAACGAAAAAGAGGTGGTTTTCACCGAACTGACTGAAAAGATGTGGTTTTCAAATCTCTAAAAAGGTTTTGAAAATAAGGGAGTCAGTTAACTAGTGGGATGATTGAAGAATAGACCAGAGAAGTTCGTGAAGGAAAAGAGAGAGAACAATCATTTCTGTCCATCAATAGGCAAGTAGAGAAAGCAAGAAGGCGAAGAATCGGTTGATTGTCATTCATCACTTGCCACAAGATTCTGAACATGAACCAAGTAAATGTCTTGAAACTTATCTCATATTCGTACGAAGTATGTATAGCCAGATTCTGGGATGTTGAAAGATGTGTTAGATTTAATGATAGTGCCATAGAAATATGCATTACATTAGTTTTCAATGAAAGGAAAGGCAATAGTAAGGTATTTGAATGATTTGACAAGGCTTTAGCTAATATGAAATGGGTTCCATCTTTTCCTAAAACACATCTCCTTATTGATCCAGCAACAAGGTTTGGCCATTCACCCTCGGTTGCGGAAACTGATTGAGTAGAATTAATAGGATCCAAGTTCAAATTAGCAAAAAAGAAAAAAAAAATTTAAGTTCTTTAAATTTGAAAAATGTGGACAACTGACCAAGGCTGCCAAGAAGTATTTTTAACAAGTGCGGGGAAAGTGCAAGGTTGAAAATACTGTTGATATACCATCTATATATCGTCAGTGTAGTCGGGCTTTAAGTTCTTGGAGTTGCAAGTTTTTCCCAATCCCAACGATAGGAAAAGAATTGCAGATGTCAAACAATAACTTGCTGAGGAACAAAGTTAAATGGGTAGAGATATAATATTTTAGAACAATTTGCTTCAATAATTAAATGAATTATTGGATAATGAATAAAGTTACTGGCATCAGAAAGTAAGGATTAACTGGCTGCAATTTGAAGTTAGAAACACTCAGTTTTTTCCATTCTACTATATTGATAAAAGAAATCGCAATAGAATAATCGACATTAAATCTGTTGGGGTCAGTGGGTAGATAATGAATCAAGTACTATCAGTGCTGTCCATGAAAATTTTCTTACTATGTTCAAGTATGAGGGAATAGAAGGAGAGGATCAAATTCTAGAATGTCAACAGGGTTCTTACATTTGAGATGGGTAACATGTTGTGCAATGAGGTTGATATATTGGATGTAAGGGATGCAACCTTCAAGCTCAGAGCTACTAAAACTCCAAATACATATGGATTCCCAGGAGCCTTTCTTTTTTAAAATCTTATTGGGAATAGTGGGACCCAGTGTTACTTCTACAGTGCAGAACTTCTTTAGGACATGTTGGATGCCACGCACTTTGAATTTTACTAACATTGGGTTGTTTTCTAAAGTTTAGTGTCCTAAAATCCTGCTCAAATTTGTCCTAGTAGTCTATGCAATTTTATGTACAAAATCATCTCCAAAGTAATGATTAACAAACTCATACCCTTTCCTCCTACTATTTTGGAATAACAAATGCTTTTATCTTGGAAAGACTTCCAATATAGCAGCACCTTGTTGTCGGACAGGTGTTCCACAATCTGATAGGATTGTTAAGAAATGAAATCCCATATCATAATGAAAAGAAATATGGATTATAAGAGACTGGATACCACTAACCAATCAGTTTAAACTTTTGGATTGTACATGGGTTCAACCTCTTGTAGGCTCAATGGATATTTTTCATGGTATCAAAGCCAGCCGTGTGGGCTTATGGTGTGAAGTGCCTACCAAGCTTCATGGGACACCGGATTTGGTTAATCTCAATTTTCGAGATGAAAACCTACGGTGCAGATCAACTTTTTATGGCTGATGGTAAACCTCTTTCTGTTTGTCACCGTTTCAACCAAATTTTAATCACTATCTTGTACCCTTGCGCTTTATAATATCTTATGTACCCAAAAATATTAAAAAATATTCTTTCTATTTGTCAATTCACAAGGAATAATGCTTGCTACTTTGATGTTATCATAATTATTCAGTTGTTAAGGATATCCAGACACAACAGATGTTGTTATGAGGCCCAATTAAGGATGGACTATACTATTTTCACCTAAGCATCAATCCAGCTTGTTGCTCTAAAATTCTCATGTCTATATTTATTTCTAACTTGCTTCGGCATTAGCATTTAGAGAAATTTTTAGGTGATCTTACCTCATCACGTGGCATAAGAAAACATTAATTAAAATCTGACAAATGAGTAAATTAGTATTAATCACCTGATTACTTGCCATAATTAACATTAATCAAAGCAATTTGATTAGTTCTTCCTCACCAAATCATCATGAGGTAGGATAACCTAAGATTTTTTTCCAGCGTTTAGGTCTTCTATCGTTTATAATTGTTAATCAAACTTTGTATCCATCTATTTCCTTGAATAAAGATCATCTTTCTCATACTTGCTCTTCATGTTCACAAGTCAAAATTATAAATCAGCCTTTTTTGGTGATTCTAAATCAGCCTTTTTTGGTGATTCTAAATAAATGTAATTCATTACTTGAACTTATTCACACTGATATTTGGGGACCTTGCTCCCATTTTTTCTCATTCAGGGCTCACCTACTACGTTCATTTTTGGATGACTTAAAGCAAAATATTTTGGTTTTATGTAATGAAAAATTGTTTTGATGCTCTACAAGTTTTTCGTGCCTTTCATATCCAAGTTGAAAATCTATTTGGCTGTAATATTAAATATATACAGTATGATGATACCAAAGAATTTCTCTCTCATAACTTTCAACTTGAACTTCAAACTAATGTTATCAAAGCAAATTGTGTGGGCTCACACCTTAACAAGCCTGAGTATGAAAATCATAGCACGTAAGCCTAATACTGGGAGAAAAATGCTCAACTTATAACCAATTGTCCCCTACCGGAGTAAGGAAAAATATCGTATTTGAGGTCAATTGTTGAGGATGGGTTTTTAAAGGCATGTGAAAAGTGCGAACACGTTTACACGTAAGGACAGGTGTTAAAAAATTAAATCTCACATTTAATTAATAATAAAAAGACATTTGGTTTTTAAAAGAAAGGATACCACTAACCTATTAGCTTAGACTTTTAGATTTGACGGGGCCTCTACCTCTTGCAGGCTTGGGAGATATTTTACAATGGTAAAAACATGAAAAGAGAGGAGTGTGCTCTTAAAATAGATATAAACAAGGCGTTTGATAGGTAGAATGAAAATTTCTTTAAAAAGTCCAAGGAGAATGAGATTTTGGAATAGATGGATTAGGTGGATTATAACATACATCGAGTCAATCAGATAAGTTGTGGTGAATGAAAAAAAAAAATAAGCCCTTTCAATGTAGTTGAGGTAGTAGAAAAGGAGATCTCCTTTCACCATGTTTATTCCTCTTGGTGGCTGATATTCTATCTTTGTTGACTTCAAAATCCATTCAACAGGATAAAATCATAGAGATTAAAATAAGAAGAAGCCGTCTCATGTTGTCACATTTTCTCTTTCCGGAGAGTTATTCATTATTCTTCAAAGCTACTAATGAGAATAAAGGCTTAAATTAAGGCTTATTACAAAAAATCTAGCCATAAGGTGAATTTCGACAAATCTTTATTGTGTTTCAGCAGTAACTCCAAAGAGGAAACTGAGAAAGTACTCTGTGACTTAATGGTGGTTTCTAATGATGCAAATCTTGGAAAGTATCTTGGTCTTGAAGCTGAGTGGGGAAGAAATAGGATTTAAGCCCTCATGTTTCTCAAGGATTGAAATGTAAGAAACTACAAGAATGGAAATGTCACTGATTCTGATAAGCTAGGTAAGAACTATTGGTTGTGACTAATGCAATTCTCAACTATATTATAGGATCATGAAATTTCAACAAAAATGGTGTGAAGATGTGAATGGTCCAAATGCTAAGTTTTGGCAGAGTTGGCTTGAGAAAGAGAGAGGCATTCCCTAGAAGAAATAGAAGGAATTGACCAAGCTTAAGAAATAAGGAGGCTTGGGTTTCAAGGAATTTAGTTTATTAAGTGAATCTCTTTTAGAAAAAATGGTATGGAGGCTTATAAGGAAACAAATGCTGTATGGTTTAGGGTCTTCCAGGGATTATAGTTTCCTGGGTATGATATTTTACATGCCGTAGAAGGGTGCAAGTGCTTCTTGAATGTGCAGTAGCCTATTGATTAGAAGAGAAGCCTTAACAAGTGGAGCATTATGACAAATTAATAAGGTTTGGCAAGATGCATGGATTCCTAAGTTGACAAATTAAAGATTAAGTATTGAAGCAAAAGAGGGCATTATGTGGAATATGAAGGTCAAAGATCTTCTCAGTTGGAAGAATAGAAGGTGAGATTAGGCTGGTTTACAAAATAGGGTGTTAGAATAGGAGAAGTGATTGAAAGAATATGTATACCTATGGTCAAAGGGCCTGGCCAATTAGTGGGGCCCATGAAAGGTCAAGTAAGTTAAAAATGAAGTCCATAAATGCATTTCTTAAGGAGAAGGAAGCTATGAAATCACAAATCCGCCTTTCAGATCATATGTTACTAACCAAAGACTATGGAAGAATGTATGAGCATGGATTATCCTCTTAAGATTAAACACTTTTTTTGAAAATGTTGCTTTAATAGCTTAGTCGCAAAGGAGAATATGGGGAAGCGTAGAGTTACCAATGATGGTAATTTTTCTTTTGTGAAGTCACTGACATTGTTGAGCATGCTCTCTTCTCCTGTGAATGGTGCCACTATGTTTGGTTTGTTGTTCTGAATATTCAACTTGTGAAAGACCTTGTTCAGGCATTCGATGCCTGATTATTGGATCGTTTATGTAATCTTCACTCTTCGGACAAAATAAGATGAAATATACAAATGAAGTTGGTTTAATTACATCTAGAAAGAAAGATGTGAGGCTACTCACAATGGCAAATCACACTATCTTCAAGCTTGGCCCATCGAATTTTCCCAGCCATTAGTAAATATGAAGGATGTAGATGCACAAGTTTCTTGTGTCTCAGTAGGATGGAGTAGTAGTGGATAAACAAGTGACTGATAAATGGATCAGGCTAGAGGAGGGATAGTTTAAGATGAATTATTGTGTGACTTGTAATAAACAAATAGGTGTTGCAAGTGTTGGTGTGTTTGTTTGATACTATCAAGTATAATTACAAGTTAAGATGGAACTTTCCTAACTGATTCGGCTCTGGCAGTAGAAGCTTTAGACATGAAGGAAGGCTTCTCATTGATTGCTACAAATCACGTCCTTGATAGCATTGGAGATAGATTCTTCTACAATAAGTGTAGAATCTGCTATAGGAGCCCCATGAAGTATTTGTAAATTGATGAAGAAATCCAAACAATTCACAATACTATGCAACAAATTGTGCAGCTCAGATGGATTCAAAAAAGTATATATATTGCTATTGATTGGACTACTTAGCATTGTCAACTAAATATAGTTTGACAACTTAGGTTGCAAATGCCCATATCCTTTTATGAAACTACTATGTGATGATGCTACTATTTCTGTTAAAATCAACTCTGTAAAGGTATCTGTACATAGTTTTAGATGAGATATGATGAATCCTTTTACTTTGTAAGAAGAGCCTGATTTCATGCTCATGGTGTCGGTTATTTTCCTATTTAGTATGTGCAGTTTTAGGATATAGAGTCCTCTTCGCTTAAATATTGGATATTGTAATATAAAACGGTTAAAATGGTAAGACACACAGTCTCCTTAATCAAGGCATCGATTGGACATGTGTATGACTCGTGAGGGAATCCACGAGGTTGGAGGTTTGAATCCCCCCTTGAACATGTAATTCTTGGTGAGGCTACTCACACATATGATTTGTACATGAACCAATCTGGATCCATGGGTTTATAGAGTGCATATAGGCTTGAGGAGAATAAACTTCTAGTTATCAAAAAAAATATTCGATATTTGGCTCTTTTTGAATGAATTTTTATATATTTTTTTTATTTTCTAACAGTTACGATGTATCCCATATGCCATCTCCAATCTGTTCCATATATTAAAGGGATGCATATTCATTACATGGTTTTTTGCTTTATATATTATTTTCTTTAGATCTTATGCCAATATGAGCACTTGGCTTGGTGGCCTTCCATCGTTGCTTCCGCAATCAACAACTAGATTTGAGTCCTCTTTAGGGTAGTTATGCTCGCTATATTTCTTCATACTTTGGCATTAGCTGGACCCATTCAAAATGTGGCCGATCTAAGGCCCAAGATTGGTGGACTGAACAGAAGAATGGATCGAGGAAAAGACCCGAGACAAACAATCATAGAAAAAAATTTCCTTTTCCCCTTTTAATTACTTTTGTTTGATTTATTTTAGTACTTACTTGACAAGAGAGAGAAAGTAATCAAAATGTTCCAAATACAATAATGACTTACACATTAATAAAATCGCAATTTTAATAAAGATATCATATGATTATAAATTAAACACATTCAACATAATTAAATGTTAAACTATTCAATTCAAATTCTACAAATGGACAACATTTGAGTCTTAAATTTCAAGTCCTTACGCTAAGTAATATTAATAATCATGGAAACGCAAAAATTCATTGCATCAATGCCACTCGATGATCAGTTAAATTAAATATAATATAATCCATTCACTTCTTTACAATACCTATTATTGCATCCACTACCTTAACGGACAACCTATGATCAACAGTTATGAATTTACTTATCATTAGTAAGATTCTCCGTACTCAACTTCCTTTTCTTCTCTCACTTAAATCCATGCACCTTCTTTGCAATAATATATATATATATATATATATATGAAGAAGAATGAGAGTTGTAGAGTTCATAAGATCTAAGAGTGCTCAAAAAGGTGCATTTTGCATAAGTGATTATTAACACATACAATACCTTTTGGATATATGCAGTCCCACCATTTGAAGTTAATCTCATCATAGTGGACCAACCCTTCACCAAAAAATATCTTCAGGTTGAATTTTAACTTCACAAGAATTTGTATGTGCGACAAATTAATCTAGTCACAAAATTTCTTCCCACAAAATTTATTTTGTCACTAAGCATATACACTAGTGATAAGAATAGTTTGTCACTATAACTATATAACTGTGATAAAATTTATTTTTGTCATATATTTCATCATAATTATGTGCCTATAGTAACAACATACAAATTTTTTTCATAATTTTTATGATGATTTTTCTTACCCGATAATGGAGATAATATTTATGGAGTGTTGTAACAAAATTTTAAAAATTTTGTTAATACGATATAATATTACAAATGCATTTCCCTTTAAAAATTTTGCACTTAAAAGTATTGATAGTAAAATATCTATCACAATGTATACTGATGTACTTTTTTACATTAAATGATTTATACACTAGGATTTGAAACTGATATTCATAATATGACTATAATAATTATTATAATATTATGTAATTATAATATGTATATATAATCCTATGTGCAAAAGAATTCTTAATTTTGTAGTTGTCGCTATTTTTAATAAATTCAAACATTAGCATGATTTGATGCTGAAATTTCTTTTTACCACGAAAAATAAATATTTCTTAGATAAATGTTTTTTCTACATAATTATCATGGCAAAATCAATTTCAATTTTTAGAAATGTATTTAAATAGGAAATATTTTATTTAAAATTTTTAAATGGATAATAATAGATTAAATGTGTAACTTCTTGCTAGAATTTCTCCTATTTATGGATCGAAAATATCTCTATTAGCAGTTTTGGAATGGAATTTTGGTAACCTGCCTCTCCACCTCTGCACGGTATTTTAATTATGTATCTCCTTTCCCCGCAATTTTACCTTTGCCAGACAGAAAAAGAGAAGCAAACTGAGAGTCAGGAAGCATGGGGAGAATGAAAAGGACAAGAGGAGGAAGTAGTTGTGTGCCCTTAACAGTCGACCTTATGGTCTTGGCCGACCTCGTTGTCTCGGCCGTTGAAGTCTCATTGGAAAAGCCGGCAGAGCAAAGGTAATTTTTGTATGACCTTATAGTTTCATTTTAACGCTTACAGTAGGAAACCAAACGACACTCTCCTTCGCTGCTCTTCCACCTCCCTCATCCTCTTTCATCCAACTTCTGCTCCTCGCTTTGTTGAAATCACAACTCAGCTGCTCAATAAGGCTCAGATTTCAAGCCTCGATTAGGAACACTAAGATAAGAGAACTTATATCCACAATTTGAAATTAGTCAATGCAAAATGGTGTAAAGCTGTTACTTTTGTAAACGTTCTTGCTTAGATTGATTTTGTTTCGAATTTAACAGAAATTTGTTCTTTGTGAGCAAGATGTCACTTTGGTATATGTTAATATACACTCCAATATTTCATTGTATTAAAAATATTTGTGCCATTTTCTTTCTTAGTAATCGTTATATAATGCTTATAGAAATTATAATTATTATGTCATGATAATGTAAATTTGTCTGATAGATTAGCAAAAATGAAAACTCATATAAAATAATTTATCAAAAAAATACTTACAATAAAAAAAATTTCAGTATTGAATAATATGTGAAATATTTTTAAATTTTAATTTAAATATTTAAAATAAGATTTTTAATTTTAATTATGAATTTAAAATATTAAATTACATTATTGTGACAATTTTTTATGCAAATTTTGTCTCAAAATATGTTTCATTTATCGTATAAAAATTGACTTTTGTGGCAAATTTCAACTATTGCTATACAATTGTGCTGAAATAATTGGTCATAAATTATAAACTTTCAGTGACAAACTTTATGATTGTCACAATAAGTATTAAATTATTGGGGGAAAATCTTAACTCTTCACAAGATATCTATTATGACAGGTTTATTATGACAAAAACTCGTGACGGAAAACATTGTCACAACAAACAAGTCCTGACAAAAAACAATTTTATGAAACAATTTGTAACAATAGGTTGATATTCTTGTTGTGTATGATTTATATAGAGAAAACTCTTTTCCGAAAATAGATATAGGTGTTAGGAATATGCCCTAAATCCAATCACATATGATGTAATTGGTTCGATCTTTATTTATGAAATATAATTTGAGGCAATTTCATTCATCATGTGCTGTGTATATTTATTGTTATGATGAAACCCATAAATTGAGGTTCATTTTAGGGCTATGATGAGATCATACTAGTGAGACCTAAAATCTTAGAAACCTTAATTTAAAAACGTTCCTAGTCATAGGGTCACTAAATAGGGGATTAGTGATCCGGTAAGACTAGTATACTCGTTACATGCTCTAAAGTAGAGGATAACTGATCTCACAGTTATTTGTGAATAGTCACTAATGTAAGAGTGTAAGTGCTCATTATGGAATGAGTTCACTGAACTGACTCGCTAGAAGAAAGCCTAATGGATTCTAAAATAAATGTCAATAGGCTAATCCTCCGGTGATAGTAGGTATAAATAATCCTTAGACCTGAGATTACCATGGCATCTTATAATTGTTAAATTGAAGTTTTGGTCTATTCCTTAACATGACTCTCTGAGACATGTGTAGGGTATTCTGAACCCAATGAGACTTTTATGGAGGTGGTGAGTAATCAATAAGGAATCAGTTACTCCTAATAGGAGAGAATATCCTATGTATTCTTCTTAGTATTGACTTGAAAAATCTCTGGCCAGAGTACAATGAAAATTGGAAAGGAATTTCCAATGTTTCATAATTGAGTCAAATACTTGAGAATTGGAAACATATGAATAAGTATTTGGGTTTGACATTTTATCTATACCCTAACTTATTCGGGATATTGTATAACTGAAGGATTTAATTATACGGTAACTAATCACCAAAGGGTGTTCGATCCTTCGATTGAAATCCTCACTATCCGGGTAGTCATGACACGTTGCTAGACGTCAATCTTGACTTGTGGGTCTATACGATTAAGAGTTAATCGAATAATTTTATTAAAGAGTTTAATGAGATTATTTAGAATATAATTGGACCTACGGCTGGCTTAGTGTGGAACCCAATGGGTCACACACAATACAGGTGTTTCTCGTAACCAAAATTTAATAGTTTAAATTTTGGATCGGGCAGTTGAAATTTTCGCTAGCACGAATTAGCCTATAATGGTTACACACCTTATTAGATAAGGTTACTACGAAACTAAACATTTTATTGGATTTATAGAAATCCGATAAATAAATAATCTCGGTTACATGTACACGTGAACAGTTGATTCAGATTCAACAGAGTATGCATGCACAAAATTTAAACTTTTCGTAATCAAGTTACAAATGAATCCGTTTCACTAAAATAAATGATCTCGTACGTTACAACGTTGCAGACTTTGAATGGCTTTTATTTTAATAAAATAAAAGCAGATGAAAAAAAGATGGAAAGGAGTGATCTTTCTATTTTTATATAAAAAAAAAAAAAGAAAAACACCTTCGGTGGTGGGGTTCGTGGCCGAAAGTCAGAAAAGAAGAAACAAATAGTTTTTCTCGGTTGGTGGCCGTGTGTCTACGAGCAAAAGAAAATCAAACAAGTTCCGGTGTGACCATTCGAGAAACAGTTTCTCGATTTCTACGAGAAGGCCTGGTGTGGATACCGTGGAGGGCGTGCATTTGTGCGTCTAGTCAAAGGATCGACTCAGGAGGCTCGTGATCGGACACGGCAGTTCGTGTCATCGGCGTCGAACAGCATCAACACGAGGAATACAACACAAGGACCAAGTCAGAGTCCTTGTAGGTATAATTCTAAACACCCTCGTTAATAATAACTCCGATTCCGAATTACCTCGAAGTGATCGCTGGGATTGGGAATAAAAATTTTTGAAAATCTAGTTTCCGCTGCGCCACGATTCCTAACAATAGGAAGTTGCTGCATTTATCTAAGCCATTCATTTCCCACCAAAATAAGGAAGTTACTCTTTCACCGGCTGCTCTTTCTCTCCTCGTCGGTTGCTGATCCAAAAATGCTCCGAATTTTGGGGATGGCACCACTGCCCCTTACTCTCTGTGGTCCTGGGAACGAGAAATTCTTAAATGACATTAACTCATAATATAAGGTGAGAAAATAATAATTAAATTGTGATAAATGAAAAAATTATTATTAATCATACAAGTAGTTTAGTTATTACTAATTAGAACAATTTAATTTATTATTTTCTCACCAGGACATTACGCGGTAAGTCTATCTAAGATTTTTTCCAAAGGATCATAGAAACCAGAGAAATTCATTGGCATGCCATGAGGATATGGTGGCAAATCGAGGGCAACTTTGTATCATGTTGACTCTTTCACTACAAATTAAACAAAATTAACTACGAGGACTTCCACTTCCTAATTTCTTTTCTTTTTTAATAAAAAAACATGGGATTATACAAACACATATAAAATGATTGATTCCGTCCATTTTGATTAACTCTTGGATATGAAAAAACTATAGTTTCGAATATTTGAAAATCTCTACATTTTGAAACATCACGCTTTACAAAAAAAATATTTATCCTCAAATTATTGTGAAAATTCATCCAAGATATGAGAAAGCACTTAAATGAAAATATGAAGCTGATGAAAGCACTTAAATATTAAGTAAATTGTAAGGCGTATTCAAGAGTTGGCCGAAATGGATGAAATCAATGTTTTCTATGTGTTTGTATTTTTCTGTATTTCTAATTTTATTTTAAAAAAGAAAAGAGATTAGGAAATTGAAGAAACAAAGGAATTTGTCGTAATGGCACTTCTGAAGGCAAAATCATGTTGATATTCATTTGCAAGAGAAGAAACAGTCCCGCCTTTTCTGAGGCTACTCTCTTGGCCTTGTTAGCAATGCACCTGGATGTCCATCCTTGAAAATACGAGCATTTTGATGATCCGACAGACTGTAATTGAGTTATTCTCTTCATTGGGCTTGGAAACGTTAGTTTAGGGAGGTGGAGACTACGTATTTCTACCATCAAAAGGATAATTGCAAAGATATCTGATTTTGATTACTGTGCATTACGGATTTGGTAATGAAATGAATACTACGTTTACTGGAGGAAAAAAAGGAAGTCTGGTGAGAAATTAGAAGTAGAACTCCCGATGGCTGATTTTATTTAATTTGCGGGAAAGAATCAACATAATACAAATATCTGCCTCAATTTGCTACCAGATCCTCATGACATGTCAAGGAATTTCTCTTATTTCTATGTTCCTTATGGAAAAATCTTAAATGGTTTTACCTCAAAATGATGTAGTGAATTTGGCTTCAGTTGATGGTTGTGATATCATCATGTTCCATCTGCTCCACAATTCTCATTTACACTTGACCATCTTCCATTTCTTTCAGCTATTCACTCTTATTATCGACCATCTTCCATTTCTTTCAGCTACTCACTCTTCTCTGATCATGAAAAACCATATTTTATTTTTTATTCCAGATCAACATTATTCTCCTTTATTCCGAGTGAGGTATATTTCCTAATGGTGCATTCACAATTACATTGTGATGATGATAAATTCCTCGACATAGCGACGAATGAAAATGATTCCATAAACATGATTATTTATGATGGTGATGGGTTCTATGATTTTTGCTAACGTGATGATCTATAAAGTTTCAGTAACATCCCTCGCACTCGATCATAGGAAAGAGTATGCAGCTAACATAATTGATGCTTTCATGTGGATTTGGTTCCAGTTGATCATTATGATATCATCATATTCCATTTGCTCCACAATCCTCTAACTTTTGACAATCCTCAATTTCTTCCAGCAACTCTCTCTTCTTCAATTATTAACCATCATTCATTTTTTATACCAGCTCCTCATCCTTCTCCATTTTTTCAAGTGAGATACCGTTCAATATCTAACCCACAAGAGGACGGATCACAAGTAATAAACCTATGAGCTGGTATTGCTCCCGCAAAGACCAAAGCCTATTGAGCATGAACTTAGAACATAATGTACAAAGCCAGACCACACAATATTTTAGAAGATGCAACAAAAAGCAAGAAAAGGAGTAAAGGTGGAAATTTTATGGAAATCAAGAATAACTTTATATGAACTCAACAAGGAAATAATTCTAGGGATTTGGTTTCACTTAGGTCTATTCAGATCCTCTTGAACTTAACTAACCAGATCAAGTCAAGTGTCCATTTTTTCATATCCACAAGTTCTAAACCTAACCCGACTCTCACCATGACTAGGATGTATCCATAGGATGATTCTAACCCATTCTATCTCTAGGTAGTTAGGATTAAGGGACCAAAGGTTGTGTTCTTGACCGTGTTGGGATTCCTAGGGTGATGGCTACCTCTCAGGCCTTCTCAAATGTCTCTTCTAATTTTCAGAATGACTAACCTACCTCTCGGTACGATTATTCCTAGGCTATGTTTACTTAGGTGACAGGATTCTCAGTCTAGTGGCTCTTCACCATCCTTTTAGATCGATTTATCGAGTTGGGCAAACATCAATAAGCGCATGAAGTATAATAAACATAAAGGAATTAGAACACTTATACCTATCCGGGACATAAAAGTTCAATATATGGAAGAAATAAACATTAAGATCCACTTACTACCCTAGAAGATAAAACTAGTAGGAAATCATCGAGTTCAAGTACATGTTCATTGGATTGAAAGACAAGAAACTGAAATGAAGGAAGAGGAAACAAAGGAAGAAGGAGTCCCATACACTGATGATGAGCTCGATGCCTTAGCTCTTTTACCCACAATCCTTGCCCTGATATCTGGGACTTTGAAAGTTTACTCCAATGATTCTTCCACTCTTTAGACTAGGACCAGCAACTTCCCTATTCTATGTCGAGGGTTGTGGTATTTTGGGATGGATTGGTATGAAGGTGGAGGGTTCCTTTTATAGGCAAAAAGTCTCCCTTATCCACTTGTGCCACTTGCTCAAGTTGGCAAACTTGCGGGCAAGTCAGTAGCCTTTTTGACAATTGCGAACTATTATCCTCTTCACAAAGGGCCCAAGAACAAGCTCACAAAAGCCCAAGTCCAAATTCGAAAGTTGGGCCACCACTGTTGGCTAGATTCCCTACTGCGATGTGCTAGACTATTGGGCACTGGAATGAGCTACTAGGCTGCTGTTTGCACTGGGAGACCTTGCTACCACAATTTAGCCTTACACCACCGCAGTATGCTTGCTCTGTTTCTATGCAGTGTACTTCATTTGGCCATAACTTCCTCGTTTTAGCTACAAATCATGCAAGGTTTGATGCATTGAACTCCTAACTCAACAAGCTTTCCGTTGATATATTATTTGGCAAATTTTATATTGAGGAAATCCTACACTACATTCAGAAAACTTAGAGGATAAAGATTAACTCTTCCTTAAAAGCATAGATACTAGTGCGTTTAAAATATAACTTCTATGGTATTAACACCCCCAAACCTAGACTTTTGCTTGTCCTTGAGTAAAACTTTAAGCACAATGATCCATCAAAAGCCGAACATGAATCTCTACTTTTTCAAGTTTTAATAATTCTTACAAATTGTTTTCAATACTTCTAAGCCTTTCCCTTAAAGTTCTAAGGGATGGCCATGCTTTTCAATTGGCCTTGAGCTTCACCGATTTGACCCTCATGGTTCATTTTAGCCCATGCAGTGTCATGCAATCCCATAAACTTAGCCCTAAGTCATGATGTCACTATTGTGTATCATTAGGAAATACTCATGCAAACATGCGTCCAGCTATTAGTTCAATTCATGATCTCACATTCTTGCTCTCAATTTTGTTTCACATTTCTACTTAGTAGATAACCCTTACTCGGGTGGTGCACGACTTTAAGGCCCGCACCTCTGCTGGACTGTATTGCCAGCACATATAGTGCATCAGTTTGGGCTCAAACCCGAGCAGAGGCACTTAAAGCATTGGTACATTGTTTCTCACATGCATAGTTTTAGCCTAAACACATTTTTGCAAAAGCATTTCCAAATATGATCTAGATGTGAGTTTCATGAATAATTCATTGGGGCTAAAAATCATCACTAGATTCATCACAATTTCATTGTGAGTCAAGCAATCCACTGGCCATTAATTGTCGTCATGGAGGAGCAACTCAAGTTCCCTATTAAGAACTTGCAAGCATCGTTAGCCATCAAAAACACATCATTCATTTTGTTTTTTTACGGGATGCATCAAAATGAATGCAAGATGAAATAAACATCCAACTACTCTAACACCCGATAAGCTACATACCATGCATATTCAAATTCAAACAAAGAGCTAGCAACAAGCAAGAAAATCATTTTAGCTAGCAATCTAACGGTTGTGGCACGAAGTTAACATACTCCCCTCCCAACCTATGCTAAGTATTGTCCTCAATGTGAAGAAAAGGAAAGAGAAAGAGTTAACAGATACTCCCCGTGTGTCAAAGTCAATGTAATGGCCTTCTAGTGGTCCAAGGCCTCCCCATCTTCCTCTTCGCTGTCTTCCTCCCAGTAGTCGCCCGAGTCCACATGTGTTTCATTTGTATTGGCAGACTCCTCTTCACTTATTGATGCAATTGGTGGATATTCATGGAGGTTAATTTACAGTGCTTGCTAAGAAGTCCTTCATTTTGTTCCCGGATGTGCGCTGTTTGTCCAATGAAATGAGTCCACTTTTTTTACCTTGGTTCATCTTCATTGTTAAGGCATGTGTTTCTCGAATCATTCGAGTGACTTGGTCCTCCTCCTGTCTTTGCTCTTCCACTGCTTGGTGAGCTCCTTAAGCTCCTTCGCCTTGGTTGTCACGGTCCCGCATGTCATGAATAGTTGTTGCATTAACGAGTTCACGGATTATGACCTAATCTATTTGCCTCATTGAAAGGGATACTTGCACGTTGACAAAATGAGGTTGTCATGCCCCATTTTTGATATAAGGAATAGGCTTGTGACTGGCCATTCACTAATAGACCCGACTCGGTCCCATAATAAACGAAGCCAACTAACATACTTTTAATTCATAGTATTTTCAAATTTTCCTCTTCATGAGAATCAATAATTAACATGTCTGATAATATAATTCAATATTAAAGAGAAGATTCACACTTGAAAATTCTGAAATTGTTCAAATATCAGAAGTTTCCAATACTAAGAAAAAGGGAAGAATACTAGGAATAAATCCAAATGATCTTCTAGGCACCTGATCCTCGGGTGACCCTGCTAGATGCTATTCTCCTAGGTTTCTTCTGATTCAGGATTTGAAAAAGATAGTGATAAAATGGGGTGAGCTGCACATGCTCAGTAAGTAACCGGTTCTCACTTCTATCAGATCAAGCATCCGCATAAACTTTTTCTCATTTATAACAATTAGTTCGAAAAAAATCATTTACATTTCTTAAGACTCAAAGTCTCATCCTTCAGAAAAAGATACAATTCGAAATATTTCAAAATATTCCATAAATTGTTTGGATAATAATTTCAAGTCATACGGCTCATTCAGAGATTTTCAGTGTTTAGAAATTTTCAATAATCATAGTTAGACATTTTACACTCATTATTTTTTATACTACGGTGACACTTCGTCCTGTCACACAGACCTGTTGGTATAGTGGTCAGTCCGACCCAGAGATTCTGTCGATTGCATCAGTGGTTCGACCCAAATAATTCGCTAGCTAGCGCGTTTAACATATTGCAATACTTGGTACGTAGTAAACAGATGAGGCTCAAATCAAAATGACAATATCATTCACATCCAAACTAATTTTCATAATTCGGTAAATATAATTTTACATAAATAACTTATCTTTCACAATACATAAAATCAATAATTCAATCATCAAACAATTTATGCAGTTTTCAATAAAATTGCACTTACATAATTTTCCGATACTTGATCCTCATTTTAAAAATCATAAACCATATTCCATGCTCATTTCATTAAATATAATAGTTTCAAGATAATAACCATGAAATGCATAAAATAACATTTCACAATTTCACAAACAATAGAAGTGAGTCCCTAGTTACTTACCTCAACTATCCCGTAATCAAGTGCTCCCGGTCTCAGTCTGATTTGGAAGAAAAACCTATAGATTAAGCTATACGTCACTCCACGAATATTCTAAAATATGTTAGGCAAATCCTAAAAATTTCTTAACTAATAAAATATCTAACCCCCTGAAATCAGTTTCTAAACAACATGTTTTGTATCTTAATTGATAAAATTTCATAAATTAGTACCATACAGTATTTTGGGCTCAATAATAACTTTACAATGTCTAGGATAGCTAAATTCATCATACTCGGAAAATTTCATGAAAAATAAAATAATTCATGAACATCCCAAAAAATCACAGAAAATAGAAAATTCAATTACGAGATCAACAATGCAAAAATCGTTGAAATCAGAGCTCAGATCAGGCCAAACAGACCTTTCAAAGTTTCAGTTCATTCAAAAATTTTTAATGTCTGGCTGTACGATCAGCCAAATTTGAAGAGTTAGTTCTCCCTCCTCAAGCCACCAAATCTGGTGTTCTCGGTGTCTATGAAAAGATTACATCATGAACTATAATTTAGAAATAAATTCTGGTCTAAAAGACAGATGATTTGATAGGAAAAGGTGGCTCAAAATCAGGTTTTCATCACAGAATAAATTGGGGTTATTCAGGAGACCAACTTGGAAGACTCATATCTCGGTCCACAGACCTCCAAATCGAGAGTTCTTGGTGTCCCTGGAAAGCCTGGACCACGAACTACAATTTAGAAACAAAGAGAGCACTAAAAAGTGAAGAAATCAATTCGAAAATCTTGATCAAAGTCAGCTGTTCATTAAGATGAAAAACAGGACAGTTTTAGGCATCTCGAGAGGTCGACTTCACGGACTCATATCTCAAGCTACAGATGTTCAAATCCAACGATTTTTATTTCTGTGGAAACTTTGAAGTGTAATCTATGGTTTAGAATCAAACAGAACAGAAAAAGATTTAGAAATGAGCCCGAAAATGTTGTTTCAAATTGCAGTTCATCACAATAATTCTAGAATTCGAAACATGATTTCTTTCAAACCACTCAATGGAATCGAATTCTGTAAAATGCCCTAGTTTCCTATGGTTATGAGCACCCTAAACATGTCAATATTTCATCCATTTAAGCTCTCTACAAGAATCCACTGTTAACGAGCCCAAACCAAGCTTTTTCTATCTAACACTATAGAAACTAAAATATTAGTTGAAAATAATATTGTAGGAGGGTTCTCTAGCTTACCCAGAAGCTATAGACATTGGTTTGAGTTAGGAAAATGAGACTAACTGATGATTCCAACTTCTCCATCAACTTCCGACTCCAACCCGCTGCCTCTTTGTTCTATCCAAAACCAAGAAAAATGAACTTACATTTGCTCGACCACTCCATATCAATTGCAGGAGCTTCAAAATATCTTCATTTAGTTCGCATTTGTAGGGATCTTGGGTTGACAAGGTCCAACAAGTTTTCCCCACATTCAAGTTTACGTTGGCAGAAAGTTTGGGTGAGGAAGAAGCTGATTTTGCACTTTGGTCCCTTGATTTTGATAGGTTTTAAAGTGGTCCTCCTCATATCATAGTTTGGCCCTTCAACAATCTGAGGTGTTACATCCTACCCACCTTAAAAAGAATTTCATCCTCAAAATTGTACTTGTAGTATCTCTTAAATAAGTGGGGCACCTGATGCTGTTGCACTAGGTGCTCCTGCATCACTCCAAGCCATAGCATAGACTCTACAGGTGGTTTTCTTCATCTTTGAGCTCTTACTAGGTGGTACTGTAGCTTCCCTTTTCTTAGGACAATTTCAAGCAATAAGCCCTTTTTCACCGCACTTGAAACAAGATTCTGTGTTCCATCAACACTCTCCTTGATGAAGCCTTCCACATCGCTTGTAGGGGTTATACTCCTTGATGTTCTGTTGCTGATATGTACTTGTATTCTGTGACCTACTCCACTTGGAAGACTCGATATTGGAAACAACATCTGAGCGCAACCTCTTTCTCCTGTCCTGGAAATTTTGCGAGCTTTGTAGCTCTCTCTCCGCTCTAATGGCTCATTGCAAAACTTCTGTGTTAGTGGTCAACAGGAAAGGAGCTAGACACGATCGAATTTCTGAGCACAATCGTTGCTCGAAACGGTTAGACTTGTTTAACAATTCGCACAACAAACCATCCCAATTCATTGAACTTAGTGACGTACTCCAACACCGTACGAATCCCTTGTTTTAGTGTTAAGAACTCGTTCTCCTTTGCTAACTCCACACTTCATGGAAAGTATTGCTCCAGAAATACACGTCGAAAATCTTCCCAACTAATTGCTTGGTTCCGCCTAGAGGTGGGCTAGTAACTATCCACCAATGGTTAGCCTTGTCGGTGAGTAATTTAGTTGCAAAACTAACCTTCAATCCTACCTCCAATCTTGTGGTCTCAAAAAGTTTCTCCATCTCTCTCAGCCAATACTCTGCCTTTAGAGGGTCAACACCACCCTTGAACCTAAGTGGTTGCATGCGAAGAAATCGCTCAAAGGCATAGTCAGTGCCTCGATTTGCACCCACATTTTGTTGGCATATTTGTGCATTCAATTCAGGAACTGTTTGACATACTCTTGCAAGATCAGCTTGAGTAGCAATTGTAGTTCCTCTTGCGGCTGTTTGACATTGGTAAGTTTGAGTCTACGTCTAAGTCTATCTCAACTCCTCCTGTCCACTGGCACTGGCAGAGGGTATTCTCATCCCCTACTTGAGGGGCTCGTGTGTTATTACCAGTAGACCTTCTGGCGGTTCGTTGGCCCCGAGTATGAGCAGTTGAGTCGGTAAGTGGTGGCATGATCCTAAAATTATTGGAGTGGGATGTTTACATTTAGATGAGGAATCATTCAACTACGGAGGGATCTATTGTTAAAATTAAGTCTAATTAGCATTGCCTAAATTGGAAACTTCCTTTGATTTATAACCTACAAGATCGTATATGCTTTGATATCACTTTGTCACGCCCCATTTTCGATCCAAGGAATGGGCTCGTGACTGGCCGTTCACTAATAGACCCGACTCGATCCCATGGTAAACGAAGTCAACTAACATACTTTTAATTCATAGTATTTTCAAGTTTTCCTCTTCATGAGAATCAATAATTAACATGTCTGATAATATAATTCAATATTAAAGAGAAGATTCACACTTGAAAATTCTGAAATTATTCAAATATCAGAAGTTTCCAATACTATGAAAAAGGGAAGAATACTATGAATAAATCCAAATGATCTTCTAGGCACCTGATCCCTGGACGACCCTGCTAGATGTTACTCTCCTAGGTTTCTTCTTATTCAGGATCTGAAAAAGATAATGAGAAAATGGGATGAGCCTCACATGTTCAGTAAGTAACCGGTTCTCACTTCTACCAGATCAAGCATCCACATAAACTCTTTCTCATTTATAACAATTAGTTCGAAACAATTATTTACATTTCTTAAAATTCAAAATCTTATCCTTTAGAAAAAGATACATTTCGAAATAATTCAGAATATCCATAAATCGTTCAAATAATAATTTCAAGTCATATGGCTCATTTAGAGATTTTCAGTGTTTAAAAATTTTCAATAATCATAGTTAGACATTTTACACTCATTGTCTTTGATACCACGGTGACACTTCGTCCTGTCACATAGACCCGCTAGTATAGTCGACTGTCCGACCCATAGATTCTGCCTATTGCGTCACCGATTCGACCCAGATAATTCGCTACCTAGCGCGTTTAACATATTGCAATACTCGATACGTAGTAGACAGATCAGGCTCAAATCAAAATGACTATTATTCAAATCCAAACTAATTTCCATAATTCAGTAAATTCATATAATTTTACATAAATAACTTATCTTTCACAATACATAAAATCAATAATTCAATCATCAAACAATTTATGCGTTTTTCAATAAAATTGCACTTACATAATTTTTCGATACTTGATCCTCATTTTAAAAATCATAAACCATATTCCATGCTCATTTCATTAAATATAATAGTTTCATGATAATAATAATGATATGTGTAAAATAACATTTCAAATTTCGTAAACAATAGAAGTGAGTCCCAAGTTAGTTACCTCAACTATCCCGTGATCAAGAGCTCACGGTCTCAGTCTAATTCAGAAGAAAAACCTATAGATTAAGCTATACGTCACTCTATGAATATTCAAAAATATCTTAGGCAAAATCCAAAAACTTCTCAACTAATATAACCCCCTGAAATCAATTTCTAAATAACATGTTTTGTATTTTGATTGATAAAATTTCATAAATTAGCACATAAAGTATTTTGGGCTCAATAATAACTTTACGATGTCTAGGATCGATAAATTTGTCATACTCGAAAAATTTCATGAAAAATAAAATAATTCAAAAAAATCCCAAAAAATCATAGAAAATAGAAAATTTAATTACGATATCAGCAATGCAAAAATCTTTGAAATCAGAGCTCAGATCAAGCCAAACGGGCTTTTCAAAGTTTCAGTTTGTTTGAAAATTTTCAATGCGGGGCTGTACAACCAACCAACTTTGAAGGGTCAGTTCTCCCTCCTCGAGCCACCAAATCTGGTGTTCTCGGTGTCTATGAAAGGATTACATCACGAACTACAATTTAGAAATAAATTCTGGTCTAAAAGACAGATGATTTGATAGGAAAAGGTGGCTCAAAATCGGGTTTTTATCACGGAATAAAATCGAGTTGTTTAGGAGGCCAACTTGGAAGACTCATATCTCGATCCACAGACCTCCAAATTGAGAGTTCTTGGTGTCCCTAGAAAGCCTGAACAACGAACTACAATTTAGGATCAAACAGACCACTCAAAGTCAGCTGTTCATTAAAATGAAAAACATGACAGTTTCCAGGCATCTCGAGAGGCCGACTTCACGGACTCATATCTCGAGCTATAGATGTTCAAATCCAGTGATTTTTGTTTATGTGGAAACTTTGAAGTGTAATCTATGGTTTAGAATCAAACAGAACAAAAAAAGATTTAGAAATGAGCCCGAAAATATTGTTTCAAAATCACAGTTCATCACAATAATTTGAGATTTCGAAATATGATTTCTTTAAAATCACCCAATGGAATCGAATTCCGTAAAATGCCCTAACTGAGGGTATGAGTACCCTAAAGATATAAATATTTTAGCCATTTAAGCTCTCTACGAGAATCCACCCTTAACGAACCCAAACCAAGCTTTCGCTCTCTAACACTATAGAAACTAAAATACTAAGTAAAAAATAACATTGTATGAGGGTTCTTTCGCTTAGCCAGAAGCTGTAGACATTGATTTGAGTTAGAAAAATGAGACTAACTGATGATTCCAACTTCTCCATCAACTTCTGGCTCCAACCCTCCAACTCTTTATTCTGTCCAAAACCAAGAAAAATGAACTTACATTTGCTCGACCACTCCAGATCAGTTGCAGGAGCTTCAAAACATCTTCATTTAGTTCGGATTTGTAGGGATAGTGGGTTAACAAGGTCCAACAAGTTTACCCTACATTCAAGTTTATGTTGGCAGAAAGTTTGGGTGAGGAAGAAGCTGATTTTGCACTTTGGTCCCTCGATTTTGATAGTTTTTAAAGTGGTCCTCCTAATATCACAGTTTGGCCCTTCAACAATCTGAGGTGTTACAGAGGTATCAAACACGTGAACCACATACGGCCTCCTTTATCATATCTGCATGCTTGAATTTAGGTATGTAAGAATGCGGCAAGATCAAAATGACAATGCGTCATGATGCAACATATAAGGTATATCTGCATCTTAGTAACTTGAGGCAATGTGGATGTAGGCATTATACGAGATGTCACAAAGAGGAGCTATACTCATGCTTGATAGTTCACATGTTTTCTCAGGATGGTTATTTGGCCCTCTATACATGTATTGTAGTTTGCCCCAGGTTTCGCAATCACATTGAAAATAACATCTTCATCAATATCTTCTATCACAGATGCAAGTCTAGGTGCATGTGGTATCCCAATAACTTGCCTAATATAACAAATTAGCATAGAGTTCTCGGACTATGTTTAGAATGCCCCATTGGGGCAGTGCACAAAAATGAGTCCAATTTATAGCAATGATATCTTCCGTGAAATTAGCCATCAAATTACAATTGTCAAAAACATATTCCTGCTCTGCATGGCACTGACGATTCTTCCACAAGTTTTCATAAAAGAGTTCAACCTCAGTAGCCACAAATGGATCTACTGGTGCATCAACATGTTGTGGATGATCGTTAGTGCATCTTCTGTGATGGCAGTGTGAGGGAGATGCCATTGCGATCAATCAAGTCAAGCAATAATATCATTCGATGCAAGATAGAGAAAGAATGAAGTTACCGCCCAAGAAGTTGGTATGCCAGGAATTCACCACCGACGACTTGACTGTTGAACATTGTTCCTTGTATCTTGCTTGTCTAGGGATTCTCAGGAGGTGCTCGCTTGTTCGACATTGGTAAGATCAATCGGGAATAACATTTTGGAGAGAAACAAGAGAATGAGAGAGCAATATTTTGCAATTGAAGTGCTAAGGGAACCCCCTTTTATAGCCTCTTTGGAAATTCAAATTTTGATATCCAAAGAAAGAAGCTCAGTGCAAGCCTCTACAACAGAGGACATAGTGTCAGGAATTTGCTGGCAACAGGGTTACCGCGATGCAACAGTGTCTGGTCTGGTCAAGCAATGTGCTCTGGGCTCCTAGATAGCTAGACTACCATGGTGTAGTAGTGTCTGGCCTTGTCACATAGTGTCTGCTGCAGTAATTGTGGCAAGGAATCTTGGAACTGCAGTTTTGATCATGAATATTGTGGTTTGTGCAACTGGTTATTTGATTGGCCTCCTCTGCCTCTCATAAACTTGAAACCCTAGAAGATAATAAGGAGTAGCATTATATATATGGAGTCACGGGTTAGCTTGGGCTGAAGAGAGGTGGCCTTGGCCAATGAGCTGTAGCCGAGTGAATCATGGGCACCGCGATCTGCACCATGGTATGCTCCTTAACCACGATGCTGGGCTTGTTTCTAGCCCAGCACAGTTTTCATGACTAGGCTGTTTGAGTCCACTGGGCCTCCTCTTCGAATATTACTTCAAGTAGATAATGCAGGCTTGCTTGCAATGCGGACTATCTTAAAGTGCAAAAAAACAAAAAAAAAACTAAACAAACAAAGCTGAGTTAAATAAACCCGGCTTGGGTTATCTTCCAAGAAGCGCCACTCAGTGAGTTTATGGCCCGACTTTTTTAGTGTTACACATCTTTTAAGTTGACCGAGGCCTCTTCTCGGTTGATCAAGCCTCCTAAATATCCTTTGACTCTTTGAGCATTGACCTTAAATGTTTCATTTGTGGCCTCGTTCTTTAGCTCGAGAACACCATACGGTAACACTTGTTGATTCAGAATGGACCCGACCATCTTGATTTAAGTTTTCCTGGAGACAACTTCAATCATGAATTATATAATAAAACAAGTTGTCTAGGTTGGAACTGTCTTACCATGATTTTTTGATCTTGCCATGCTTTCACCTTTTCCTTGTAAACACGGTGGTTTTAGAACCCATGTTGGAGGAACTCATCGAATTCATGCAACTGAAGAAACCTTTTCTCACCGGCCTTTTTCATGTCAAAATTTAGAGCCTTGACTACCCATTATGCCTTGTGCTCCAACTCCACTGGAAGATGACATGCTTTGCCGAAGACCAAGTTGTACAGGGATGTGCCTAAGGACATCTTGAATGTAGTTTTGTATGCCCATAAGGCATCATCGAGCTTGTGAGTCCAATCCTTCCAAGAGGTGTTGATTGTCTTTTCAAGCATCTTTTTTGTTTCTCGGTTGGATACCTCTATTAAACCATTGGTTTGAGGGTGGTATGCTAAGGCTACCTTATGTTGTACCTCGCCCTTGGTCATGAGCTTGTCGAACTATTTGTTGGGGAAATGGGATCCACCATCACTTATAACTGCTCTTGGTGCTTCGTATCTTGTGAAGATATTTCTGTGCAAGAATTTAAGAACAACACTAGCATCACATGTTGGGGAGGCAATCGCCTCTACCTATTTAGAAACATCGTCCACCGCAAGCAATATATAATAGTTACCAAAGGATGGAGGAAATAGCCCTATGAAATCTATTCCCCAAACATCAAACAATTCAACTTCAAGTATCGAAGTCAATGGCATGTCATGGCATCTCAAAATATTGCCTACTCGTTGACATCTGTCACAGTTTGATACGTAGGCAAAAGCATCACGAAAAATAGTTGGCCAATAAAATTCTTATGCTAATATTTTCCAAGCAGTTTTATGTCCACAATAATGACTTCCATAAGGAGATTCATGAAAACTTCTTGGGATGTCAAATTGTTCATCATCTAGAACACATCTTAGATATGATCAGGACTTATTCTAAATAAATACGGCTCATCTCATACATATTTCATGCAATCATTCAAAAATCTTTTCTTTTGTTAAGCATTAAATTCTGGTGGAATGAAAAGGGAAACTAAGTAGTCCACAATATCCCCAAACCAAGGAGCATATGATAAGGCAAGGACTTGTTCATTATGGAAGAACTCATTAATTACCAATCTTTCCGTGCAATCCTCGTTCTCAAGTCAAGATAAGTGATCTGCCACTTGATTCTACAATCCCTTTTGGTCCTGAATTTCAAGGTAAAACTCTTGCAGGAGAAGGATCTATCTGATGAGTCACGGTTTTGCATCCTTCTTTTGGATTAAGTATTGCTGCTTGATCAGTACAGACAATAACTTTAGTACAAACCAAGTATGACCGGAACATATCAAAGGTAAAAACTGCAATGAAAAGCTCCATCTTGGTTGTTGTGTAGTTGATTTGCTCCTCATCGAGTGTTTTGCTTACATAATATATCGGATGGAAGATCTTGTTTCTCCTTTGGCCTAGAGCTGCACCAATTGCATAATCGCTCGCATCGCACATTAGCTCAAAAAGTAGAGACCAATTAGGGGCAACTATAATGGGTGCAGAAACAAGTCTTGCTTTAAACTCATTAAAGACCTACAAGCATTCATCGTTAAACATGAAAGGACATCCTTTTCTAAGAGGTTACACAATGGTTTTGCTATTTTTTTTTTGAAAAGTTCTTAATAAACCTTTTATAAAAACTGGCATGTCCCAAGAATCTCCTAACACCTTTAACATTTGCTGGTGGTGGGCCACCACCCCGAAATAGGATTTTTCAATTAAGGCAATTTTGGCCCTATCTACCTCCATGTCCTTTTTAGAAATTTATGCAAAACTATGCCTTCTTTTACCATGAAATGGCATTTTTCTCAATTTAAAACAGTGTTCGTTTCCTCACATCTTTTTAGGAGAAGAGACAAATTAGTCAAACATTCATCAAATGAGTTGCCAAACACCAAAAAATCATCGATGAAAACTTCTGTGCACTTTTTAATAAAATATGAAAATATAGACACAAACAGAGCTGAAAGGTGGCCAGTGCATTACACAAGTCGAAAGGCATTCGCTTGAATGCAAATGTGCATTAAGGGCATACAAATGTGGTTTTTCTCCTGATCATTAGAAGTTATAGCAATTTGATTGTATCCTAAATATCCATCCAAGAAACAAAATTATTCCCTACCTGCAAGTCTATCAAGCATTTAATCAATGGAGGGAAGTGGAAAATGATCCTTGCATGTGGCCTTGCTTAGCTTGCGGTAATCCATGCACACTCTCCATCTAATCACTGTTTTGGTTGGAATTAACTCATTACTTTCATTTTCAATAACTGTCATACCACCTTTCTTAGGCACACACTGTACTGGATTTACCCACTTACTGTCAGAGATAGGAAAGATTATACTTGCATCCAGCCATTTGAGGATTTCTTTATTGATTACCTCTTTTATGATGGGGTTGAGCCTTCTTTGTCCTTCCACTAGCTCCTTGTGGTTTTCCTCAAACAAGATCCTGTGCATGCATGTCGACAAATTGATTCGTTGGATATCATCTATGGTCCACCGACTGCATTCATGTGGGCCCGAAGAACTCGAAGGATGTTTCTTCCTACACTGGTGTTAGGTCAGATGCAATAATAACATGAAGAGTGGAAGAAGTGCTAAGGAAAGTGTACTTTAAGTGTTCTAACAGTGGCTTAAGCTCCATTTCTGGTGGTTCGTGAATTGATGGCTTTAAGGATTTAGGTCTGACCTCCAAAGATTCGAAATATGACACATTCTGTGGAATCTAGGGGCAGGACTCCAATACCTTGAGGACTTCATGTGATTCTTCATCATCTGAAGGTGACTTCCTAATTAGGACTGATTAGAGTGGATTCATAGGTGTTGTTTCTTTGATTGCTGTAAAGATACCTACTCAATTACATCAATGGAGGGAGCTTCATCATGCTCATAAGGATGTTTCAATGCATTATACACATTAAATGTTACTTCTTGAGCATTCATACGCACAATTAATTCTCCTTTCTGCACACCAATAAGTGCTTGACCAATTGCCAAGAAGGGGAAAACCAAAATTATAGGAATGTTCCTATCCTCATCATAATCTAAAACAATGAAGTCAACAGGGAATATGAATTTGTCTACCTTACCTATAACGTCCTCCACAATTCCAAGGGGATAAGCCAATGATCTATCAACTAATTGCAATGTTACCACAGATGGCTTAACCTCATGTACTCCTAATTCCTTGAATGCAATATAAGGCATGAGATTAATGCTAGCACCTAAGTCACACAATGCCTTACCTTTGAAGCTTTTACAGATAGAACAAGGGATAGTGAAACTCCCAGGGTCTTTGAGCTTTGGAGGGATCTTTTTCTGAAGGATTGCCCTTGCCTCTTCTGTTAATGTGATCGCTTCGTAGTCGGCAAGCTTCATTTTTCGCGAGATGATATCCTTCATGAATTTGGCATAGCTAAGCATCTGCTCCAATGCTTCTACAGAAGGGATGTTAATGTGTAGTTTGCAGAATATATTTAGAAACTTACAGAATTGAAAATCATATTGATCTCGACTTGCTCTTTGTGGATATGGTAATGGAGGGTATGACCAAGTCGGCTTATCAGAGTTGTCTTCCTTCCCTCGAGTCAGTTCGGATGGCTGTGGGTTGATACTCTCTGCCATAGAGTTGTTTGGGACAGTTTGGTCAATCTGGTTGAGGGCACTGTGGTGTAGCTGTTGGATACCACAATGTGCTAGTCTCTACTACCTACTGATCTGCTTGGTGTCCCTGTATTTTCAATTACTGGGAACATTGGCACCGTGGTGCTGGAACCTGTGGACTGCAATGCACCTACGGCTGGATTGCTTGCTTGAGGAAACCTTTTGACCACGGTGGGCACCTCGAATACCACGTGTGCTCTGAGGTTTCATAAAATGCTAGACGGTTCTGTCTCGACACTAGGCTAGCTAAGGTTAAAACTTACCATTTTTCCCACTCCTCAGTGTAATGGCATTCACGTGCTCGGATCCGCCTCCTCTTGGATTGTGATCCTTGCGCCCGAACTCCAACAACTTGGGCAATTTGCCCTAGTTACATCTCCATATTCTTCATTTGTGCCTGCAAGATAACAATGCTAGTAGTGTTGGATTGAGCACTAGCATTAGGGTTCTTATTAGCCACCATAAACTCAAGAAAAGCATTCTCTAGTTTTGTAAGTCATTCATAGTCATTCGGTGCCAACTTTTGCATTGGTTCGAAGCCAGGCAGTTGAGTTGGCCAGTTGTTGGCATATGAAAAATTGGGGTGGTTTCACAAACCTGTATTGTAAGTGTTTGAGTATGAGTTAATCCTTGGGTTACTACCCACAAAATTTGTCTCCTTATGCCCGTTTTCCATCAGGTAATCTTTAAAGACTGCCGAGGTTGCTCTGACTCCTTGTGGCTCATGGTTGCCATTAAGGCATCCATTTTGGCTAAGAGGGCTATTAGAGCATCCACCAAGTGGATTCCAGTTGTCCCCTTTTGGGCCAGGTTTCTCTCTGACACCATGTTTGTTGCTAATGCCTCGATGAGGTTGCAAGCTTCCTCCAATATCTTTTCCAGCACTGTGCTTCTTGCAGCGGCATTAATAAAAGTTTGTAAGGCATTCAATTATAGAAGGTGTTTACCACCTGCCACATCGAGAGGTCATGATGTGGACAATTGTGCAATAAGCGTTTGTAACGTTCCCATGTTTCCGGCAAGGTTGCCATTGGAAGTTGCTCAAATGACATGATATCGCACCTCAACTTGGCCATCTTGGAGGGTGGAAAATACTTCGTGAGGAACTTTTGCATGATGATGTCCCAATTGTTTAGGGATCCTGGTGGGAACAAGTTTAGCCATGTCCTTACCTTGTCCCTAAGAGAAAAACGAAATAAAGTCATTTTTATATAATCTTGAGGAACCCTGTCTTGTCTAAAGGTATCATATAAATCATTAAAGATAGCAAGATGGGCATGAGGGTCCTCATTTGGTCCGCCACTAAATGAGCATGTTGTTTGAGTCATTTGGAGTATCGCGGGTTTAATTTCAAGCATATGAGATTGTATAGCTGGTTTGGCAATATTAGATTGATTGTTTGTTCGTGGCCAAACATAATGCCTCATCTTTAGTGCGGGGCTGTCTTGTAGGTCCTCCTGTTATGAGAAGATGAAATCTCTGCATCCTTTTTCATATGATCAAGTACAAGCAATATCACCGAAATTTTATAGATCATTGCATTGGCAAAAAATATAGAGCACGTTGCCTCCGTAAATATCCATGTCACTAGAAATATTTCCATTGTTGTATTGTAAATTTAATCATTTATACAATGTAATCTTGAAAGAACTTTTAAGTAATATAATTAGAACAAAATCAAACATAAACCAGAAAAACTATTTGCATCGTTAGAAAATGTATCTCACCTGAAAAAATTGAAAAATAATGAGGAGCTGGAATAAAAAATGAAGGATGGTTGATAATCAAAGAAAAGAGAGCTGCTGAAGAAATTAAGGATCGTCGAGAGTCAAAGAAAATTGTGGACCATATGGTATATGATAATACCACAACTATCAACCAGAGCCAAATTCACATGAAAGCACCCATTATGTCAACTACATACTCTTTCAAATGACTGGGTGGGAGGGATGTTACTGAAATTTTATAGATCATCGCATTGACAAAAATCATAGACCGTCACCATCATAAATAATCATGTTTGTGGGATCATTTTTGTGGCTATATCGAGGATTTTATTGTCATCACCATGTAATTGTGAATGCATCATTAGGAAACAACCTCACTTGGAAAAATGGAGAATATTATTGACCTGGAAATAAAAAAGTAAAATATGGTTGTTGATAATCAGAGAAGAGTTAATAGCTAAAAAAAATGGAGCATTGTCGAAAGTCAGAGAGAATTATGGTGCTGAAAAGGCGAGTTAAAAGTCATAAGGAACTTGAGCAGGAGACAAGCTTCGAAAGTATGATGTCGTTTTTGTTACCTGTACTATTATAATTCAATTCCGTTCTACTGTCAATGCCCGATCGGACTAAAACTTTTATCTGCATGATTGGATGGCCCATGGAGAAAGGTTCTGCGTAGAAACCATTGAAATTTATTGGGTCGTACATTGCTTGAACATCATAGATTATTGTCGTCAAACAATTAAGAGACCAATGGTACTATTAAATGCACAATAATTGGTATCATGAACCAAGTAATAATGATCACAATTTCTCGCAGCATTATAACATATCCTTGTCAAAGTTCAGATCACGTACACTTTATCCATCCTTGTCATAAGCTTATTTAAGTAAATGACTTATTCTCTCATACTTTCCTGAAATCACAGGTCTGATAGAGACCTCCACAAACTAGGACTCCATCCTCATCAGAAGTTTCACCATTCTTCTCCCTTCCGCTGGGAGGAACAAGGCCCTCCTTAATTCCTTCATCCATCAGGTTTCTAATACACACACCTCCCTTTTCAATGGTTTTGATGCCTTCTAGAGAGTTGATGACAACGGAATCGGTTAGAGAAATAGTCCATCACTCAGAGTTGCCACTATCAAAGGTCTCCACATGTTTTGGGGAGGTGGGCCTCGAAAATCAGTAAAGGTGCTATCACGAGATTCCTACTCTTGCCTGATGGGGATCTACTTCAATCTCTTGTAGGCTTACTGAGACAATTAAGACCATGGTCAGGTCCTTTGTTGTACTTGGAACCTGACACATTGTGGGGGGCTGTCCAGGAATGACTTGATAGGATAGTAGCAACCCAGATAGAGAGCTTTGTATCCTAATGCGGGAGTTTTTCATTTGGCTTTTACTCATTTGGATCGCTGTCCCATCTTACTCAAAACCGAACCTCCCAAAGATCCTTGGTGTCCTAGGCCTTTTAGTTTAGAAACTACGTGGCTAAGACACCCTCTTTCCTTGAACTAGTGGAAGAAGCATGGGTGGATGGAAAAAATAGGCTCTTGGCATCAGTAATAACCTTTCAAGAAAAGGCAAGAGTGTGGAATAAAGAGGTCTTCGGGGACTTGTTCTTTAGGATGATTGCAAGATTGTTTGGCATTAACAAGAAACTAGCTGCTTACCCATCCAACTTCCTTGTAGAACTAGAGAAGGAACTTAAGGAGGAATATAAGGAGAACTTGAGCCAAGAAAGGGATCTATGGAGAATAAAGAAATAGCTGGTTACTAGAATAAGAGAAGAATACTAATTTTTTCCCACCTTTCAACTATTGTACAAAGGAAAATAAATATGATTTCAGGACTAAGAAATGATGCGGGAATGAGGATTACTGGTTTTTATTGTTTGAAAGGCCACATCAATCAGTTTTCACCACATTATACTCAATGGAAGGATAAACACTAGTCTTGGAGGAAACTCTTGGTAGACTGGCTCTGAGGACATTACAGGAAGAGGCACGATATGAGTTGATGAAACCTATTTCCACCTCAAGAGATCCGAGAAGCATTGAATAGTTTAAAGCCCACAAGCTATGTGGTTGTTGTGGAAGCAGCGAAATGCAGGAGTCTTCAAGAAAAAGAGGCCAAGCCAAAGTCTACATGACTTATGTATACAGTGAGCAACAGAGTACTATGCTTTGTCGGTGGCCCTGAGTAGAGTGAGTAAGACACAAATTTCCGTGGGATGGAGTCCACCTCCGAAGGGATTCTATCAGCTAAACATAGATGGTACAAGAATCCGGGCAAGACTGGGGCTAGATGCTTATCCTGGACTAACATGGACGATGGACAAGTGGATTTGGCGGACCACCGGGAATCGCAAATAATTTATTGGCAGAGGGTTGGGATCTATGAGATGGACTAAGATTGCCACGGAGGTTGGGCATCCATGAATTGTATACAGAACTGGATGTCAAAATATTGTATGATCTAAATTGGGGTAATTTTTCTTCAAGCATGCACTTACAGCAAATTGTTTTCGAATACGGCAATTGTTCAGTGAATTCTGGAAGCGTCGAACCAGCCAAGTATACTGAAAAGTGAATGGAGCAGCAGGTTTCTTGGCAAAGATAGCTAGGGACAAGCTATCAGTTGATTGTGGTCTTTTGATGTGGGAGCATCTTCCCCTAGGTTTTTGTAATATTTTAGCAGTTGATTGCCATGGGATCGCTTATCCTAGATATGTTAAAAATACCCTGCATTGATATGTAAAGACTGTCTATATTATATAATATAACCATCTGATTCTACCAAAAACGATCTTGGGAGAACGGAAGCGAGAACCAATAAGCTCATAAGAGAGAGAGTTGATGAACCAGGTTTTACTATCAATCCATAACACCAAAACAAGTTTCGTCATAAGTTGTCTATACAGGTAGAGCAATGCTAATTTGGTCAGTTAGACTCAAACCAATAACAATTCCACTGGACAAAGGAAGTTGCAGTTACGTCTCTTTCCAATTTTATCAGATATCTTCAAAGAAATTAAGTTTTAGTATTGTCAATTAAGTTGGATGAAATATTAACATTTATTCAGTGGTCGAACGACATGTTGGTTGTCCAGTAATACAGATGTTATATGTAGTTTTTTGGACGACTTGTCCAGTAAGCAAATCAGTGACGAACTTGTACCCCTAAACTATGCTTGGACCAGAAGAAACGAGGTTCAAGACTCATCCAATTTCATACTAAATAAACGCCTAAACATAAACAGTGGTTCATCAAAAGACGAAGTCAGCCCTACGGAACTAGCAAGCCGACAAAACATTACCCACTCTCGCAAGTTTTCGGACATTCCAAGGCGCATCCTCTGTAAAACGGTAGCCCTTAGATTTAGATACTTTGATGATCCGATGGTTGTCATGCATGCACTTGTCTAGATCATCCTTGCATGGACAATAGTGCTTACTGTAGACCTTTTCCGTGAAGGTTTGTCAAGAGCATGAAAAATTATTGTATGTAATAATGTTATTATATAAATATTATTATACAACAGCATTTATTTAGTGATATTAACTTATTAGATGAAAATATTTTTGTATTTTTTTAATGAATCTAAAAATAACTTAATTTTATTATAAAAATTATCAAGAAAACTAAAAAAAGAAGAAAACCGATTTTGAAGTTATGTAAAAAGATACTTAATAAATGTTGAATTGATTTTATATTCGTAAAATTTAGACTGGACCTCAGAGGGATTGCTTTATATTCAATTAAAAGTCCAAATATACATGTGGCGATAATTAATTACACTGCAATACCAAAGTTCTTTTTAACATTACTCGACATAAGATTTCCAACATATCATACATTTGTCATGTACTTTAAAAATTCGCTCTTAATAATTGATTTCTGTCTAAACATTTTTCTTCCGTGCTTAACAAGGAATACAACTAACCACAAGGCAAGTCTTCTCTTTTATTCTCCGGCTAATAAGTTAATACCAGACGTGCTCTATGTACTCAATTCATTAACCACAAGTCAAGTATTTTTGCACTTGGATTTTTTAAATTACACGACTATTTTCATGCTCGATCTGATGAGATGTGAACTTATATGATATATGACCTTGAAACTATATATTAAAATTCCCGTAAAACTTATAACAAATTACATTATATTCACTTAAAAATTTAAATTTATATGTGAAGTTGACCAATTATCCTGATACACAGAACTCCTTTTAACATTTCAAGATTTTGAATCTCCGAACTGTAGATAAAATATGACCGTAATACTTTAAGCAAATCTAGCATCCAGAAAGCACAAGAACACATCATAGGCGGTGCTCATACTTTTGTACTCTGGCTATGCATTTTAAATTCGTGCTCTGCCTAAAGCCGACAATATCAATAATTGAATCTAATACCGCCTATTCTTAATTAGGAGCTAGTAAAATTGAGCCACATAGGAAAAGAGGTATTCGTGTAATTGATATTACTCTTACTCTATTATTAGAGATCCTGAATTATATTTCACCGGTGAAATTTCTCCTTTTTCTTTTATCCTATATTTTTTTTACCCTTTTAGGCCAGTGTATCTCTTCTGAACATCAAAAAAAATTGCATCGCACACCCTTTCATGCCATAGTAGACGACATTTCAACTTTCAAGTTTTCCGTTCGACAGTGTCAAATCATGATGCTACCCACGGGAAGGGGGTTTCTTTGAACCTTGCACAAGGGGCTGCCATTTGTATTTGACTCACCTGATCCTTTATGTTAATGTCCTCCATTATTTTACGTTATCATATGACCCGCTGCCTTGTCCATTACGAAACCTTCATTGCAAAAATAATATATCTATTACTAACATCGCTGTAGAGGATAACTTTCATATCTGTTTCCTTTTTTAAAATTATTTTAATCAGAATTTTTTAAAAATTAATCAACTTTATATATTTTTAATATCATAATTAATTGACTATTTAGACACCCACTCCGCTCCCTGGAATATTTGTTTATTCTTCCAAACAGTTTCTCTCCCGAATTTTTTAGATAGATATTATATAAAATAATATATATTTATTATATCAGTGGTATTTATAATGTCCATCGTGCATCACACTGGTCTGCATCTAGTATACATACATACATATATATATCATAATTTCTTAGCTATAAAAGCCCACACGCTCTTGCATCCACCGCACGCCTAATAAACTTTCAGTTCCGTATTGCTTCCGGGTGCTGTTCTCGAGTTGCAGTTCTAGTCTGGTCACCGATAATCGGTATCGAACCGTGTCTGTCCAATTGATAGCACCATGAACAGTATGGCAGCAAGGACCGGTGTCGCGTTTGTTCTTGGAGCGATGTTTGGGTCGTTCATGACCGGAGGAATGTTCCATCGTTGTCACCATCACCATGAATGTGGAGGGCCATGGCGTAGCCAACCTCGGCCAGCTGCGAACCCATCAGCTCCGGCCAATCCTGGAACCGAGGGAACAAACGCTGCAACCCCACACGGCGATGAGCAGCCAGGCCGTCTGACTGGAGCTCTTGCACGTCATTAATCATCGACATCCTGTCTATAACCGATGTTTCAAGTGATAGATATGACTCGTGCCTCGTTGTGTCTGCTGTTATACTGCTAAAATGGACTTATAAACGATAAGGCATAGAATAAAGTTGTATTTTATTTTTATAATGCTCCTGTTTCCAATGATACTCGGTCTTATCTAGAGAATTAGAAAGGAACATTCATTGTATTTCAATAGAGAACGGTACATCGAGAAAGATGGCATGGTGAAAAGGTATGAAAGTCCTAAAAGTTCTAGGTTCAATCTCACCGATAAAATTTCATAGATCCTTTTTATCCTTTTTTTATTCTCTCTTTTATGCGTATGTATTTTTTTTATACCGGAAAAAATAGATAATTACATATCTATATTAACAAGACTTGTACTCTGTCCATCAGAGTGATAATCAGAAACTAGTCTAAAATAAATTACATAAAAGAGAAACCAAGAAATCCACATTCAGTGATAAATATACAGAGTTTCATACCTCGATAAATAAAACCGCTATAATCATCGCAGATCAAATTTCGTCTCTGAGTTGCGTGGGTGCATAGAAATATACTGAAAAATGTAAGTATTCGGAGAATCTCACCATCTCCTTCCCACAGTTTGAGGTTGAAAAGCGACTTTTGGAACTTCGCCACTTGGTTGAGATCTTCTGTATCTTCCAGGATTTGGAATGGTAATTAATCCGGAGAACTGATTCTAAGAATGTTTCCTAAATCAGCTCAAACGAAAATATTCTTATTTGTCACGATGTGTCGTGGATTTGGAGAGCAAGTCAGGATGGAGAATGGCATCGAGAAATAGTGTGTGTGTCCTTTTCATTGCTTTCTTTCCGTTATGGTGTGGGAGAAAACGGTTGCCTCTCGAAAGCAACCAACTATCATAAAAATTTGATCGAGTTACTATCAAAAAGGTTTCAGAGCGCGATACCTGGCAATAGCGACACACAAGGTCCAAGCACTGGAAGAAAGATTTGAATGAGGAGGTCGGACAACTTTGTTCTTCTGTGACAAACCAGATTGAGACGATCTTGAACAAGGTTGATTCGGTCTCTAGCATGCTATGAGGCAAGAAATAGTGGCGTTGGAGGCTTTGATAGAAGTATAGAACTGATGATGGACGCATTGCTGGGTAAAATGCCCAGTGCCATGCCCAGCTCATAAGCGAAGGTTGCAGAGGTGGAGGCGAGTGGAGGATAGGCCGACGGAGGGTAAGGCAAGCACACACGAGATAACGGGAACACAGACGTGCAAGAAGCGGGCCTCCAGGTGGCTATCAGACCCAGGGGTCCAGCTGGTGTTGGGCGTTGGAGGGGTTGTTGCCATTATGGGAGGAACAATGTCGTGGTAGGGATTCCCGAGGGTATCATCGCCATGGATTTAAATCGCGGTCGCGGGTCGCGTAACGGTCGCGTCGCGGTTGTAACGGTTTCGGGTTGTCATGGCGTTACATAACGATATCGCGGGTGTCGCGGTCCGAATTTTTTTTTAGCATCCAAAATCGTATTAACATGTTTTTCAATAAAAGAAGATGTCAAATATACGTATTTTCGATAAATTTGAAATAGAAAAACATGTAAATGTGTATAAAAATATGAATAACAGTATAAAAATGAAGGAAAACGGCTGTCGCAGCCGTTACGGCCGATTTTTGGCCCGTTACACCGCTACGTAACGCCGCGACGGCCAGCGTTTTTTTTTCCGGTCGCGATATCGGCCCGTAACGGTATCGGAAGGCTCCGATACCGTTACGTAACGGCCGTTACGGCCGCGACAGGCCGTTTTTTAAAACCATGATCATCGCCATAGGAGTGGGGTGGGAGACATGCTTGACTTGCAGTCTTGGAGCAACCGCCCCGAGGAAGAAGGGGGAAGCGGGCCGAGACCTGGGTTAGGTTAAGCAGGGCTAGGCTGGGGCTCAGGTTGGTCGGGGCAAGAAGAAAGCTCAGGCATGGTGCCCAATAGGGAATTAGGCCCAGCAGGCCCCTACAACTCTAGCAATGTGCAGGGACATGGGCTGGGGCGGGACTTTGGGTCTAATCAGTGTCATTTTTGACCCACGCGGCACTCAAACTTCCAGGGATGGATAGGGTAGGTCTGAGACTATCGAAGGTTGGGTTGGACCACCCACGCGACTACAATTTCAACAAGGCAAGGCTTCAACTGGGCTGGCACAGGTCCGTGGGCCGAGGGAGGCAAACAGCTATGAATCCAGCCAGGGGGGACATGACCCCGCATGGAAAAGCCAACATGAAAATTGACGATTTTGATATTCGAGGGAGAAGATGCATAAGGTTGGATACATCAAGTCGAGCTATACTTTGCGGTCAATGGGATGTTCAAAAGAGAGACACTAATGGTTGTGGCAATATGCCTAGAAGAAATAGCGTTCAAATGGTACCAATAGAGAGAACAGCGACACCCAATGCAATCCTGGGCCGAGTTCAGGGACCGCCTACTGGAAAGATTTTGCCTAAGGAAGGAGGGTGATATACAGGAGGAGTTTCTGGCCTTTGCACAGGAGGGGATGGTGGTAGAGTACCAACAACAGTTTGAGTTACTTTCAAGCCAACCCGGGGGAGTCCCGGAGATGGTGCTCGAGAACAATTTCATGAAGGGCTTCAAGCCTAAAGCCTGCATTGCGCTATGGCCATTGTGATCAAAAGGCCTTGGCAAAACTGTGGAACTGGCTAATTAATAAAAGACCAAGGCACGGCGGGTGGATCGGCATGAGTTTCAGAGCTGGAAAATCACTTCCTACAGGCCTGGGAAACCCATCAATGGGAAGTGCAAAAGGGATGGTATCGAGAGTTCTGAAGGGTCGGGACAACAACGAATGAATAGGGACTACCTTCAAGTGGGTTACGAAGTCATGAATACTGAGCAAGAGAGCGAAGGGCCTATGTCTCCAATGCAATGAAAAGTTTTCATCTAGGCACAGACCGATCACTAAGGGTCCTAACCATGTATGACAACAACCACGAAGAAGGAGCTGAAGTAGATGTTGGAGAGGAAGATCATCTACACCTTGATAAGGCTAAAGTGTCTCTCAACTTTGTGGTGGGATTCACTCCGAATCACACCACAAAGGTCAAGAGCCAAATCGAGACGCAGGATGTATTAGTGCTAGTCAACAGTGGGGCCACCTTCAATGTCATCTCCAGCCGCGTGGTACAGGAATTGGCCTTCTGGTCCTTGAAACCGGGAGTTTCAGAGTGGTGATGGGGACATTGCAGATCGAGAAAGGTCAAGGAATTGCCTGATATTTTACTGACATTTCCACAAGTTTTGGTACTGCATGACTACTTTCCGCTACACATGGGAAGCACCGGTGTAATTTTGGGCATGCAATAGTTGCAGAATTTGTGTGAACTAAAAGTGAGTTGGAAACAATTAAAGACGAAGTTTGACATAGATGGGCACCAAGTGACTCCAAAAGAATACCTGAGCTTGAGCTGGGCATTAATGTCACTTAAGATGATGTTAAAGACCATACAAGGGCTGGGATATGGATTCCTGGTGGAACTCAACAGTCTCAAAGGGAGAGCAGCAAAGTCTAGATACCTCATTTTAACTTGAGAAGAAATACCTGGAAGATGGTCAAACTCAGTCAAGGCACAGAGTCTCCTCATGAAATAAAAAAGTAAAGAATCCAAGTAAAAACTATTTGTCTTAGCAACTAAGTGGGATTCATTGTCTTGACAAGTAGAGAAAATTTGAATTCATTACAAAGAACGAGTTGGCTTTGACTTGATGGGTCTTGAACCATGAAATTCATCTTGGAGAGGGAGATAAATATTTTGAATGAAGATTGCCCAATCTGTGAATAGTAATAGTGTTGTGGCAAGTTTTGTAAAAAAAACCATATCTATTTATTGGCATGTCCAATTTAAGCAAGAGTTGAGTATTTGGACCCATAATCATGAATGAACAAGAGCAAACTACTGGAAGGCCCGAAACAATTCAAATAAATTTGATCTTTGAGCCTTAGCATGCAGGGTCGGCCTGTACTATCCAGTAGGGTTCAGAAATTCATTTCTCAATAATCTTGAGATTTTTTTTACGGGAATCTTTAATAATCACTAACAAGATGAATATTTATTAAAAAAAAAATTAGCAAGAAAAGATAAAATTCATGCTTAGTTGAGGAGAAGAAAAAATGGGCAGGTTTGGAACTGATATAGACTAATAAAATTCCAGCTATAAGGATTGAGTAAAAGTGGAAAGGAAATATTGTTGTAGCCCCATTGATTCAGAAATTAGATGATGCATAGTTAATTTTGAGCCTCAATATCTTTCTTCTTTCAGGATTTAATTTTCGAATAAATTATATAAAAGGGGGGAGGGGTAAAGGCTACAGGGAGATCGAAAAAAAAAATACTCAGAAGCCACTCACATACGACAATTACCACCATTTTTTGCAAAAGTGCTGCTGCCGCTACCGCTATGATCTCTTCCTCGATTACGATCTTGAGCTGTTGTGAACCACATCCTGGTAAGTTAAATAAGAATCTTTGACTTGTGCATTTGACTCTTCTAGTTTCACCAATTAGTTTATTGGTGTAGGAACTTTGGATTGATTTCATCTGGGATTTGGTTTCTAATTGCATGATCATATCCTGGGCATATCCATTTGATCATTTATGAGATTGGACCTTGGGTTCCTCCAAAATTTTCTTACGTCAAGTTCAATGTTTGGCAAGATGACAATATGTGGATATTGCTGGGTGATGATTTGAAGAAGTGTGATCATGATCTATTCACTTTAATTGAGCCTACAGACTACAAGAACTAGTATCGGCTTGGATATCGCCCTTCTTGCAAGGATCGTATGGAAGTCGAAGGAATCGCACTCTTGGGAGACTATCTCAGTTAAGCCTCAGTGAAAGTTCATCAATGGAGATCCCTCCTCTGTTAGTCTCTTTTCCTAGGACCACCACAACTCGGGGGAAACACTCTAGAGGCCTCTAGAGGCACCACTTGTCATCTATCCTGTTTCTTCTTATGCTTTATTTGGCATCGGAGCTATCTTGGAGGAGATCTATACTAGTCCTTTCATCCGTCAAGCTATTGAAGGCGAGGAGCCATCTAATTGGACTACAGGTCCACTCTTTCTAACCTTAGTCACCGATGAGTAAGGTCATTTGAGTTGTATGATGTTTCCGTGTGTGGCATAGCCATAAGCCCGCAACGGAAGAGGGATCCTTGTCATGGCCATGAGTTTTGGAATAATTTTCTAATAAATATTCTCAATAAAATAAATCTCTTATTTCTTCTCCATATTCTTTTCATGCCTTGCATTAAAATCAGCCATTTCTTTACATGGAGGAGTTGAATGATGATGATTCCCCCAATGAAATCACGGAAAGTCTTGAATGATTTGAGGAGAACAAGCCAATGATCAATGAGGCCACAAACACTATCAATACAGGCGCCAACGATGAACCTCGTAACCTCAAGATTGGAATGAGTCTCGATAACACTCAACGAGCTCAGGTGATCGGCCAGAAAAAAAGAGTTCCAAGAAATTTTTGCCTGGTCCTATGCTGATACACTAGGCTTGGATCTATCTATTGTGCAACATTATTTGCCAATTGATACTTAGAAATTCCCTCCTAAGAGGTGGCACTTAAGGAGGTAGGAGCCTAATTTGATCATGAAGAAAAAGGATGAAATTGTCAATCAGATCAATGTTAGCTTCCTAGAGGTGTGTAGTTACTCAAAGTGGTTCGCTAATGTTGTCCCTGTTGCTAAGAAAGATGAAAGAGCATTTGTGTCAATTTTTGTGACCTCAATAAAGCCCGCCCTAGAGACAACTTCCCGCTACCTCACGTTAACATGCTTGTTGCCAATAACGCCAAGTTACAAAATATTCTCCTTTATGGATGGATTCTTCATCTATAATCAAATTAGGATGGCATAACAAGATATATCAAAGATGACATTTATAACAACTTGGGGAATGTTTTGTTACAAAGTTATGCTATTTGGACCCAAAAATGCAGGTGCTACTTATTTAACGAACCATGATCACTCTCTTCCATGACATGATGCACAAAAAAATTGAAGTTTATGTTGATGACATGATCGCGAAATCGAGAGAAGGAAAAGACCACTTGGCAAACATGTTCATGTTATTTGAACATCTTCGTAAGTATGAGCTTCAACTTAATCTAGCTAAGTGCATCTTTGGCGCAACTACAGGCAAGTAGCTTGGGTTCATTGTCAACAAGAAAGGCGTCGGAATAGATCTAGATGAAGTCAAGGCTATCACAAGCCTCCCTCCTCCTTCCACTCTAAAAGAGATGAGGAGCCTATGAGGGCATATGAGCTATATAACCTAGTTCATTGCGAACCTCAAAGACAAAATGTCAACCTCTCTTCAAGTTTCTGCACAAGAATGCTGAGATTTGATGGGAAGATGAATATCAACATGCCTTCGACATAATAAAGGTTACCTATCCAATCCACCGATACAAGTTCCGCCTACTCCCTGTTAGCGTTTAATTTTGTACTTGACTATTGGAAAGGAGTCCTTAGAAGCCATGCTAGGGCAACTAGATGACAAGACGCGCAAGGAGCGTACAATATACTATTTAAGCAAGAAATTCACTAAAGGAGAATCAATGTATTCCGAAGGGCAAAGGCTATTTCTGTGCTAATGTGGGTAGTGCAGCGTCTTTGCCAGTATACGTTGCACTACACTATACATTTACTATCCAAATCAAAAACCTTTCTGCTACTTGTTGGAGAAACTTGCCTTTATAAAGAATATAGCCAACTGGTAGGTCCAGCTCATAGAATATGACATCCAGCTTATGCCATGCACGTCAACAAAAGGGTAGGCTCTAGAAGGTTATCTGGCTGAACTTCCAATTGATGACTAGACCCCGATCAATTTTGAACTTCCAGACAATGGGATTATGCAAATTGAAAGTGAACTAACCATGCTAGAAGATGTACTTTGATGGAGCTATGAATTCCATGGAATGTGGTATTGGGGCAGTCTTGATTTTTCCAAAAGGATGACATTACCAAATTACAGCAAAAGTATCATTTTTTTGTACTAACAACATCGCCGAGTATGAACCCTATATACTGAGGTTGAAAGCAGTGCTCGAGTTTACGGTTTCGAGCAGGAAGTATACGATGATTCGATGCTCATCATCTTTCAAACTATGGAAGAGTGGAAAACCAAAGATCCCCAATTGATACCATACCATGAGTATCTAGAGAAAGTTGGAGCGATTCAAAAAAATCACTTTTACTTGCACTCCACGCATGTAATCAGTTTGTAGATGCACAAGCAACACTTGCCTTGACGATTAGTATCTCCAGAGGAGACTTGATAGAGCCATTGGAGATAGAAATCAATGAGCACCCATCACATTGTAACATGGCAAACCATGGTATACAGACATCAAGCGATACCTCAACATAGGCGAATGTCCTGAGCATGTAAATCAACAAGATAAGAAAGTTATTCGATGCTTGGCATGCCATTGTTTATTGAGTGAAGAGGTTGTTGTAGACGAAATCATTTGATTTGACACCATTGAGATGCGTAGATGCCAAGGAGGCAGAACTAATAATGAAAGAAGTGCGTGAAGGGGTTTGTGGGCCTCACATGAGTGGACATATGCTCACAAAGAAGATTATGCAACTCAAATACTTTTGGTCTACCATGGAAACCGACTATGTGAGACACGTTCGATGTTGTCATTTATGCCATATTTGTGCAAGTTAAATCAAGTCATCACCAAATGAGTCACACTTGGTGTCCGCACCTTGGCCCTTGTAATGTGGGCCATTGATGTGATTGGCCCATTCCCTCTGAAAGCATTGAATGGACATGTCTTTATCTTGATGGCTATAAGCTATTTCACAAAGCGGGTTGAGGCTAAGTCTTATGCCTCAGTGACTGTGAAAGTAGTATCTCGCTTCTTCAAGTGTAACCGATCGCCCAATATGGCATAACAAAAATAATTATCTTTGACAATGTAAAGAATTTCAATAACAAACTTGTTGATGGCTTATGCAAGCAGTTCAAGATAAAGCGTCGCAACTCATCTCCAGCGGTAGAAGTAGCCAACAAAAATCTAAAAAAAATCATTAAAAATATGACTATTTCATACAAGGACTAGCACGAAATGCTTCTAACGCATCATTTCGATTCATGCATTGACCGAGGCAATACCCTACTCCTTCGTTTATGGCACTAAAGCGGTGCTCCCTATTAAATTGGAAACTTCTTCATTGAGAGTCCTCATCTAATCCAAACTGGAGGAAGCCGAGTGGACAAAATAGTGTTATGAGCAATTGAACCTGATTGAAGAAAAGAGGCTCATGGCACTTTGTCATGGCCAATACTATCAAAAGCATGACCCATGCCTTCAACAAAAAAGTCTAGCACCGTGAGTTTCAGCCGATAACCTAGTATTGTGCAAGGTGTTGCATATTGCCCTTGATTCCTAGGGCAAGTTCGTGCCAAAAAATGAGGGTCCATATGTTTTTATGAAAGTCCTCTCAGGTGGTACGTTGATCATTGCTAACATGGTTGGTCAAGAAATCTTGAGTATTGTCAATGCTAATTCACTAAAGAAATGCTTTCCCTAAAGGTGCATCAATATATGACTTATGAATAAAATGTGAGAAGGAAAATTAATGTTCCTGCTAGATTGAAAACCCAGAAGGGCAGTCCAGGGAAAGGTTAGGGAAAGAGAGGTACGACTGAAAACTCAAAAATGACAATCGTAGCAAAAGGAGAGTTGAATGGTATTCCCCCTACGCTGAAAACCCGAAAGGGCGGCCTAGGCAAAAGTTAGGAACTGAGAGGTGCGTCTACTTCTCCAAAGGATAGCCATAGTAAAAGGAGAGAAATTCGAGAGAAGGGAAATTAAAAGAAAACAAGAAAAAGAAAAGAAAGATATTCTGCCCGTCAAGTCGCTACGCATTACATGATTTAGGCAAAAGTTAGGGGAAAAAGTCTTGCCTTGGCCATAATGATGCTGAACTCTTCAGGCACAATGCTAGAGTCATGGTCTGAGAGGTCAAAGGCAAGTGATCTGCAAGTCAGGAAAGGTCTACAGGAGATCTCAAGGGAGGCTTCTCAAAATGGGATCAAACTAGACATATCCTTTGAAATATGGATGATTCAACAAATTCCATCCTCTTACCTTTATATTGCGAATCATGTCTGCAATATTAGCCTTTCTTTTCAAAGGCAACACAACCAGTCCTTAAGTTGGTTACAAAGAGAAAAATCTCATACATCTACACTAGAATTACTTCACTCATCTTGATTCGAGCTGTTTAGAATGGAACTAATAACAACATGGTTTGTTGCATGATTCTACGGGTAGGCAGATGGAAATTCCAAGAACCATCCTCCCCAGGATAATTTGAAACCTGATCGAACTAATTGTTAATCCCAAGGCAAAAAGCAAACCTAACGCGATGAGCCCGATCAAGGGCCAATGGCAAAAGAATTGGCTTCAACCTAAAAGCATAGGTGGAAGTTCTGACACACTCGTGTGTGATGGCACGTATCTCCTCACGCTCAATTGCACACTTCTTCTTCACGCTCAACTGCGTACTTATTCCTTCATGGTCAAGTGCTTGCCCTTCCTTCCTCACGCTTGATTGTGCACTTCTTTTTCATGCTCAATGGCATGTCTTCCTTCTTCATGCTTGATTGCATGCTTATCCCTTCATACTCAACTGCATGTCTTTCTTCTTTTCGCTCAACTATGCACTTCTTCATGCTCAACTATGCGCCTTTCTTCCTTGTGCTCAACTGCGCAGTTCTTCACGCTCAACTGCGTGAGTTTATTCCTTGTGCACAACTATGCACTTCTTCACACTCAAATGCGTGTCTTTCTTCCTTGTACTAGACTACACACTTCTTCATGCTTAAATGCATGTTTATCCCATCACGCACAACTACATGCCTTCCTTCCTTGCACTCAACTATGCACTTCTTCTTCATGCTCAATTGCATATTTATCCCTACACACTCAACTGCGTGCCCTCCTTCTTTTTGCTCAACGGTGCATATTCCTTTGCATGCCCTGTAGCATATCCTTCATTTCTCTCACGCCCCGTGCATAAATTCATTTCTAAGCCCAGTAGCATATCCTCTTCCCACTCATATCTTCAGCATAAACTCGTCCTTGCACCCAGAACGCATTTTTATCACATTATTCCACTCCATATTTAATTAGATACCTTTTCTTTGGTTGGATGCATTTTAGTGAAAAAAAAAAAGCAAAAAAGGAAAAGGAAAAAAATGAAAAACATGTAATAAGAGGAAAAAACAATTAAGGAGAAAAGGAGAAAAGTTTAAGAAAAGATCATTCTTATAAAGAAATTACCAATCCTCTTCGTTCTAAAATTAGGTCCATATATTTGTCTTTGAAATGATGCTCTTTTCAAGACCTCTGATTATCATCAAGAGTTGCTTCAAAGAGGGTAGCTATAGAAACCTCAGTTTAGCTTGAGAAGAAATATTTGGAAGATGGTCAAACTCATTCAAGGCACAGAGACTCCTCATGGAATAAAAAAAATGAACAATCCGAGTGCGAAATACCAACCTTAGCAACTAAGTGGGATTTATTGGCTTGGCAAGTAGAGCAAATTTTAATTCATCACAGATATCAATGGGTTAGATTCGACTTGATCGGTCTTGGACCCCAAAATTCATCTTGGAGGGGGAGATAAATTTTTTGAATGAAGATTACCCAATCTATGAATAGCAATAGGGATGTGGCAGGTTTCGTCTATTTATTGGAATGTCCAATTTGAGCAAACTTACAGTAGTTGGACCCTCACTCATCAAGGATCAAGGGAAAAATAAAGTATTAGAAGGTCAGAACCACCTAGAGAAATTCGATCTTTGAGCCTCAGTATATAGGGCAGGCCCGTACTGGTTAGTTGGGTTCAGAAACTTGTTTCTCACTAATCTTGAGGTCTTTTGTAGGATTCTTTTTTCCAAAGGTCAGTTTATGATGAATATTGATTAGAAATTATTAGAAAGGAATGATAAAATTCATGCTCAATTGAGGAGAAGAAAAAGGGACAAGCCCAGAACTTATATGGATTGATAAAACCTTTAAGGATTGAGTAAAAGTAGAAAGGAAATATTGATGTAGTCCCATTGATTCAAAAATTAAATGATGCATGGTTGATTTTGAGCCTCAATATCTTTCTCTTTTTTGGATTTAATTCCTGAATGAAGTGTATAAAAGGGGGAGAGTTAAATGTTGCGGGGGATCGGAAAAAAAACTCGAAGGCACTACTAAGAAAAATCTAGCACAGCCACTCTCGGATGACAACTACCACCGTTCTTTGAAAAAGCGCAACTACTGCTATGATCTCTTCCTCAATTACCCTCTCAGGTTGTTGTGAACCACACCCTAGTAAGCTAAATAAGAATCTTTGAATCTTGTGTTTGACTATCCTAGTTTCATCAATTAGTTGATTGCTGTAGGAACTTTGGGTTGATTTCAGTCAGGATTTGGTTTCTAATTGCATGATCATGTTCTGGATATATCTGTTTGATCATTTCCAAGAGATTGAACCTTAGATTCCTCCAAAATTTTCTTACGTGAAGTTCAATGTTTGGCAAGAAGACAATATGTGGATATTGCTGGGTGATGATTTGACGAATTGTGATCATGACAAAATCATTCACTTTAAATTGACTTCGGTCAAATCTCTTTTTTAGTTTTGTTTGTTCTTGAATTTCCATGATCTGTGTTGTTGTCCTCCTACTCACATGGTCCCTTTGTTTGATAAACAAATTGTCGCTTAGTCTCTTATTATTTATCCAAAATATATTAGTGTAATTCCAACTCTTTTTTTTTTTTTGAGTTTCACACATGCATTAGGCTTTAGTCTGTGTAGAGTTCGTTATTTCCATTATAACATGAGCATGTTATTGATGCTGGGTTTCTCCATGTTCGGTGAGCTTCCTTGGGTTGTGATTCTTGAAGTTGCTAATTGAATGGTTAATATTCGCTAAATTTCACTTCATTTGCCCGATTCCCATAATTTTAATTTTTTTATCATGTTTCTAGCATGCTTCAATATACTAAGGTATGGTAAGTGATGTGTTCTGATTCCTAGTTAAATAGATAAGCTTGGTATGATTCTTACATATAGTTTACTGCAAGTTGACATAGCTTAATTCACCGATTTAGGGATTTACTTGTATCATAAGTTGCAATTTCTTGATTGTGTTTCCCCTTTTGTGTTCATGATATGGTGCTTTTTGGATTTCTTTCTCTTAGTAGCTGTGCTAGTTTTTGACTGAATAGGATTAGAAAAGTTAAATTTGAATAAAATAAGGCAAATTTAGAAACATTGATAGGGTACCGATTTAGGACATGTAGATGAGCTTGCAAGAATTTCGAGCTTAATGGAAACCCCCGAATCCAAATTTTGGTTCGAGACCGACGAACAAGAACCTAGGTGGCAATGTCATCATCCCATAGGTTAATAATATGTCTCTTAATGACTCCTTTCTATTTTTTCATAACCATGATATCATGAACCCGTTTTATTTCGGGGTTGTGACATAGAGTTCCCTCCTAAGGTGCCAAAACCTTTTGTAGAATTCCTAGTTAAGTATGAGGTTGTCATATGCCACAGGGACTTCCATCGAATCTCACCATGAGAATGCCATTGCTCTTATGGAATGCACCGCTTCCATTAACGTTCATCCTTATCATTGTCCTTAGATGTAGAAGGATGAAATCAAGCGTTGGTCTAGGAGATACTAGAGGCTGATATCATATGAACTAGTGAACTAGTTAGTTCCCTTACTGAAGCATCATTTTACTAGTTAGAAGAAGGATAGGAGCTGGAGATTCTACATAGTCTATTAGCTACTAAATAAGGAGACTGTGCCCGACAAGCATGCCATCCAGTTATTGACAAGCTCCTAGATGAGTTGCATGGGACAACGGTCTTCCAAGAAATTGACATGGAATTTGGATATCACATGTCCGTGTGCGGCCTTGAGATGTGCACAAGACTACTTTCAAGACGCATGAAAGCCAATATGAGTTCCTAGCGATGCCTTTTGGCTTGAAAAATGCCCTTGCCACCTTCTAGTCCCTCATAAATAAGGTATTCCGGCCACACATGCAAGTTTGTCCTAGTTATTTGGTGATATTTTAATCTACAACTAGTCCATGGAGCGCCATATCTGACGCTATAGGTCATCTTGGGAGACTTGTGGCAGCACTGATTGTATGCTAACCGAAAGAAGTGCTTATTCGATCAAGCTAAGGTAGAATACCTGGATAATATAGTATGTGCGGATGGGCTGGCTACCAACCTGTCCAAGATAACAACAATGTTAGAGTGGCCACTCCAATATTGCTTGGTTGCCCACCACTCTAGCATAGCTAAGAGGCTTCTTGAGCTTCACGAGTTACTATTTGAAGTTTGTGAAGGGGTTATAGCACTATAATCGGGCCATTAACGGAGCAATTAAGGTAGGACAATTTTGCTTAGGGTCAGAAGTGGCAAAGGCCTTCAAAGAACTGAATAAGGCCATGACCAGTGTTCCCATATTGGCACTCCTAGACTTCAACCAGATGTTAGTGATCAAGGTAGATGTCTCATGGGTAGGTCTAAGAGCCATCCTCATGCAGAATCAACAATTAATAACTTACTTCAACCACATATTGACCATATGAGCTCAACTTAAGTCACTCTATCAGTAGGAACTAATGTCCACTGCCCTCTAGAAGTGGAAGTCCTATTTGTTAGGTAATGATTCATTATCCGCATCAATTAGCAGAACCTCAAGTTCTTGTGGGAGAAATGGTTAGTAATAAAAGAGCACTAGCTTTGGCTGACAAAGCTATCAGGATATGATTTTGAGTCCAATACAAGCCAAGGATAGAAAATAAGAAGGTTGATGCATTATCTCATTGGTCGCAAATGCAACAACTCACTACCCTATCTATTCCCAGCTTAGTCAATTAGGAAACTCTCATGTAAGAGACTAGCAATGATGAGGGATGTTGCGATAAAATTGATGGGCAAGCACGCAAGTATATGTATCACTTCAAGTAATAAAGAGATGAATATCAAGATCGTTCCCACGAGGACCGTGTCAAATTCCTCCAAACAATAATCTAAACAATTAAATTCTAAGTTAGGCAGGTTGTAAATTAAGAATGCAATTCAAAAGTAAATTAACAAATAAATGAAAAATAGGAAAGAAAACAAGAAAATCAATCAGTATTTATGAACTTAGAGCTCACAACTTCCCTCAATCCTATTCCTAGTCCCAAATCTTCTCTCTACATGCAATTGATTGCTTCCTAGGATTTTATATCTCCTTACCTACCTCTCGGCTTAACAAGGGCGTACTTCGAGGACAATGTTAACCACTCTATCTTTGGACAATTAACATTAAGAAACCCAATGAGCTCAAACCCTAATTTGGATACTTAGGGTGATAGGCTAATCTCTTGATACTTCTCATAAATAATTCCGACCTCTCCCCTAAGTTATATTATCTCTAGCATGATTACGACTTCATCTTTCGAGTTCATCCGATCTCCTATTCGATCTAATGGGTGATCAAGCCACTAGAAAGTATAAAGAAGGAGAATAGTAGAATAACATAAGTGCAACCAATTAACATGCAAAGAGAGTATTGAAATTAAGAAATTGGAAAGAGTTTCATTGCTCACCTAGATAACTAGGGTTTTAGTTCATAATGAAATTAAAAGGAAACACCAAGAATAGATTCGAATGCATCATGACTAAGGAAAGAAAAGAGGAAAGGAAAAGAAAACTCTTCGATGATTCGAAGTCAATCTCTCATACCGAAGTCTTCTTGAAGCACGTCAATCGTCTTCTTTCCTTGAAGTCTTGAATGACCTAATCTCTCTTGGTAACAAAATGAATATGTAAAGAATAGATATGAAGAATTATCCCTCTTAGTGTGTTGCTAGGTCTAGAATTTATAATAACAGATAATAGAATATTACATCTTACCTAAAATATTTCCCAAATATCTCTATCCTAACATTATTCTAACAAAATATTATATATCCCGTGGCATGAGTCAAGTGAAATAAGCTCTTTTGATATCCCAATATCTCAGAATATCTTCTATATTGAGCTTCAAGATCTTCAAGAAACCCAACATTCCCCGAATATCATGTACGTTTGTGTGCCAATCGTGACCCACAACTTTGTGTTGCTCTCGACTTTAGGAAGTCACGACTCCTCCCCTAATCCTCTATTTTTCAACTTGTCCAACTTGGTTCCGCGGGTCGAGGTCCATCATCTTAGCCCAGTTGGTCCTTCATTGAATATCCATATTAATAAAAAAGCCCAGGAGTACCAACATTCTCGGAAGAATTAATCATGACTTGATTTCATTCAACTAAGGAAAAACAATCGATCATGCATTAAAACCTAATGAAACTCAAACAACTCACTTGAATCTAAGTCTAAAAATATGTTCAAATAAGCATATTCATATAATTAATAATGGACTACAACAAATTATTTCAGCCTGTGTCAAGAAGAAACAAGCTATCCTAGGTATTTACCGGATGAGCAAGGACTCTTATACAAAAAGTGCCTCGTACTTTCACAGATATCCTCCTCGATATTGTGGTTATTATATGAATTCCATCTAAGCATTAAGGGTGCATGCAGGATCCTTGGAAAGATATCCAAGGCTAACAATTGAACTCTATTGGATAGGGATGAAAAAGATGTGGAAAATATGGTGTCCAGCAATGATGTGTACTAATGCAACAAGTATATGTCCACAGTGCCAAGTGGATTGATGCAGCTGCTCGCCTTACCCAATAAAGTAAAGTCTAGGAGGAAGTCACGATGGACTTCATTGAGGGGCTACCATGGTCGGAGGGATTCACTATTACTCTAGTAGTAGTTGATTGATTGAGCAAATAAGCTCATTTTATTTATCTCCAACACCCCTATCAGTTGTATCCATAACGACGATCTTCCTTCAAGAAATAATGTTATTGCATGGCTCTTCATAAGTAAGTTGCAACAAGAGCTATTCCGGATGTAGGGGACCGTGTTGAAGAGAAGCGCTGTCTACCATTCGTAGATTGATGGGCAAACCAAGGTTGTGAACCATAGTATTGAGAAATATCTATAGCACTTTACCTCCAAGATGTCCAAACAATGGGTAAAGTGATTGGTATGGTTAGAGTATTGGTACAACACTTCTTATCACACATCCTCATGGACCACCCATTCAAGATACTATGTGGGTGGGACCTTCCACACTTGGTGCATTATGGCCATCGCACCACCCCATCTCCCAGGTTGAGCAACATCTTCGGGAGAGGTGTTGCACCCTAGAAGAGCTCAATCAGCATCTATCTTGAGCCTAGTAGAATATGAAGTAGCAGGTCGATCGCCGTTGCCAGGACAAGTAGTTTACCGAGGGGATAGGTTTTACCTTAAGCTGAAGCAGTATGGCACCAATCCATTTCACATAGGCAAAATCACAAGCTATCTTCTCAATGTTATGGCTCCTATGAAATTGTGAAGAAGATTAGGGAGGTTGCCTACTGCCTGCCTCTTCCCCACACCATGGTTATCTACCGAGTGTCCACGTATCGCAATTACATCGAGCCATTGAGGATCGCGCCCCTTCATTGAAGCTTTCCTCAACACTGACCAAGGAAATGGAAGTCGCCATGGAACCAACATTGGCAGAGGGCACCCATTTGGGAAAGGATGGAAGAAAGAAAGACCTAATTAGTTGGAAGGACCTACTAGAACTTGAGTCAACCTATGAGGCATTTGATGCCATTCAACTCTAGTTTTCTGAGTTCCACCATGAGGATAAGGCATCTCAATGGGAGGGGGTAATTAGAGGATCATCACTTACGTCTGACATCGCAAGAATCACAAAAAAGCAACTAATCCAGAGAATTGATTCCAAGAATGTTTCTTTAATGAACTTGGATGAAGTTTTTTTTTTTTATTTATCAAAATATGTCATGTAGTTAGAGAGGAAGTCAGGACAGAGAATGGCATCAGGAAATATGAGTCCTTCTGATTGCTTTCTTTTTGTTATCCTGTGAGAGATCATTACATCTCGAAATGAACCAATTATCAATGAAAAATTAATTGAGTTCTTACCATTTGAGCATGTCATTCTAGTGTTACAAATGACCCCATTTGGGCCCGCTAATCCGCTCCTTTCTTGATGTCAAAAACTAATAACATTAAGCTATTTCTATTTCTATTTTTTTATTATTAGTATTTTAAAAAAACCTTAAAATGATTGAATTTTATTTGTTTTTAACAATACATAAGCACTGTCATGTAGTATACTCATCATGCGAAAGACTCTTTCTATAGTTAGAGCTCAAACTACGTGCTCATTATTTTGCAGTGAAGGCTCCTAGCAGTCGCTTAGATATTTATCCAGACAATGGAGGTCACTCATAAATTCCACCATTCAATAGATCAAGGTAACCAAAAGTGCCCTAGCACAAACCAAACTAGTTCAAAAACATGTGTCTCAAGCATTCTTTATCTCTTGGCTATCTATAAAGGCTAGACCCTCCATAAAAGATCGGTTAGGCACTACTGCCACTACAAGAAAACTGCTAAATTATGATGGAAATGACTAGCATCTTATCCATTGGCAACAATCCGTCAATAATGGATACGAAAAATATTGATAGGTACAAATCCATCAACAACACCGATGGAATATCGACGGGAGAGCTGACTAACAGTAGCACATCGACTATCGACCAAATATACTACAACAATGCAGACGCGACTATTTGGCAAGAGCTACCGAGTAACTCACAAATGAAATTTTCGACAAATAATCCGTCAGTTGTTGTCATGAATGTACAATGGAGGCTATTGATGACATGTCTATAGTACAGGTTTGGCGGGTCTTTACACATCTTTACAATGAATATTCTGTTGGCATTTACCGATTGTTTTGTTATTAGTAGGTCATCACTATTCAAATTTGCTGGGTAGGAAATTCCCCACTAAATGCCAACAAAATAAGCCTACAAGATTGTCCATTGAGAAATAACATCTTATATATTTGTCATTCGTTACTTGATTTTGATCTCAATATTTCTCATATTCTTTTAACTCCTCGCATTTCAAGTTGATCAGACACATTTCTTCATTATTTCTCAATTATTATGGTAAGTCGTTTCATTTATTGTATTATTTTCACTTCTTTTTAATGAAAACTATTAGCATTTGACAACTAAAATTTATTTGGATATTTATATTATGCAAATTTTTGCAGTACAATATTTTGACACTTGGTGATATATTGTCAATAGATATCCCTGCATAGGATGTGGATGTATAATAGATTAAATCCTAATCAAACGCTAATAGATAAGTTCTTTGAAGGTGTTGAAGAATTTATAAAGCATGCATCTTCATTGTATCATTTTCATATGGAAGGTAAAATTAGGTGCCTTTGTGTGAAATGCCAAAGGTTTGGTTATCTTCTCATATCTACTAAGTTAGGCATCATTTGTACAGTTAGAGTTTTAAGAGTAACTAATATTATTGAACAGACCCTAAAGAGGTTCAGCCTAATGTTGGCACCACATCCACCAGCACTCAGCCATCACATGAGTCAAATGTAGTATAAAACTACCTGTCCATAGTCATGGATACTGGATATGGTCATGGTTATGAGCATTATGTTGATGCACGTGAAAACGAGGAATTATTTGAGGAAGAATCAAATGAAGAGGCACATTATTCTTTTTGATATGTTAGAAGAGTACCATAAGCCATTGTGGCATGGATGCACTCAGTACTCATCCCCTTCACCTTTAGTAAGAATGATGAGCACCAAACCTAATTAATATATGGCCCACGGTGCTATTGATGAGATCCTACAATTTATTCGAGAGTGCACATCATCTGATTGTACTGCAGTAAGGACATATTATGAAGCAGGCAAACTCATGGCAAGATTAGGTCTCCTCTAAGTTAAAATCAACTGTCGTAAAGATAGAGGTATGCTATATTACAAGAATACAAATCATTTGGATAGGTGAATATTTTGTGACCACCCAAGATTCATGCAACTTATAGCTGGAAGGAATTAGGGTCATAAGCGAGTCCTAGCAAAGTGAGAGCATTACTTGCCCATAATTTCAAGATTGAAATATCCTTTCAACTCTATGAGTTCTATACCCCACACGCAACGGCGATGGCATCATTATAATCAAAGGGCATATTGGTTAACATGTCATCCATCAGACATGACCGTGTGAAAGAATTTTAACCATAGATACCTAGATCTTGCATACAAGCCTCTAAATGTTCGGCTATGTCTTTGTGTTGATGGATTTAACCCTTTCAACCAATCATCTGCATATTAGTCATGATGGCCAATCATCATCAACCATTTGCCGCTACAAGATGTGTGTGACAAAACCCTATATGTTCATCACATGTATTTTTCCTGGTCTGAGGAATCAAAAATAAGGAATTGATGCCTACCTTCGACTACTAATCAATGAGCTGAAGCTATTGTGGAACTGGCATCATAATATGTGATGTGTCAACAGAGTAGAATTTTCTTGTATGCGCAATATTTATGTGGATACTGAATGAATTTTTAGTATACTGTATGTTGTCTGGATAGTCCGTTGCTGGGCAACTTGCATATTCTTATTTTATGGATGAAACTAAATCATCTAATCTTTGATGTGATGGTAAACTGCGTTGCTTCGAATGCAATCATCATTTCATCGATCCGGACAATTCATATCACTGTAATTCTGCCAACTTCTCTACTCAAAGAATATAAATGGATCCGCCACCTTAAACATATTCTTCAATGGACGTGTGGAATATTATAAGAGGCTTACCAATGCGTCGTGAGGTTGATCAGCTTCCAACGGTTGTTGCTTTCAATTCGAATCATAATCAGAAGAAACAAAGTATTTTTTGAGAATTCTTGTACTAGAAGGATAATGATCTTCAACATAATCTATATATCATGTACATTGAAAAGAATTTCTTTGATAACATCTTCAACACAATCAGGGATGTAGAATAAGATGAAGGATAATGTAAAGGCACAGAGGGACCTCAAAGAATAATACAAACGAAGAGAACTTGAACCTATGGCAAAGGGAAATAGGCTACGGGTTAAGCCAAAAGTGAAATAGAATGAAAACATGTGGAATGGATGCAGGATTTGTGAATGCCCAATGGATATACATTCAATATATCTCGATAAGTTGCTAGAGCGTTTGGAAAATTTACCGATTAGAAGACTCATGATGCCATATTTTCATGAAACAATTGCTCCCAATTGTAATTAAAGAACTATCATATCATATATGGAAGTCATTAGTTAAGTTAAGTAAATTTTTCAAGAAAATCCTATTTAAAAAAACACTCAACTTTCTCCTTTCCTGAATTCTTTTTGTTGTTGTCGAGCTCGCATTGTCCTGCCATCCCTATCACTGAGCCCGTACCATCCCATCGTCCACTAGCCCCTCTCATCATCCCTGAGCCCCTCCCTATCCTGAAGCCTGAATCCAAGTCGTTCAACCATCCTCGAGCCCCTCCCCATCCCCAGGCTCGAGCTTCTCCCGTCCCCGTCCCCAAGCCCCACTTCCTCCCATCCCCATCCCTAAGCTCATCCTTGTCCCCATCCTTGAGCCCCTCCTAGCGCCTAGTTAGTGTCTTGTGGCATTGTCCCCATCCCACCACCCCTATGCCCCCGAGTAGCCAACATTCGAGGTATCTCAAACCATTGATAAAAATTGCATTTTACATTTGTCAACAAAATGTATATCTCCCATTGATTTCAAGTGAAACATATGCCGATCATTAATTTTAGGTGAATTGTATGTCTACCATTGATTTTAACTAATTTTATATATGCATTTCAATTTTAGGTTAATTGTAAAATTAAACCTTGCAATTTTAGATTAATTGTATATCTTCCTTCCAGTTTTAGGTTAATTGTAGATTTGACAATGAATTTGAGGTTGATTGCACTTAAACTTTCAATTTTAGATTAATAGTAAGTATCATTGATCAATTTCTATAGCTAAGTCATCCACAATATCTAACATGCCTCATTATTAAGGGATTGCAAATAAGGCCCGTAAAGGTAAGAAGAAAGTTATGAGAGCTTTCTTAGACCTAGCAGGTGACTTCAGACAACGCGCGGTGTCAGACCAACTTAACATAGCCGCATGATGAGAGTAGTTCTCCTCAGGCAGCCACTCCGACAATTGACTCCATGTGGCGGCGTGGTGCTTTTAGGAGGCCATTTCTACAAAGGGAGGGTACATATGAGTAAGAAATCTATAATTTAATATATTAACTAATTATTCTGATAATAATAATTATATTAATATTTTTTTTGTGAAATTCAAGCTCAACCTTCCTATCACTTTGATGATGACATCAATCATCCAGAATTGACTGGATACATTCTATGCTACTTGGAAAACGATTCTGGATAGGACACGGCGAGATTGGTTCTATGAGTGGAGGGTAACATGTTAATTATAAATTATATTTTTATTATTAATATTTTTCACTTATTAACAAAATATTGATTTTGTAAATTGGCAGATGCTTGTCAATTGGGAGTTGGTCGATAAGGAGCACATGTGTGGTGCCTTTAATTTTAGGGGAGGTGATTGCTAGCGCGACATGATGAGCAACGTCTAGAAGATGAAGATGAGACTTCATTGGATGGGAGAGGAGTTTTATGGGGAACTCCTACATCATTTGGAGTCACTGGCATATTGTGAATGTTGAAGGTGAACAAGGAGAATAAAATGTCTCCCCTCGGTGGGTCTTTGTATCTAACAAGATCGTATTACAGAGCAATCAATAGGATGCAATGGTAAAATATTATATTTTTTACATTTTATTTAATATCTAATTTATTCTCATGAGTAACTATTCCTCTCGTGAAGGAAAAGAGTTAGATAGGAAGGCTACAATTTCCGAGCATTATCGAAGCACAAGGTTCTCTACCAAGAAGAATAAGTACCTAGAACCACGAGCAGAGACCATTTAGGTAAGTGAATTCTCAATTAAATAGTAAGATTATAAATAAATAACTAAATATCATACATGGATTTTTTTCCTCTTACATAATATAGGAGGTCATCTCTGAGAAATTGCAGGAGTTCACGACGTCGTAGGAGTTCACGGCGTCACAAGAGAGCACTGCCGGCAGCACTCTAGCCTCCTCCAAAGAAGATATTCAAGATTTGGAAGGAGGCTACTAGAAGGAGGAAGAAGAGAAGCATCTCTGGACTCGGGTACTTTCCCAAATCGGGTGTCTCCCAACCTCCCCAGGAGAATATTAGTTCTACCAGGGCATTGGAGGCATAGTTCGAGGAATGCGAACCCCAGTGCATTTGATGTATGAGGACTTGCAATCATAGATGCACCAGAGGTTGGATCATCCATGAATGAGAGATTGGATTGAAAGATTCAACTAGATAGCTCCTTATCCTCCAACGCCACGATGACAAGAAGAGAACGATGGTTCAAACAGCGACGATGATGACAATGAGGATGATGCTGAACATGTTTTTGAATCAGGCTCGAAGATAGAATAATTAGACTTTTTCATTTTCTTTTATTTTTTAATAATTTCTTGTAAAATATTGTAAATAATTTAAGTTAATGACAATTTATTTTTCTCACTTTTAGCAATAATTTATAAATTATTATAGAATAAAATAAATATATATAATCAATTTAGTTATCAAATAATTAAATATATGATATTACATAATTATTTAAGAATCTAAATAAAAAATTTAATAAATTGACAGATTGCCAATAAAATATCCGCTGGAAATCTGAGCAAGTCGGCCATCGTTATTTCAGTCCCTTACGGCTCCTTCCGTCAGGTATCCAAACAATCGCCACAGTCGCCAATCCGTCAGTATTCCATTGGCACATTGAAATAACTTAGTGATGGATATTCCGTTGGCAACTGTGATGCCAATGGAGAGCTCTGCAGCTGTCCATCACTAATGGCGACGGATAGCTGTGTGACTGCTTCACACTGTTGGTAGTCCATAGGTGAATCAAATTGCCAACAGATTGGCCACAGACCTCCAATGACTTTGTCCTCTGGAATATGACTGATTTCTTGGGGCAGTGTGGATTGGGTGATTCATCCACAGTGCGCGGTTGTTTTCCCTTCCTACGGAGGAATTTGAAACAAAACAAATATGGGAGGATATACTTTCGAAATTGTTGCAGCGGAGACCGGTAACACGGTAACAGACTGGGACAATGGGGTTATGGTTCGGAATATCAATGGGAAAAGGAAAAACATTGGACTCCATGGCCCACTGACTCCTCAGGACCAGCTGTGTTTATTATATTTGACAAGCTGACTATCAGATGATTTTTCATAGAATAGGATGACATTGGCTAAGAAGATAATTGACAACTAAAGTTGATTGGTTGAAATAGTAAGACACCTCTTCCCCTTAACTAAGTTTTCGAGATATGATTTTATGAATTAAGAGAGTTCACCTTAAAAGAGTTTTAACCCTTAGTGGATCCTTTCGACTTGAACTGGATTAGTTAAGTCATGTTGGATTTCTACATACCAATAAAAAATGAAGATAATTAACAATATTAGCATGTTATGAGGCACATCATATTTTTTTATTCTTTAATAATTTTTACTTTATAAATATGATTTGAAATATTTACTCATGTATCAAATATTTATTAGCCAAGTTTACCATGTATCCATAAGCTTGGCACACATAAGAAGTTCTCGTCTTTGGGACTGAAAGAGCTTTTGTAAGCTGTTTTGTCATTCATAACCCTTTTATGTTATACACAGAAATTCTTAGATAGATCAAGTATACCGTGAACTCATTAAATGAAAGCGCTAATGCTTTTATATAGGGCGGCAAAAGTACTAGTACTCTCTCCTAATAAGTTTTTTGTGGATTGAATTCACATTAAAAATTCTCTAATATTATACAAGAGCATCAATCCACACCTCGCTATTAATGATACAACTCATTGAGTGACTCCCCGACAATATGAGATCGTTTACATAGACAAGCACCTCCAATAACAGATGACCTTGTAATAAATTGGTGAATAAAGAAAAATCGGTGACTGACTATATGAAGCCATATTCGAGATAATTGCAAATCGTTTCCCTCATGTTTTTCATAGCATGAATAATGATTTGCATAACCTGCACGCCCGCCTTGATTTGTTTGTGGTATCTAGACGCGTGAAGGCGTTTGTGGACAGCTCATCCGATTTTAAGAAAATAAGGACTGATTTTAAGAAGATATCATGTTCTCTAAAGAAAATATTGATTTAAGGAACTTCAATTTACTGCACCTGACACAACTTGAACGTACTCAGGAGTCACAAAATTGTTTCAGGGGAATGAGATTAGAGTCACCACCTAAAGAGTAACCTAAAGGAGAGTGTCTTCTGTGTAACAGGTATGCCACGTAATAGTACTTGGGTGGCATAACGAGCTAATAAGATTCAGTCTTTTAAGATTGTTTATAAAATCCTAAAATTAAGAAAAAAACAATCCTAGAAATAACTAAATTTCATTGATTTGTGATACTATATAATCACTGTCATATAGGGATGGTGATACCCGGACCCACCTTGCACTCTTGGAACAAGTCTTGTATCCTTAAGCAACTATGGCTTCTACTAACCACTTCTGGATCCTTATGGATTGCCTGGGCAAACAAGTTCCTATTGAAATATAGGTCTTTATGGTCCCTTGCTATCCCATCTTCTGCCTCATGGAATTGGAGGAAAATATTGAGTTCTCGAGACTTTGCATATGAGCATATCACTAGCTTGTAAGGTAGGGAATGGGGAATCCATCTTCTTTTGGTATGATCCATGGACTTCAGTAGGTCCCCTACACTCCCACTTTCCAAATGGTTGCAGCACCTTCCCTTCTATTGGTCGGCAAGCAAAAGTTGCTTCTGTTTACATCTCATCCTCTTGGAGCATGCCAAGATGCAGGGACATGAACGCAACTCATCTATTCGAGATGCTAAACAAATCAGTTGCTGTTGTCCCCATGGATACATTCCTTTGGTGTTCAAAGCCTAAATTTACTAGTACAGCAGCTTGGAATGCAATGCGTAGGAAGAAGACTCATGTCTTGTGGCACAAATTATTGTGGTTTTCGGGCTTCATTCCTCTAATGTCTTTTATTTCTTGGCTGGCAATCCTCAATAGGCTCAACACAAAGGATAGGATCAACACTTGGGCCAACCTAACCAATGTAGATTGCGAATTTTGTTCCCGGGCCGCTGAATCTCGTGACCACTTATTTTTCTCTTGTCATATTACCGGGCACATTTGGAGCAAACTTCTCTTGGCAATGAAGATTTCGAGGCCTACAGGTGATTGGAACTTCGAACTTGACTGGGCAACGACGCATAGACGAGGTAAGACTGCCCAATCCATTTTGTACAAGCTTGCCTTCAACATCTATATCTACCACATCTGGAATGAAAGGAACTACAGAATTTTTGAGCATCTTCACACTCCCATAGACTCTATTGTGGCTTCCATCTTCAGCATTTTGAGATTGCGACTATCTTCTCTACCTCATCTCCAGGACAAATTGGCGAGATTAGAATTTAGCGATCTCTTGCTTTGAAGATTGCTAGTACAGCCTCATGTATACATTTTGAGTACAGTTCATGTACATTTTGTGTATATCATTATTAATGAAACCAATGATTTACCAAAAAAAATTATATAGTGTATATGGGCAAGAAGGGGCGGGGCAGTAACCAGACCCAAACTTGCCCTAACCGGTGTACGGGGAGGGTCTAACCTACCCCAAAGTGGAGTGGGTCAGATCAAGTTTCACGGGCCCAAGTCAAATTACCATCTGTATTGTCATCTAGTATATATACCCATTACTTGAGGAGAGAGTCTTGTATGTAACATGTATACTACATGTCATTACTTATGTCATGTCATAAATTAATAAAATTCAGTTATTTCTAGGTTACTTTTTTATTTTTAGGATTTCATAAACAATATTAAAATAGTTTAATCTTATTTGTTAGTAACACTATATAAATATTATCACATGATATAATCATTACACAGAAGACTCTCTAGAGGTCACAGGTCCAGAAGAGGACAGAAGGAAGGATGCAATAAATGGATGCAGAAAATTTTTCTGGTGAGAATTGAGCATGAGGCCACTTGCCCCCAAGTCGATGGAAATATCATTCCATTAAATCTCTTTTCTATATATATTTTAGATGCATTGTGATTAATCGCCTATGTACTTAACATAATATAGCTATGCACTGGGAAGAAATAAAGACTAGGAAAAAATATTGTATAACGTTCTCATGAATACAAAGTTGGAAAAGCTTAGTTCTGAAAGTCCAAAGCCTTCAACTAGAAGCCATATGTGTTGCCCACACATATTCGACAAAGGAAACCCAACGCGAAAGAAAGAAATTTTCAGTCAAAAGTTCACTTCCACAGTTATGGTATGAAAGGAAAACTACTTTTTTTCAACTTCATGGCCTACTAGACCATAGATCTTATATGTATGTAAACACACACACATGTTCCTGTATTTTGTGGTACTATTCGACCATGCATCATGAAAAATTGTAAGCGGAGGTGGCTCATTCGCACAATTAACATTGTTTTAGATTCCTGAACTCTAGTAGTGATTAATTCACAGTTTTCCCCAGATAAATTAAGATGCAAGTACAAGTAGATTAGGAAAAAAGAGAAGAAAGGGGTGGTCAGTAACGAGTACAAACTTTTAAGTTTTCACTAACTTCCTTAGTATGGGGAGACACCCAAATTTGCAGGAGTGAAGAGCCCGTCTTTTCTCAGCATGTCCTCTCCTTCCTACACGATAAAATCACAATGACAAAAAAATAGAACTCATTACAATTTTGTACAAGTGTCGTTTCCACGATCATGAAATAACTCTGCAGATTATGCAAATATGCATGTCACATATGAATCAGGTGAGAAAAGATTAAAAGATCCAATCAGCCCAATGAAGTCTATAAATCATATGTTTGAAGGATGCATCAGGGGGAGGTGATGCCTTTGCCTTTTTGTTTTGTTTCTAATGTAAATTTAGAATTTTCCGCCTAAAGGACAGAGCAAATGTGAGCGTGAGGGTTTTGGTAGGGTTAGGGCTTTTACCTGCTGGCACATGCTGGGTTTCTTCACGGATTGATCAGGCATAAGTCCGAAATGGATATGAGGGAAGTGGGCCCACTGAAAGAAACCAAACATACCGTACAACACCAAACATAGAGTCAGCCAAAGAACCCAAAAGAAAAAAGGCAATTGTGAAAGGAATTAGGGCAAAAAAAAAAAACTCTAGAATAAATGTTGTCATCTGTTTCAGATAGAGAAAACAACTAAACTTTTATTTTTGATCTTTTCCCCCAAGTCGATTGACCTTAAGACTGAAGTACCTAAAAGATTATCTGGGCAAAAAAACCTCGGACATATTTAAGGTAGAAAAGAATTCATACATATAAAGATATATTATCTTGTCATACTAGTCTAGTACTATTTTCATCGGAGTATTAATATTAAGTCCCCCAAGATTAGAGGGTCAGTTGAGTAGAAAACAAATCAGATGAAATTTCACTCTTTTCCGTTCCTAAAACATCGTAGATGAGTGAGCTCACATTCTTTGCAGCGGCACTGAATGCTTCTCTGTGACTTATGTCAGGATTTTGGGCTTTGATGCGCTGGATCTCTTCCCTGACCATTCACACAATGGATATTATTATAAAGTGATGATCGTACTAATAAAAACAACAACAATATAATACTGTTTGAAGCAAAGTCATAAATAAGACTGACTTGATGAAGCGGTTGTAGGCTGATGGGACTCTCTGTCTCTTCTCCGGTGCTGGTGATCGGGCAGACAAGCAAGAAACAGAAACAGACAATAGAAAGCCAAATTAAAATTCAATCTTTTCACAGGTACTTTTTAATTTAAAAATTATTGAATATTTTGAAATTCATTCACACAACTCTCTCTCTCTCTCTGTATGTCTCAACTCAATCATCACCTCATCATGATCCAACTATCCATTCATCCTATCTTCTCAGCACTCATCTCTGTCTACTCAATTTGCGGGGGACGCGTCCCCACTATCCCTCTCTCTCTTAACTCTACTGTCATTTCTCAAAATCCAATGGTTCAAAACAATAGTAACATATCTCTTTCCTAAGAAATATCTTGAATTTAAATTTTTTAAATAAAAAAATTTATATTACAAGAATTTTATCCTTTAAAAAAAGGGAAGAAACAAACCATAAGTTACCCTTTTTGTCATGGGATTGAACTGTTTTGCATATTTCCTTGCACGGGTAGATGAATCTTCATTAGCTGTTTCCGAGATTTATGTTTAATAGACATTCTTACAATATATTTTTTGTAGACATTCAGATAACTAAGAAAGCAGTGGAAGTGAGCTTGTTTTCCGGCTGTTGATCAAAAGAAGCATAACATGAAGCTTTTACAAAAATCAAGATTTATTTCCTCTTTCTTCTAACTCAACTTATCAGTCTTTTTCTCTTTGAATGATGGTAGAGATTATGTCTGGATACTTTGTGGATTAACAGAAAATCAGTAGCACGAAAGACTTGTGATATGAATTACGACCAGAAGCATGATGTTCATTCACCATCCTCGTGTATGTTCAACACCAAGAATCTCCAAGACATGGAACAATAAAAGAAACATATGTATACACTTTGTCAACATTTAGATTTTTGCAAGAAGCAAGATTGAATTGCTGAAAATTCTATATATAATGCAAAAATTTCTATGTATAATGAAAGAACCCTAAGTGAAAATACTGGCTCGGCTCTGTCCATCATAGATGAAATAGAAAACTCTTTAAATGTATATTGAGATGAAGAGACAGTATTTGAAGGTCATACTGTCATCAAACACAATGAAGAGAGCTGAGTAACCAGTGGAAGATTCTTCTGGTTCAATCTACCGAAGATGCCTTTCCCAATTTTACTTCTTCTCAAAAGATTCATTGCAAGAAAGGGGGAAAGATTACTATTACAAGAATGGAAGCTCACGTCGGTTCACTAGGGCAGGACGAGAGGTCGGTTCAGTCCCTCCATGAAGCTGCAGTACGGACTCGGCTGGGCTCGGGAGGTGATGATTCATCAGCATTGTTGGCGGCACACTTCTCATCTCCTCCTGCCACAGAAATTACAAAAAAGGAACAAAAAACGCCCAATATAAAAGTGTTGAGCTCGGACAACACAACCAAATAATTGTACGAACAACATAAATCATGTTTGCTAAGAAGAAAATGTCGGAATTCCTTTGAAATTGACAAACCCTAGCTACTATTTTCTTTCCACATCCGAGTAAGAATGTACCAAAAGATTATGAGGGGTCAAGAAAGTGTGGCCAAGCTGAAGCTGATTAGGCGCAGTAGCTGGAGAAGGCAGCAGCAAGCCACGCATGTTGACCGAGAGGAGATTGGCACAGTGTCCACACCGGACTGTCACAGTCTTGAACAAGCTACTGCAAGGGACGCTCACCTGCGAGAGAAAATAAGTTCAACATAAAAGACAAACCGTATTGTGTGAATTAAAAGTTAGAATCAAAGAAATTCAACATCCTTCACACAAGGAAGGGAGATAAAGGAAATTAGTGGGGGAGAGTGGGACAAGATAATATACTTACAGCAAGGACAGTGTCGCAAAAGGTGCAATGGACATAACAGAGCTGATCGGTGGGGGAGAGGTGGTCCGTTGACAAGCAAGATGAGGAGGAAGAGGAGGACATGGTTCCTTTCTTTCACACTTCTTCTTCTTCTCTCTCTCCTCTCTTTTGTTTTGATGACGATTTGATTGATAGATTGATGACTTAACACAATGTGGGATGAGAATTGAGAGAACAAACGATTAACCGCCTTTTCGATCTTGTCTCTCACTCTCTCTCTCTCTCTCCCCCCACCTAAAAAATTGTCCACTTGCTCAATCAATGGTGGAAGATAAAGAGACTGTTGAGGGCAACACCTGCTAAACAGGAAACTAACAGCATACATCTTGTCGAGCAAAAATAATAAAAACAGCATATATGTTATATATTTATCAATTTTTACAATTTAGTCATATATTTTTGGAAGATCAGTTATATACTGTAGGTCTAAATCACCATTGTTTTGCTAATGTGAATTTAACACTGTTAGCTATTCCATTAACGGAACATTGACGATTCGGATTGAAAATGTAATGGAATTGATCTTATAGAATTGAATTAGCCACTTTCAAATATATATAATACTCAATTGCAAAAAATGGTAAATATAATACTTTCAGTAATACTTTCAGCATCAATTTCCCACCGGCAGAAAGATATGGAGAGGAAATGTGTTTGGAGAGTTTGGTAATATTGCATTTCATTGATATAAGCTATGGGTCTGAGCTAGAAAGAAAGCCTTTTGTTGATGTTTTTCCTCTTTATACCTATTGGCAATTGAAGTAATTTGCACATTCAAAAGATATGTTTCAGGTAGCAGCTGTTCTGTGTGTTAGAATGGCAAGCTGCCACCAGAATCTAGCTTTGTGGTAACGGTGGGTTCAATAAGTAGGGCAGTGTTCTCAGACGTGTTTAGCCACAGTGCTGGCTTTGATGGGTATGTCAAAACCGACCACTTTTCATGAATCCATCCGACTTCAATGTGCCAATTGGTTAAATAACAAAACAGGACTGGGCTAGAACTGTTACCTGGTTGAACTAGATTGTACAGCTGATTCTTCCAGTTTTAAAACTGTGGTTAGAATAGCATGCTGCAAACAAGAAAAGAGTAGCTTTTTGGATCATTTTAAAGTGAAGGGGCCTAGAGGTATTTGGATTTCCACTGTTGTTAGGTTTCGATCTCCATTTTAGTTGATTTAGATCCATCTTGAATGTTAGATTGAGATGGCTCTTTCCCGATTATTGTTAAAGCATGCCCTTGAGGAAGCAGTTGCAGCAAGCTGTATACTCTTACAGTCAGTGCTGTATTCGATTGTACTAATTAGTAGATTTTTTTTTAAAATTATAAAAGATACCCTTTAGCTTAGATAGGATAGGAAGGAAAGGCGAAAAAGGATTTGGCTGTCCCGCTGTACTGTTAAGATTCCAACATATTATTAATATTATTGCATCAAATCCTACATAAATGTTACTTAAGAATTTATGATTGAGGAATAACGGCCTTTACTGTATGTTTATTGATTAATGGTAAAGAGAAGAAAGTCTTGTATATCACAAGATATCGCATCAGTACGGCCGCATAATATCACAAGTCAATATGAATAAATCACATTAATAAGTTCATGAGAAAGAATTTAAACAATAAAATTTAATGTTAATTTTTTTAAAAAAAAACCACTAGGAACTAAATAAAACCCTTGATATCAATTGGAGAGAGGGAAAAAATATGTCAAACATTATAAAATCCAAATTTTTTTTTATGTCAAAATTTTTTAGGTTTTCAAAGATTTCTTAAAATTCTAAGAATTTTTATAATTTTCATTTAAGATTTGATTTATATTTTATTGTCTAAATTTTTTAATATGTCAAAATTTTATTTACTTACTTATAAATACCATGCAGTAGAAATTACTTGAAATACCATTTCGCAGGAGACTTTCTCCCACAAGAGAGGCTGGGGGAAATACATAGCATCGATATAGCTGTGCTCCTGTGAAACCGTACATGCAGGCTCCGCGTCGCCCCAATTCACAAAGTGCTAAATTTATATGAGCACGACAAACTTTCCTCCGTGTTTATTTTATCGCCCCATTGGGCATGGGAGCATTGATTTTGCAGATCCGTTCGGATTTTCCTTGTAAAATTTGAGCTTTACATGATGAATTATAATATTTGGTTACAAATTTTATTGGAACATGACATTGCATGATTTAGATTTTATCATGTAGATGGTAAAGTTCTTTCCGTGAAAAGCGCGAAATTCCTACATTACAATCAAATTTACTGATATTACTTATAATTATTAAATCTTACAACAAATTTATATATATCATCTCATGTATTTTTATATATTTACTAATAATTCATATTTTGACCTACAGTAAATCCTGTGATTGACATTTTAATTGTAATTTTAATATTTCCGTGTATAAAAAAAACCCGAATCAAAAAGCTATAACTCAACGAGTAAAAGAGGCTTTTAAGTAATAAATCAATGATCTTTCAACTTTTATTTTAGAACGTAGTTGATGATTCTTCCAAAGTAACATAGCGCAGAAAGTAGATGCTCAAATCTGTTGTTGATCCTAGATCTTCTCGTGACATGGAATCTAGCCTGGTTAACCTGACAAGAGACATAGAAGGGGTCAGTGTAAAAATGTAACTTTCTATTGTTATTTTGTTGACAAATATTTTTTAGTTATGTCAACAAGCTAGTCTTTTATATAAATGTGTGGTCATGTGACAGCGCTCATGGTAATATTAGTTATTAAAATTCATTCATCTTAAAATTTTTTTAAAAAAAAACTCTAAAAGTAAACAAACAGCACTAAAATGTATGAGTCTTATTAGTTAGTATCTTTACGTAAGTGCTGTTATGTGATATCGTATTACATAAAAGACTTTCTCGAATGAGCAAGACTACTTGAACAAGGGTTTGCTTAGTTGCTTAATTTTTTTTTATTAATTGTTTTTGAAGTTAATTAAATAGGCAAAGAATGAGGTTGAATTTTTAGTATCATGCTTGATTGTTGAAAGCTGGAATAAAATGTTGATAATTTTATGAAAAATAGAGTTATAACAACACGTATCATTAGTTTAACAGGTGCTAAGTCCTAGAGTCTATATTACTTTACATCGGCTTTCGTTTTAATTTTATATTATTTACAAATTGTTAGGTGTTAATAATTTTTAATAGTTATTGGTTAGTTTTGTTTGCTTCAAGTGAATTCCCAGTATTTCAATTTTTTCAGTCTCTAACTAATCTGCCAAAACCTACATCCGCACTACTTCAACACGACTCTGATGGGACGAACAAAGTCATAAGGAGAAACTGTGTCCGCTACAGGTCTTGATGATCAATATAATTTCATATATTATATTCTTTTAATTATATTGTTGTTTATTTCTATTACTATAATATTTGTATCTTGACTTCGTATTGGGAATAAAAAAATACTTTTATCTCTAATATTCAATATGTAATTGTGACCATCGGAGATTATTTTATCTTATTTTTGCTAGCACCTATTACTCTTTCTTTTTTTTTTTTTTTTGGTCGCCAGCCACGGTATCCAAGCAGGCCCCACCAGCGGTGAGATGGCATCTTTCAGCCAACCATACTTGACTAATCCGTTGGTCGCCCCGGGTCGCACGCCTGGCAATGGCGGGTGAGGCTCCCAAGAGGGGTGTGCGTACGTGAGGTCTCGAACCCGAGACCTCCTTAAGCGGCACCGAGCTGCTTACCACTCGGCCCAACCCCTCTTGGTCTATTACTCTTTCTCTGTCAATCGAATGAATGTTATTTACCTCATTCGTACTTAATGCTTTTCTATTGTCAGATTAGCAGTTGAATTAATTACAATATCTTGGTGATCTTGTGAAAGAAATTTTTTATTAAACCGTGGATAAGATACCCTAGATTAAATATCGATCGAAAACTAGATTAATCAGTGAAAACGGTGGGACATACTGGATTACCGTAGGTAACATAATAGGATTGATTCGACAATGGGCACCCCCCAGTTAATTGACTAGGTATAGCGTGGTTATTTGTATACCCGGTAACACGATCCTAGTGTTAAACTCGCATCGATCGCATAAAATATAAATCCTTCGTATATAAGAGAATTGTATTCCATTTATTATAATAACTTAAACTTTTATGTGAAAATAAATCTAATTTCTTGTAATGTCCATTAATAAGAATAATATAATATGCGAGCATCTTAATGCCGAGAATCTCGGATATAAGCTTGGTAAATCCGGTAATCTCAATGATATTTTACTCGCCACTCTATTGATTCTTCGTTACGTGCAGTTGTTTGGGTGATATTTGTTGCAACAGACATGCTGGTGGTTAAATACTAAACAAAACAAAAAAAGTAAAGTGTCTAAACACCCTTGAGTTTAAACTATACAAAGTGCAGAGAAGGAGAACTCATTTTGATCACATAACCTAAAATCTTATCTTTCTTATGTTTTTTCTAAACTTAGGTACCTCTTTTGTATGCAAAAAGAAAAAACCGATACGAAGTGCATTGAACGAAAAGGCATACGCCCCTAGACAAAGACCACGAAGATGAAACATATTCATTCTTTGGTGGAATGACAAGGATCGAATCTGATTTAGTTGATCGAGATATAATGGAATTTTCATATAACCGGCGGAAAATCTTAGAGCTCTCCAGATAATAAAAGTCAATTTGGGATATTAAGATTTGTTAGTATACGTCTCTGTAGCAGCTAAAATATAAAAAAGAAAAAGAAAAAGACGAAGAAAAAGACGTACCTATCTAGCATTAACATAAGACAATTAATCTTAAAGATAATGATACCAGAAGTCTTATATATTTGTTAATTTTTACAAATGAGTCCAAAATGTTCCAAAATGTTGAATCCAGTCTCATATGTTGTTAGCATTACAGAATCGAGTTATTTTTGTCACCTGCCGTTACTTTAAGCTGACGTGTAACGGAAAAGACTTGATATTATAACATTAACATATAGAACTTAATTTAACAGTTTGAGATATTTAGAACTCACTTACAAGAATCGACAAATATATAAGATTTCTAGTATCTTTATCTCATTAATATTATATACCCGTTGGATCCTTCTATACTCAGGAACAATAGAAATTTCCATATTCATTGGCATGCATCCATAATTTCTTCCATATTTTCTTAATATCGTGGGTTGCCTAAATTTCATCCGACTAATTTTCAGGGTCTCATTTTCTTGTTAACCAATGCACAAAATAATATAGACCTAGAGTATGCTAATCCTAAAGAGATTCGAATATGGGATGGGAAGGATTTTTGTTGTTCTTTCCACCACTAGCTCTCCCTTTCTGGTCATGAGCTAAAACTTAGTCAAAAGAAAAGCAGTATCGCACCTACAAATGCGGTAATGGTAGATGCAACTGCTTAATTTATTGAAAATAAAAGAAAAAGAAAATTCTTTTAAGTGTACACCACGAATATTATTCATAAGTCAAACGAACTCTAATTAATTCAAATTCGAGCCAAACTGGCAACCAAGGATGAAACTATTTCAACATGAGTACTCTACATTTATAAGATCCAAACCTGATATATTACTTAAGGGAGAGATATGTTGAATTATCTTAACCGTAATGTATGGCCTTATAACACATAGGCTGATTTTGTACGAGATTTAATTTGGTTGGAAAAAGAAAAATATTTGTGGCCAAAATGAATGAAAAGGGGGAGACCCAAAACCCAAAGCAATGAATGGATGGATGCGAGTGAGTACTAAACTGAGAGGCGGCAGAGGTGGGGGAAAGGTGTTAGAAAGGGACGTTTGCATGGATCGGTTTCCGGCCCCCCTCCATTCATCTGTTCCTTTCATCAGTTATTGAGACACTAATCTCTTCCTTCTCCCACCTCGATCCTCAACAATTCCATTCAGTTCCACCTTTCTGACTCCCACCAGCTCTGCTAAATAAAAAAGCGGACTATCAGCAAGCGGAAATCAACCTAAACTCAGAAAAAGCTATAAATTTCATCTGTATTTTTGATAAATTATATTATTTTCCCTTAAAGTTCATCCTTCAACCCTCATTGAGAATCGTCCCAATGGAAACTTTTAGATCCCGTTACTCATGATGATGATATTATTTAAATGCACTTTATATGTAGTTTAAGAGATCGAAATTCAATGCAGGCATCATGTGCCTAGATTTAAGTTGAAGATCAATTAGGGATTTTTTTCATAACGGAGGTTAAATTTTATGGCCCCCGACCAACCTTTGACAATACTACTTGCGCGGCATAAGACACTGGGTAACCCGCTCGATCGAATCGCACAAGGTGGGGTTCAAACTCCTAAACTTGACCCAATTCTGGCGCACGCCTTGACCGCCTCTGCTAGCCGGGTGGGCTAATTAAGGATTAGTTTCGATTAATATGCTAAGAATATATGATGCTCTCTAAGGATTTACTTGGTATTTTTTAAAAAAGTTTGAGTGTAAAAGATAATCACAGGGAGAGTATTATTAAATAGAGGATCCAGAGGGTGTGTAACTTAACAAATCAAAGAAACAAAAAATTCTAAAACCGACCCAGCCCAGCACGAAAAAATCGAAATTATGAGGATCGATATAAATTTGTGGATATTTTTAAGATAGAAAAAACTGACTAGAGAAATTTGGGACCGGACCCAAAAATCCTGCAAGGTTTGAGAAATTATATTTAATAATTTATTTTTATCTTTGATTTTAAAAATAAAAATTTTGTTTTTGATACACATTTATATTGTTCAACTTATTAATATACCAAAACATTTAAATAATATTTTTATATTATTCTTGATATGATATTTTACATTTGAAAAATCCGAGCAGAAAAAGTCAGCACTCGATAATTTTCCAAGAAAACAATAAACTCTTGAATTAGTTGGAGTTTACTTGAGTTTTTGAATATTGGATAATGCCATTGAAATAAAAATTATTTGAATTTCAGCGTATCCGATGATGTACACTCAAAAGTGAATTTTAATAACTGAAATCACATACAAAATTTAAGTGTTTGAAATTTAATTTCATTTGTAATATCTTCATGTACCCTTTAATTGTTTTCCTCCTTATAGTTCCTTGCTAATGCTGACCGACCTAATATGCAACATAAAAAGAAAGAATTTTGATTTATTTTTGGCGCTATATTAAGTAGGTTGGCTGCCCTAAAAGGAAGAAGGGGTACCGGCTAGCTACTGTCTACCGTTGAAGTTTCCGTCTTTCCCTTTATCTCTAGCTCGAGCTTGAGTTCCCCGATAAAGATTAAAGCCTTTGGCTATGTTCCCCTCTCCTCTAATTGTAGTACAACCATAATATTACCGTCAACCAGTCAATTAACTCATAGAAATTACAAGATATTGCAATTAATTTTGTCCATTTTCGCCTCAAGCATGCAACTCAAAAGCTGCGTCTGTCATTTTTTACAGCAGTAAAGTCAAGAAAACAATTGAAATTTATAATATGTTAATTAGGATTTTATCAATTATAAAAGCGATACATAAATTTAAAAGATGCACCGTAGAAAGAAGAGAGAAGTAAATGAGTATGAGAATTTACACAATTAAAAATAAAACTCGAAATTTCTTAATTTTATATCGATAGTGATGTTGGTGCAACTTTTCAATACTCAGCCCATGTCATCCTCAACAATTGACTTATTCTGTAAAAGTTTGTTATGAGTGGAATGGTTGATTATATGTTTAATCACAATACCAAATTTTACGGTTATTTAGTAGTTCGATTACTGATTAGTAGAGACTTGCAAGCACAAGCCCATTTGCTCTTCCTTGGAGTTGGACCTATAGAGACTTCTAATCTAGAATTACCTTTTATTTCAGAGTTGATAACTGGCAATTCTTATGTTACGATTTTCATCAATGGCTCCCTTCTAATTTATCAGCTTATCTAATAACATATAGCTAGATACTATTTTTCTCCTAATGAATTTTAGATCCTCACAGTAGATAGGAAAGGAAAGGCAGTACTATATAAGCATGTAAGTTTGTACGTATACTTGTTGGCAAAAGCTATGGCCTGTCCTTTCATGTACATTCTCTTAACTGCGATGCCGGCACTTTGTAACTTCCATTCATAGAGTTATAATATTTTTTTTTTGGTAATTAAATTGGATGTCAAGGACAGTTTAAAAGAGTTGTAACCTCAATTTAACAAAATTGCAACGGACTATTTTCAACTCTTCAAAAGTTATAATCTTAATTGATAGAATTATAACATTAGTTTAAGGAGTTGTAATTGATTAGTTATAACTGGTTACAACTCTTTAAATTGGAATTACAATACTTTAAACTATAATTACAAATACTGGCATAGTACCAAGCTGGTATGGTAGAATCTTCCATTATCTAATAATATAGATATAGAAAAGTAATGCTTCTCTTTTTGTAGTTTGGTCCCGGAAAATCCCTTCTTAAATTTCGATCCAGTAATTTTTATTTTTTAAGTATTTTTCTTTTTATTTATTTTTAAGTAATGATAAAATTTTTATTACATTAAGGAAAAAAAATGTCTGCAGGGAGTAGCTTATCACCCACTTCATTCATTGGGGAGAAAAAAAGCTTATCGACCCCTATCACACTAAATGGTCAACTCCACCTTGTACTTCATTAGCTTTCAATCTGTTCAAAAAGCAAAGACTTTATTGAAAAACTACAAAATTTTCTGCCGCTCTTTCATTGATAAAAGTTAGATGATTCTCGCCAACAACATACACAGATCGGCCACAGCGTCAGAAAGGGATGTTTCTAGCAAAATCACATGAAGTTTAGAACCCTAAATCCTGATTCAAAGCATGCATTTGCCGATTTGACCACACAGAGACACACCTCTCTCCTCTCAGTCTCTCTTATGGGCACATATATGTGTGTATATATTTGCAGAGATACGTAGTTGTCAGCGACAGCAGAGGACAGAGATCCCAATTAATTTGCTTTGTCCATTCATATATTTCTCTTGACATTTTCCTGGCTGCGTAGCATCAGCTAAATGTTCAGTTTAGAGTTTTAGGGTTTTACTTTCTTGTTAGAAGACAATGCTCTCTCTCTCTCTATATATATCTGTAATTGGCCGGAAATAAAAAGATGGGCCGGGGCAGTTGCCCTAAAATCTTTGAAAACTATCACCGTCCACAGACATATCCTCTTCTAGGGCTTCTCTTTTTTACTCTGAAGGGTTTCGTCCTCCCGAAAATTGCCCGTCAAGTTAAGGTGCTTTGGAAGTGTACAGTTATGGTGTTTGTCTCCTGGGTATGTGGTAATTGAGTAGAAGAGGATGAAACTCATTAAAAAAAAAAAAGATATGATCTTAGTATAGTGATATAATACTATTCATGATTAAGAGATACTGAGTTCGAGCTCATTGTGAAAATTATGTATTTTATTATTATTTTTATTTCCTATCTTATATTAGTGACATGAATCTCACTTGTTAACCGAAAAAAACTCATGCAAACAATAAATGAATGACTTCAAAAAAATAAAATATGATAATTTAACAAAATATAATTAAAACTAGTAAAATTTATATGATTTTAAAATGTTTTCCAAGGTTACACCGCTCTTGAATCCATGCATGTTTCCATTAACTGCATGTGCCATTAGGAGAAGATGGAATCCTCTTTCCACCAATATGACCTTAATGCAATATTGATTCCGAAATGGACGAGCATGGAACTGTTCCTTTTTCTGGTATGCAGAGGAATCCAGAAAATATCACACAAGTGACAGCTATAAGGACATTGTTGGACTAGTAAATTGTCTTTCGGGTTACAAGTGAGTCTATGCACTTAAAAGGCCCAGGAGGAAAAACAAAAATGAAGGGATACTTAGAGTACAACTAATGGGAGTTGAGTTGACTATCTTTATTTTAGATCAAAACATTTTTGTTTCAGATCGAGAATGATATTATTATATTAATACCTTCTCTGGATTAATAAATTAGTATAGTAAGGCAATATTGCAGCAGCTCCTCTATCCCCCTCTAAAATCCCATGTGTTTAAGAATTGAATGGATGAAAAATATCGGGTAAATTTTTAATATCGATTAGATTAAGAAAAAAAGGATGCAATGATAAATTCACTAATATATAACTACTAAACTCAGTTTCTCCCCCTATTAGAAATATATTTTCTCCATCTCTACACGAGTTTTTGAGATACAAAATCACTTTAGTTTTCTATATTTATTACTTAATTTCTTATTTGATTTTAAAAAATGCATATTCTAAATATTAATTGCAATGACAACCTTATTTAATCATTTACAAATTTACTTATTTTATCAATTTTATTAAACAAAATCTATACATACGATAGTTTTACATCTAGTATTTTTATATTAGAATCTCTTTACTCATCTATTTATTATTTTTATCTTTATTATCATGTTAATTTTTGGAGTTCAAAATAATCGCAAATGATTTAATCTACATAATTTAAAGTTACAATTTCACAGTCAGGAGAAAAATTATAAATAATCATAAATGAAATATGATAAATCTCTAATCAAAATATTAGCATTTAATATTATGGCTATTAAACCACGCGGCAATACAACTTGACGCCATGTATTCTTCATTACAACTGTAAATTTGATTTACTACGTTCGAATCTAAATAATACCGAGGAAAAAAGTTCAAATCTCCTTAAATCCTTTTCCGATTTTATTTTATGTAATAATAATATTTAATTTTTGTGTTCTGATTTTTTTTTCAATTGTAATAACAAAACTTCCCTGTTGAATTTCATTATTCTACCCAAGTCAATATTTAGCTAAAAGTGTCTGACCAGAAGCACTTCCATTTATTTAACGTAGAATTATACGAAGGTTAGTAGAAAAGAAATTACCGCAGGACATTAAATTTGAAAAAATAACACGGAGGTCCTATAACTTTGTTATTCTTAATAATTGAATCCTATAAGTTTGAAAGTAATTAAATAAGTTCTTTAACATATGATCCGTGACATATTTGAGTCCAAAACAATAACCACCGTTACATTGATATTGACATTGTTAACTATGTATGACACGCAAGGAAAATTTATTGATGATGTGTACCAGTAATGTGGCACAATTGTGTAATTACATTTTTAGCCCTAATTATTCATCAAAATTTTAAAATTATGCCATTTACTCTCTTTTCTCCCGTGGCTTATCTCCGAGCCTCGCCCTCCATTTCCAACACCTCTCCCACCCGCCACAGCCACAACCGTTGTTGCCACATCTTGCACCTCCATTTTCTCCTCCAACCTTGACAAGGGAGCAGCAACACACGAGCACCAGGTCGCTGCCGGATCCGCATGTTGAAGCTCGGAGCCCGAGCTCGACCACAGCTACAAGATCCTAGTCGAAGATTGGTGCTGAATGCCCATGTTGAAGCTTGGAGCCGAGGTTCTGAACAATGGTGTGCTGTTGAAGAGGCTCCCTACCTCAAATTCCGACAGAGCTGAGCCCGACAATTCAATGGTGAAGCTCCGCAGGACAAGCTGTTGGACTGCGAGGATGAACACTACAAGATGGGCATGATGATAAATACTGCCAGGGCGGCCATCGTTCGCGACGAGAGCTTCCCCAAAGGAGGAGGGGATGCTTGGAGAACATCTGATGAGAGCAGACCTGAGGTGCATCGAGCAGATTTATGGCAAGCTTAAGAACCGTGCATTGTTTGTGGGGAGGCCATTGTTCAGAACCTTGGCTTCGAGCTTCAACGTGTGCATCCGGCGGTGGTTTTCGGATAGGATTTTATAGCTGGGGTCGAGCTTGGGCTCCGAGCTTCATTGTGCGCATTTGGCGGCAACCTGGTGCTCCTGTGTTGTTGCTCCCTTGTCGAGGTAGGAGGAGAAAATGGAGGTCCAGGATGTGGCAGCGGCAGTTGTCGGAAATGGAAGGCGGGGCGCGGAGATAGGCGACGGAAGAAAAGAGAGTAAATGACATGATTTTAAAATTTTGATGAATAGTTAGGGGTAAAAAAAGATAATTATACAACTTCGTCATGTCACCGATACACGTCATCGATAAATTTGTCATGCGAGCCTTAAATTGCCATGTGTGCCATAGTTAATACTGCCAGTTGCCACATCAATATTAGTGTAATGGTGGTCGACGTTTCAGACTCAAATATGTCACGAAACATATATTATAGGACTCATTTAACTACTTTTAAACTTATAGGACTTAATTACCAAAAATAATAAAGGTAATGCAACCTTTGCTATCATTTTCCCCAATAAATTTGAAGAGTTCAATTAGGAACAAAATAAATAGGAATGGTCCTATTCATGACTCGAAATTTTAAAGATATTCTAAGTTATAATAAGCACTCAAATGAAAAAAGCAATCCTAAAACATGAAATTAAAATTAAAAAAAGTTGAGTTACCCAAATTAAATTGATTTAAAACCCTATCAATCATCAAGACTAATTTCTCTTGAACTGTTACGTTTAGGTCAATTAATCGTGCATCAATTAAGTGAACATTAATTATATGGTTCCAATATATTTAAACTAGGTGCCTACCAATATTATATAGGGAATTGTTAATTATATAGTTGATTATAAACAAATCAAATTTGAACATTAACTTTTCAATGAAATCTTAATTTTTGTACGATAAAAAATTTTCATACTTGAGCACTAATTTTTCAATGGAATCTTAATTTTCATGGGATAGCAATCATAATAAAATGATTGTAAATATTTAATTAAAAAAAGAGAAAATTAATGACTAGTTGCAGTAGTTATAATTGGTACTTACGATTTTAAAGATAATTTTACCATTGAATCCCTATTTCTTTTAATTTGTTTAATTTATTTTACATTTATAGGGGCATTTATGTAAATCTAAAAGCGAGACAAACTACTTTTTGTCGTTACTTAAACAGTATAGATAGATTTTATTGAAAATTTGATTCCATTCGGTTAATTATGACTATTCAAATCATAGATGTCAAGTGAAAATCGGAATCATATATACTCGTACAAACTTAAATGATGTGAGAAGCTTATAAAGCACCGAGGAACTCCCCTGACTCTGTCCAGATAGCAGATTAAATGAAATTTTGCTTAATAAAAAGTTTTAAAGCACGACTTCCTCTATCCTTATTTTGCTGATACATATTTCCATGCTAGAACTTGGACTTTGGAGTCGGCCCTAAGAACGTACAAAATTCTTAATAAAAGGACCAACAAGATAGTTGTTGCCATCTGATAATGATGTCAAGCATGAGTAGCAGGACGATTTTAGAATCTACTTGTATAAATAGGAGGAACATAGATGGCATGCTTGAACTAGAACAATAAGAGAAAATCTAGAGTTGAAATCCAAAAAATAAATTCTCTAGTCGAACATTTCTCACTACATGTCTGTAGTCGGAAATCAATACAAAATAAGCCCTACAACGTAACCCTCAATGGTTTCTTTTCGGTTTCAAGGGTTTAAATGAACTTTTTGATTCTTTATAACTGTTGGAGTTGAATTCTATCTGTAAAATTTCACTAGAACTACAAGAGACTGAGTCATTTTCACCAAATACCTAATATATTAGTTAAGGTATTCAGTTCTCTAATAAACCAAGTTGTAATCCATTGAATGCATGATGGGAGATTTTACTTTTTAACACTTACCATCGCATAACAACTTGTTTACAATTGTCATGTGCCTTGAATACTTGTCTTCAAGAACTATACTCGAGCCGGGTATCTCTCTTTTGTGCGTGGGTGAGAGGAGACAATTGACCACAAGACAAGCTTTTTCTTCCGTCCTCAGACGATATAATTGGCTATGGGCCCGATATTTTCTTCCGGTCTCGAACTAGCATGATATGAGCCTACATAATAACTAGCTCTAATACCATGTAAAACTTCCATCGAGCCTACATGAGACTGAGTTCATTTCTATCCAAATTCCTAAGTTATTAATTAGTGGTACTCAGTTATCTTATATACTGGGTTTTAAAACATTGGATGCCCGACGTGGAATTTCATTGTATTTTGCAAGGTCATCGTTAGAGTTCGTTGAAAAGACAGAGAAGCAGCTTAGGGAGTTCGGGTCCGGGCTCAGTGCATATCATTGTCTGGTGGACAAAGTGGAACATTATTGCCATGGAATTTTACCACGGCCCATGGCTAGCGCAACTCTAGGGCCATTGATTGCAGCGGCAGCTGACAGAAGGCGAGCTATGCCGCAACATGCACTCCTTGCAGTATACCACAACTGCTTGAAAGAAGAAAATTCCAATTCTGACGAGTTTCTGTGATTCCCCGGGCACCTAGATGATACGAGATGGTATGCACACGTATCTGGGTCTCCAAGAAATTCAATAGGATTCGGTAGAGCATAAAATCAGCCTGATGAATTTGTTAGAATTAGATTTGGCCATCTAAATTTTGAATTGAGAAAATTTATTTGGATATAATTAAGTCATGTAAGCTTAGTTTTAGCCTTTCTAGACATATAAGATTAAGTCTGCCACATATTTGAGTTCACATCATCACGTCCTATTAATTCGATGATGATGTGGGTCAAATGTTACTTAAGTTTCTTCTCTCCAATGTGAACAGTGAGTTGACAAAAAATAATATGACATGGCATAAAAAGATGATAATGGGACTACACCGATTAAAAACTATAATTTGATTTTTCTTTTTCTTTATTTTTTTTATAAAGAGAAGTTTATTTTTCCCAGGCTCATGAACACTCGATAAACTCATGGATTCATGTTAGCTAATGTAAAATATACATGTGTGGATGGTCTTACCAAAGGTTAAGTGCTCAAGGTGGATTCGAACCTCCGATCTCATATGTACAATGTACATGTGTGTGTGGTCTTACTGTTGACATTATAAATTGTTATGATTTAATGGCCATTCTCAACTTAGATAATTGAGTTTGAGATCACCTTTCAGGAAGTTAGAAGATAATTGCACATCATTTTAATTAGGGAGTCAAATTTGTGTTTTATATGAAAAAGATACTGTCGGAAGTATTTTGTGTGCAGGAAAATAGAGCTTAGACCTCGGTCTACAAAAAAGAAGTAGAAGAGGCTCAACAGACCATAGACCGCGGTCTATAGAAAGTTGCAAGGGAAGAAGACTTAGACCACAGTCCACTGAGCAAACTGGTAGGACCTAAAACTTTCTATCCCATACTGACCAAACCACGTTTGGAGGAGATGGAAATGTCCTCCAAATAGAGGTGTATCCCATAAGGTTAAAAAAAAAGGAGAGCTTTTCAAAAAAGCAAGGTCTCAGACAAAGTTCTCGGCGAATTAAAGTCACGAAACCTAGGACGTCGAAACAAGGGTCATGGGTGGAAGAGTTAAGGAATCAAGCTCATCATTGGTTTTTGATATTCCTTCTCCCTTTGTGTCCTTTCCCTCCATTTCGGTTTCTTATCTTTCAATCTGATGAGCATGTCCTTTAACTTGATGATGTCCAGCTAGTTTTTATTTTCTAGGATAATAAATGGATCTTAGTATTTATTTCATCCATGTATTGAACTTTTATTGTCCGTATCTATGAAGGTGTTCTGTTTCCTTTATATTTACTGTACTTCACGCATTTATTGATGTTTGGTCAACTCGATAAATCAATCTAAGGGACAGTGAGGAGCCACGAGATTGAGAATCCTGTCACCTAAGTAAACATAACTTAGGAAAAATCATACCGAGAAGTAGGTTAGTCATTCTAAGAATTAGAAGAGACTGAGAAGGCCTGAGAGGTAGCCATCGCCCTAGGAGTCCTAATACGATTATGAACACGACCTTTGGTACCTTAATTCTAACTACCTAGAGATAGAGTAGGTTAGGATCCTCCTAGAGATACATCCTAGTTGCGGCGAGAGTCAGATTAGGTGACTTTAGAACCCGTGGATAGGAAAAAATGGATGCTTGACTTGATTCGGTTAATTAAGTTTAAGAGGATTGAAATAGACGTAAGTGAAACCGAACCCTAGAATCATTTTCTCGTCAAGTTCGTATAAAGCTACTTCTGTTTTCCTTAGACTGTCTACTTTTACTTCTTTTCTTGCTATTTCTGCATCCTCTCAATTATTGTGTGGTTTACCTTGGTACTTTGTGTTCCAAGTTCGTGCTTGATAGGTTTTGATCCTCGTGGGAACGATACCTACTCATTGGGTTTACTACTTGCGATCCATCCTCTCACGAGCTAGAAAGCGAACACTTACCAAAGGTTAAGTGCTCAAGGGGAATTCTAACTTCCGACCTCATGGAATTTCTTATAAGTCATACGCACGTCCTACCCGCTTGAGCTAATCCTTTGGGGTTCTAATTTAACTTTTCTTCTCTTTGCTATTCCTTTTTCGTTTCCATTCTCATAATCTTCACCATCATCTTTGGCTTTCAGTCCTTGTTCTCATAGTCTTTATTCATCATCATGACAGTGAGGAACGACAATAGAGACTGACAATTCGACGAATGTTAGGATTTGAATTCGTGGATACATATTAGGGTATGTGACAAACAAATCCAATCCAGCAAGGAAGATTGTCAGAGTATCAGAAGGATAGCGTTTCCTATGTAAATCCAATTAATCTTACAGGCAAACATTGAAGACAAAATCCGAAAGTTTTTCTGTTTTGTTAATCCAACTAATCTTACATGGTATTAGTCGATCATTCATTTTATGTTTGATTCTGTTCGAAAGTTCTTAATTCATTTCTATTCTTCTATACAATTGTATTTGTGTTCTAGAAATTTTATGTGCAAGTTAATGGAAAAAATTAGTTGAAAAGCAGGTTGAAGCAAGGGAAAGGAAATGAACGAAATTGATTGGCCTTTCATTTTCTCAAGCAGGAAGAGTTACCTATGTCATTGTGGATTAAAGATAACCTAGAGGATATCATGCCCATCAAACAACCTGGGAAGATGATTCTTTGGATGCCAAAGATATCATGCAAGTGGAGGGTGTCGCAATTTTAAGTGGATTCACTCCTAACTGAAGGTACTTAGCAAAAATTGAACATAGATAATAGAGGAGAATACATGTCATCATGAAGTTGGAAATGATGTCCCTTAAATGGAGAATTACGAAATTGAAGAAAGAGGTAAAACGGTCAAGGAACGAGTTGTGTATTGTTATTATTTTTGCAAGTTTGATTTGCGGAGGGCTATGTATATTGGTTGGAAATCATAATTTATGTAGGTGAATACAATTCAGTGGTTCTCTGTTTATATCTGAATGTATACATTCTTGTTGAATGTAAATCCATTCTTGTTGATTAGACATGGCTATAGTTGAATACACTAAAATCTTACCTTTTAAATTTTGTCCACTATCAAAAGAAGTTACAAACGTCGAAAGGATAAAATAAATCCATTATAGTTGAATAGACATGGCTATGGTTAAATCCAATACATTCTTAACCGTTTAATTTTGTGAACTATCAAAAGAAGTTACAAAAAAAGAAGGGATGCATGCAAGATCCAAATGAAGCTTTCAAATAGAAATGAAGACAAAATGTAGTTCTAGCGAGATCAAAACTTAGTGGTGAACTAATCTCTGAAGTTTAATATTTTAAAATTTGGCAGAAAAATGTTCAAATAATAGTGTTGGGCAAGTAAAACTTTGAATTTATCTGTAAATGACTATCTGGTGCTGCAATGTGTATCCCATATGTGCCAAGGCACGTACACACTTATTTATAAGGTGAAATAGTGTTATAGCGCCCAACTTTTACATGTCATTGCCTTTCAGACAAAACAAGATGAGCAAAGTGGTGCAATAGGGTGCATCACATTTGTGCTAGGGCTTGTACTGTACTAATTTGGCAAGGGGATATTACACTACGACACCCATTAATAGTGTGCTAAGCATGCTAGTGGGGAATTAATGTAGTCCTTATTTGTAATTTTTTCACCACACCAGATTATTTTTTTCCAACTCCATGTCCACATTAGGAAAAATGATAGATAAGTAATATTTGGCATATAAAGTTCAAGTCATCATCGAATTGACAAGGTGTGATGATGTGAACTCAAATATGTTGAGGACTTGATCTTATAAGACTAAAAAAGATGAAGTTAAGCTTACACGACTTAATTTGAAAAAAGCAAATATATAGGACTCGCATTATAATTTTCTCCTTAGAATTATATCTAGGTATTTGGGGGGGAATTTCTACATTAGGAGGCCTTCTTATGTTACAAAAGTCACAAAGAACACCAAACACAAAACATTGCTAGAAGAGGAGTGTAGAAAATTGGGACACAAAAAATAGGGTAGAAATTGAATGCAAAGAGTTCATAGACGCGTTAAAAGATCTACCTTGGACATCTTTGACCAGAACTTCCGTTGTTCTCTTCATGTAAAAATTTATTTAATGTTCATGTTCCTTTGACATAATATTTTGTAAAAGAATAACCAATTAAACCATAATTTTTTAAATAAATATAATAGCCATTCCATTTAATCAATCTTTACAAGTGAGCTTTACAAAAGTTCCTCAAGATCCAAATATGGAGTTAGTATATTAGTTCTCATCTTAAATTTCTTGGGCAAGGATACTAATCTAAGTCTGAAAAACATGACTTCCTTATCTTTAATAACAAAATTCAGTTCTCTCCTTCTTTTGGAGACTCTTCAGTTTCTCTCAAACCTTATACAGTAGACATAGTAATTAAAGATCAGTTTACATATGACTGCATTGTGCCTTTTGTCTTTTCATGTCTGAATGCCTATCAAGATTTCTTCTTGTCGACTTCTTAGTACACAGGTCTGCCACAAAAAAATGCTATAGCTCTTACCATTGTTGAATAACCAAAAAGTAGTTGTCCCATTACTCTATACAGCTCTCACAAAAGTCTCATTGAGGAGATCTAGCTTGAGAGTCTATTCTTAGTGTCTAGTTTGTACAAAAGTGCCTGCCAAAATATATAGAAATTATGGCAATATGACATTTGAACCATAACAAGCCAAGTCAGTAGAACTCTTCCTTTCTTGGTTTGATTCTTGCCCATGCTTTTGAGATGGAGAAATTGCGGAAGCCATAATAGCAGTATATATCCAAGGTAGATGGATCATAGAAGCTTCTAACAATTGTAGAGCATAGCTAACTTCATGATTCGTGGTATTGTTTTAGACTACAGACAATTTGCTATTGGAACCTATTAAGGGGAGGGTCATCTCACTTTTAAATTAGAAGGAAGATAGAGGACCAACATTTTGACCTTAACTAACATACCAAAAGAAAATGTCCTCTCAAGACCCAACCTTGCATGAGATGTAGTGTCTAACAACATTACACAACTTTAATATCTTTTTGCTGACCCAATTTTACTAGATTGAAAGGTTGAACAATGAAACTTGGTTAAGCCTTCTAAATTTTTATCTTTTCTTCTATGTTTATCGAGTAAATACTTTCTTGGTCTTAAAACCAGGTGAACATTATGCCTTTCTTGGTTTTAGTACTTTGCAATTATTTGACCATCGATGTGGATGAAACTAAAATCACCAACATGGAGGGTCTCAATGGGAGGTAATGTTTGCTTTATGCAATAGTTTAATGGCACAATCTAAACAGTTTTATCCTTAAAAATACATCTTTTGAGAGAGAGGGTATGCATGAGACTTTTGAAGAGCTTTGTTTGTCTGTTCCTCTTCACTGTGGGATTTGTACCCATCACACACTCGTTGATGAGAGAAGCCAAAACTCAAGTTCAACTCTCAATAAGAACACCCATGTTTGGAAAGGATTGAAATCGTTGACATTGAGTGCCTTGACGAGTGGTACTGTCTCCTTTGGGTGGTGATATAGTAGCATGGCCACCATGATTATTTCCTTGAAAAATCATCCCTTAAGGAGAGAGAGGAACACATGAGTCTCATGAAGAGCTTAACGAGAGCACAAAGAGCTTACAAAGAGCTTAAGAATAAGATGAGGCCCTTTGTAAGTTATCACGGATATTGTAACTTAGTTGTTAGCTAGTTCATGAAATGGCTGGACTGAGCCCAAACTGGACTAGGATGCAAACAGTCTGGCTCATGCCCGAGTCACAGTTCAAGCCCAATGAACTGACAGATAGATGGGTTGCTCTCGATCCTGTCGGGGCTGAACCAGCTAAATTTATGTTTCATTTTTTTTATTTTTTTGAATTTTAGGGTATTTCAAGATTCTTAACCAACTGGACTATATCATATTTTACTTATATTTTTACATTCAATATTATATCATATTTGATTAGGGCATGTTTGATTTATACCATTTTAAAATAAACTTAAATTACTTATTTTTAAATTAAATTAAAAGGTGTGGACATTTCTATTTAAAAAACCACCTATTAGGTGGAGGATTAGGCATTGACCCTCTACCAGCCTCTTCATTATATTTTTTAAGTATAATAATTCAAATTACAAAGTAGTATTACAAAATTGTGTTGTAGGAACATCGTCATCTTCATCCTCTGCATGGATTCAACAGTTGATAATGTCCTGAGTACATTGGTCTACTCGATTCCAATCTCGCAAACACATTATCATCTCCGATGTAGTCAGTGCCGATCTTGATCATCATTGTTCAAGCATCCCTGCTAATAAGCTGAATGTGCTTACTGAGGCAACGATTAATAAATGTGTAAATAACAAATTCCCGAGCCAAAATTGCTAGCATAAGAATTAGATTGCTCCTTCCACCAATGTAGAATGTTGAATGAAGCTCCTGGTTCATATCTAAGCCGCGCCATTGCTAGATAGAATGCAAGTTCGTTGAATGGAGGATAGCCTTCATTTCTATTGAACTCGAATGAACAATTATGTGCTGTGGATGTTGGTGGTTGATCTTTCACTCTCTTGGACTTCGACTCTTCTGTTCGTCAGATACTGGGAAACCTAGAGGCTAAATGTTCTCTATAAAATAATCTCAAATTCTCTTAGAAATATTAGTATCTATAATATTACTAGAATTATAAGCATATAACACATTATAAATTGTTTCAAGCGTATGCTCAAAACCATGCATTTTGGCTCGAGAATCTAATACAAAAGCAATAGAATACGCAATAAAACATGTTCATAATATTTTTATTTAATTTATCAATCATATCGACACATATATTTTCAAAATATGGATTACCATATGGCGGAAATTATTTTTAATAATTTTGCAAGTTCTAGAATAAGTGGATGCATTGTTGGAAAGTAAGACATCGACAACTTTTTCGTTGTATTTTAAAATTAGTTAAAAATTTAACAAATGGTTCAACTCGTTCAAGAGTAAAATAATCGAGTTCTAAATTATTTATATTAGCAAATTCAAGCAATTGTTCTTTAAAAGAAAATACACTAGCAAGCATATCATAAATGGAGTTCCATCGTGCAACATTCCATTTTAAATTTTCTAAAATTAACTCCATTTGCTTCACAAAGTTATTTAAATTATTGGTACCTTGGAGTGGAAGTTCTAATAAAATTGATTGTTTCTTGAATCGGTTTAAAAATAGTTTCTTGAATGTTTCTTAACCATCTTGAATGCACAAATTTAAAATATGACGTGCACAGCAGTTATGAAAAATTTTTTCCATCTAATATTGGGATCATTGACAGCCTAAGTGATAAAATAGCAGTAGTATTATTACTAGCATTATCAAAAGAATCAATCCAATTATATGCTACACATATATAATAATCTTGGGTTAAATCTTTCCAATTATCACATATTAACCCAAATTTACAATTACTTGCGCAAAAATTACACATAATATTTGTTTCAATTCTTCATATAATCTCATGGCTTCATCTCTAACTTGGTGTTTAGGAACTTTTTTCTATAAAGGTTGACAGTAAAATATGAATTCATTAAAAGAGGGTTGTTCTGATTCGGTGAATACCAAATCCCTATCAACTAGCCAATTTGCAAGCTTAGATTTAGCTTCCTTTGAATCATTAGTTGTATGGCCATATCACCCATATTATTATCAGCACTAAGATGAGTTTTCCTAACATTTTACTTTCTTACAAACTTTACATGTTGCTTTTTCTTCTGCCTGATTATATAAAAAAAATCCCCATCTAGTAGATCTTCTTTTAAGTGATGCTGTTTCAATGGTTGATGTTTGTTTTGGCACTTTTGGAACCGATGGTGGATTATTTGCATTAGTTTTGAAAGATGAACCAACAAATGACCTATTTATCATATCTATAAAATGTGACTATAATTTATAAAATATTACGTAAAAATAAATATGGGAGGCATAGAAAGATTCAAACAAATCATAATTTGATGTTGCTGACTCAAACTCGGAGGTTGAACTGAGTTGTTGATGATAATGACTCCGAGGATGAATCGGTCTTTTAGTTGGAAACTCCGATCAAGAACCGTGCTCGTCAATTGCGATCGGGAAACCGAAGAAAGTCTTGAGAGAGTAGAGTAGGGTAGAGTAGAATTGAGAGAGGAGAGTAGAGTAGAAGATTGGGGTGAGTTAGATTGGTGGATATAAGGGGTATTTATAGTATTTTAGATATGATATAAATTATATAAAAAATATTTTTTTAAAAAAAGGAGTGGCAGTAACCATTGCTCTCTGTTATGTGGCTATGGGGTTGTGGCAGGGGGAGGGGGTAGGGCCTGAGTGAGGAAGCCAATGATCAAATACCATTGGCAATACCTTTTATTTATTTATTTATTTGGGCCGCGTGAGTTCATGGTTTCGTGCTAATCTGGGTCACGGTTCCAGGCTCAACATGGGCAAGTCCGGTTCTAGGCTCAACATGGGACAGTTCGATTCCGTGTTCAAAACGGGCCAACTTCGCTAACACAAACCATAACCAAGCCTTAAACCATAGGGTTGGGTCGGTTATGGTTCACAACCAATCCAGGCTGGTTCACGATTCATGCTCTCCACCGCCGTTTGTTGTTCCATGCACCGGAATTCCACTATTTACGGTCTTACAGCTGTTGTTGTACACCTCAGTGTGGAAGTTGAAACCATTAATGAACTATCGATCCCATATAGTAACTTGTTGATTTGGCCCACTTGTAAAGTCGTACAAAATCTTGCTTGTAACACAATTACTTGTGCCAGTCACCTAGCATAATATAAGAAGCAATTGTTGAAGCACTAACGTAAATATCTATATCACGTAACACATATTGTGAAAATAAGTGCATGTCACACTTACGTATTCTCTAAACTAGTTTGGAAAATCATGCTCTGTATGAAATTTTATCTTTGTTAAAATTATATGACAGCACTTACCCTACATGTCAATCATAATCATAATATATCTTTCTTGATATATGGCTTAACCTCATTGCAGTTCAGTAACATATGCAACATGGCAACTCTTAGCTCTACATTATTCAACTATTGTTTAGAATTAGTTCCACATGGGTGACTAGGCAAGTTGAAAACTAACAAAATTGTGGTAGCTCTGTACTCGCTCCACCATCATCATTGCAAGGGACCCGTGTACGTGAAGTCAAAATGTAAGTTTCAAAGTAAAATGAACAAACATTAATTTTTTCACAGCGCAGGTAAGTTTCACAAATTGAAACCTCAACTTAGGCCTCCTATTTCACGGATCTCTTTTGGATAAGTGTAATCCATTAGTTAATCATGGCAAAAATTTACACAGAATGTACATGATTGTGCCAAGATTATGGCATCATTAATCCACTAAAAACTATCTATTTGTCCACAAAAATGTATTGCAATATGCAGATGTATTGAGCTTGAATTGTAGGAGGTGAATGGATGCTAATCACAACTTCAATTGGCTCAAGATTGAGCCGAGAATAGATGATTTAGACTAGCTACTTGCTTGAAAATATATTGTGCAACAAGCTTATAGATGATGGCTTGAATGCACTTGCCTCTTCTATTGTTTAAAGTGCATGCGAGTTCAAATTCCAATCACCTACTGGGCAAGGAATTCGTAAGGCCAACATCACCTTTTTCCATATTTGTCTGATTATTTCCCATGAGAAAAAAAGGTGGTCTTGTGCCTCATTTTGGCTTCTACAAAAATTACAATAGAAGGATGGCAAAGAAATCCATTTATCTGCTTTGGTTTTTGTGGGCCGATGATCCAAGATTGTCAACCAAGAGATGAAAGAAACTTTACCAATGTGACCTGTGTACCAACGGAGTTTGTGCCATGGAACTTTTGGCCTTTTGGGTGGCAAGACTTCCCAAGTTGCAACTATAGTGAACATAGGTTTAAGGTATCAAAGGAAAATGTCATTTGTTACTACTACTTTAGAAGCTTGTAGTTGTTGGATGGAAAAGATTAAGATCATTTCTCTACTCCTTGGCAAAATAAGCATCTGTTCATCTACACATGAATGAATGATTAACTCTTAAGCGGGTGCATCCACCTAAATTATGCAGGTTCACCACTCATAACTTCTTCTACTGTATGAGTTGAAAAGTGCTCCATAATATCAAAGAAGGTGGGGGAAAATTTTCTTTGATTTACGAAAAATCACCGAAACATTCTTTGCATCTTCTCTAGGCCTTTCATTGGTTCAATTGTTGAATATAGATTTTTGAAAATTTTACTTAACTTAGCCAATGGCTTCCATATATTTTCAAGTTCTTTAAAAGAAATTGGGAGTAGTTCTTTCATAAAAATATGATAATTATGAGTCTTCCAATCAGTAAATTTCCTTGAAGCCATAGCAAATTATCGAGATATGATGGATGCATATCCATCTAGCATCCACAAATCCTGCTTCCATTCCGCAACATGTTTTCATTCTTTGACGAATAGAGCACATTTCACTTCTGTTTCCCCTATTTTCAAGATGGAGCTCCCTTTGGTTCGAGTTCCCTTTATTGTCCTTCTAGTATGGGAATTTCCAAAAACTATTTTATTTTTTCCATTTATGATTTGAACCGAAACTACCAAGTGTTGGACGCTGACCAACCTCAGGACATGTTGGCAAGCCTCTTACAATATTCCACACATCCACTTAAAAATATGTTTAAGGTGGTGATCCATTTATACTCTCCGAGTAGAGAAATTGGCAGTATTATGGTGATATAGATGGTCTAGAATGAGGAAACGACAATGGAAATCGAACCAACATTTACCACCATATCGAAGACAAAACAATTTGGTATGAACGTACAACAAGTACTCCTGGCCATGGTTCTAGAACCGGGTGGTTCTGGTTCCAAGGGACCATGGAACCGGCCCTAAACCTTCCTTTGGACGGTTCAGGGCAGGTTCGGAATTAGTCAATTCCGGTTGGAACTGTCGATTTGGACTCGTTTCCGAACCGTTTAGTTCGGTTCTGAATCACCGGTTTGGACCCAGCCGGCTCGATTTTGTTAAAAAATTTAATTTACATAACTTTAAAAATGTACAATTAAAGATTAAACTAAAAATTTAAATATAAAAAAATAAATTAATTAGCTTGAACTTAATTTTCTTACGAAAAATTAAGTTGCCTACGTATCCTCTTAGGGATTTGAGGAATCAAAGCCTACTCAGTTCTCTCACCTGCATTTGGAATAATTGTCACCCCATTACCTTTTAATCACTACCCACACCAGAAGTTAATGTTCCCGTTATTGCATCAATCTCGACCACGAAGTCGTACAAATATTCATCTTCTAATTTCTTATTTTCTTGCCCTCTTATTGCTATTTTACTTCAATCTTCTACACAAACTTGAGCTTCTAGTGATTCTAGATGTAAGCAAAGATGTGACTCATCTAACATTCTGCCTCCTGCACCGAAAGTCTGTTCCATTGCAATAGTTAACACTTGACATGCTGAAATATGTCTAGCAATTTGTGTCAGAATAGGATAATTGTGAAGTTGGATAATAAACTCCACTTAAAATATGTGGTGTCATAAAAAATTTTTAAAACATTTAATAAATTTGTTCATACATTCCAATTTTGTGGATATAAACAAACTTGTTGCACATTATTGGACATAAATGTGCACAATAAATCTTTATATTTAAAAGAATCGTTCACGAGTTGGTATATCTTTTGAAAATTTTTTTGGTCTTTTACCATTTTCTTTATACAATTTGGACCATAATTTCCCCATCTGAGGATGTGTCCATAAATATGTAATAGCTTTTTTGATATGAGAAATGACAACATCCAAAATTTTTAAACCATCTTGAACACATAAATTTAAAACATGACACACATTTAATGTGAAAAAATTTACCACCAATATTAGGTTGACAAGTATTTTTAAGTTCAGTTTATTGAGGTAGTATTTGCCTATTCATTATCAAAAGAAATTAAAAAAATTTTATTAACTAAACTATATTCTTCCAAAATATTTATAATAATTCTATAAATATTATTAGTAGTATGACGCTCATCAAAAACTCAAAATGCAATAACTCATTTTTGCAAAAGCCAACTATTATCAACCCAATGACATGGAATGCCCGTGTATGAATGTTTTTGCCAATGATCACTCCAAATGTCATAACATAGAGAAATACATCCATTTAAATTAGCAAATAATTGACATAATTCTTTTTTTCTTTTTTATATAACTTAAATACAACACGTTTTAATATATTTCTAGGCACACATTTTGCCTGAGCATTTAAAGCTTTTTAGGCATAACTAATAAAGCCAACTCTTTCACCAAAACTAAATGATAAACGTTCAATACTAATCATTCTTACTAATTCTAATTTCTTATTTTCGTCAATGCATCTAAATAATTGAGAAGGAGTTACAAACCCATAAATTTGTGTTCATTTCTTCTGAGCACCATTTTGGCTAGGATGTTTTTTCTCCAAATGTCTTCTAAATGTTCCATAGCCACCGCCAGCTTTATACTTATAAATCTATCCACAATAATTGTAAATAACATCATAAATACCATCTGTTTTTTGCGCTCTTTTAAAATATACCTGAAAACTATTAGAACTAGAAATTTTGTCTTCTTTATCATGTTCCACATTTTTTTCACTTTCTTGAGTAGGAACATATTGTTGTTGTTCCTGCATATCAACAATATTAGGATTCGATTCACCAAAAAATTGACTTCTACCACTTGAGTTTGCCATTTTTTTACAATAAATAATAAATAGTCAAAATATATAATGATCACAAAGTTACAAAAAATTAAATAAATAAATTTAACTGTGTAAAAATTTAAAACTAATACAAAATACAAATAAAAGATAAATGGATCAATAACACAAAATATGATAGAAAATAGCACGAAATAGAAACTAACATGAAATATGAGTAAAAATATGTAAAGATCTTGGTTGAATAGCTGTTGTATGTAAACTGAGAGTTGCTGAAAAATGTAGCACGATGCCACAATCACAGAGAAATATACTTTATTTTTTCTAATTTGAAAAATACAGAACGGTTGATTATCGATAAGTCGATAAGCGATAGTCCATAGTAGGGCTATTCATTTCAACCATTGGATCCACGTGGCAGGCGGGGGACCGGGCTGTCTAACTGACAAGTGGGGATGATAGCTGCCAACTACCATGCACTCATTCATGCAAAGTGATTGATTCAAAGTTTGAATTCAAACACGTTTTTAACATTCCTACCGGTTTTGGGACGGTTCAAGTTTCGATCGCTGAGACAGGTGGAACAGGCCCTGAACCTTAGGCCTCACAGTTCAAGGCTCGTTTAGGATCGGTTCTGGCCCAAATCAGCCTGTGGCTATGATTAACAATAAGGACACGCAAACCATCCAGCGGTGAACCACCTAGACAATATATTCTGTGCTAAATTATCATTCACTATTGAGGTATGTGCCGCATGCATAATAAAATTTAGCTTTGTGGACACATTATATGGTAGCACTCCAGTCTCCCATAATAACTTTAGCTCATCCATTAGCGGTTGAAGGTAGACATCAATTCTGATTTTGGACTCCTCAGCCCAGGAATAATACATATAATAAATATATAAGGTTTTGCCATACAAATTTGTGATGGCAAATTGTATGGGATAACAATCACAAGCTAACAAGAGAAAGGTGTCGATGATTGGTTAAAAGGGTTGAATTTGTCGACACAAAAACTTAGCCGAACATTTTGAGGCTTGTATGCAAAATCTGGGCATATGCGGTTGAAATTCTTCCACGCGGTCCTATCTGATGGATGACATATTAACCCATCAACATTTTGATTGTCATGATGCTATCGTACGTGCGCCATAGAACTCATAAGGGTAAAAAGAAGTTTCAACCTTAGAACAATGGTCAAGTAATTCATTCACTTTATTGAGACTCATTTATGACCATGATTCCATCAAGTCGGACATTGCCCTAAGTCTTGATGGTCACAAAATGTGCACCTATCCAAATATTTTGTATCCTCATAATACAACATGCATCCATTCATGCAACAATTGATCTTACAATAGAGTAGGCCTAATCTTGCAATGAGTTTCATCACTTCATAATATGTCATTGGAGCAGCACTATCAAATGAGGTGCATTCTCAAATCAATCGTAGGATCTGACTAACATCTTGTGTCATATTCTAACCGGATTTGATGCTCTTTATCCTCATTGAAAGTGAAAGAGTTGAATGCTAAGTACATCCATGCCACAATAGTATATATATTGCACTCTTTTAACACAAAAAATGACTTGCCTGTTCATTTGATTCTTCGATGAATATTCCTCGTTTTCATGTGCATCAAGATATTGTTCATAACAGTGCCCATATCTAGCATCCATAAGCATAGACATGTAGTTTTGTATTATCTTTGACTCAAGTGGTTGCTAAGTGCTAGTGGATGTAATGTCAATATCAAGCGAACCTCTTCATGGTCCGTCTAGTAATAGTAGTTACTCTTAAAATTTTGACTTTATAAATGATACCTAATGTCATCAGATGTGAGAAGAAAACCCAACTTTCAACATTTTACACAAGAACCACTAATTTTCTCCTCCCTCTAAAATTGATGTTGTAGACACCCGATTTTGACCCTGTCAAATCCCGTTTCGTATCCCATATTTTAAATTTCATTTCAAAAATTTAATTTTTCTATTTTTATTTTATTTTATTTCATGCATACAATTAAAGAAAAACTGAAAACACAAAAAAAGGGTTTTAAGTGGATAGTGAATACAGTGTTTGTGGACGCCTGATTTTGACCCGGTCAAATCCCGTTTCGTTCCTACTAGTGTCACATATTTTAATCCTATTTTGAACTTAATTTTTTTCATTTTGTTTTATGTTATTTCATACGGAAAAATGACCAAAAAATTTGCACATTGAAATGAAAAAAAAGAAAGTTTTTTGGCCGAATTGCATGAACAGTGTCGTGTTCTTCCCCCATATTTTCAACAGAGGCGCGGAGGCTTCACGGCCAGCCACGGGTGGCCTTCTCGGCCACTTCCGACCACTTTTGGCCACACCAGCGACTCCGTTGAGCTCCCAGCTCCACCCCGAATCCATCCCCGTCCATTCCCGATCCTATCTCTCTCCCTCTCCGGTCACTTCCGTTCATTCTCTCTCCACCTTTCGGCGCCGAAATCGTCTGTTCCGGTGCCGTATCCGCCTCCTCTGACATCCATCGATGTCAGCCATCGATGAGCTGCCCTTGCTGACCTCCCCGATCCTTTTCACACCGGCTCTCTCTCTCTCCCCCCCTCACAGCCGAGATTTGTACCACCGGCTGCCGTGCACGGCACCGGCGTTCTGACCGGCCGTACGGCGCCATCCTGTTTCGGCCACCTCTGTTGACTTGCCGGACCTCTCCCGTTCCAGCCGTACTGCTCCCGGCCTCCAGCAGTTCGGCTGCCGTCTTCCCTGTCCATCCCATCTCTATTTCGTCATTTTATTTTATTTTATTTTATTTTGTTTTTTTTTCTTTATTTCAGCCCCTGAAGTTTCTGGTGTGTTACATTTCAGCCCGCACAGCATTTCCTCTATAAATATGCCATTCATTTGCAGATTTTGGGACATCTTGAATACATCAAAAAACACACATTGAACTCTCTCTTGAATATCCACTCTTAGACTCATGTGTTGAGCAAAAAAAAAATTCAAGAATCTTCATCCCGTTCCAAATTCGGATCCGCCGCCGACCCAATCCCGATTCCGACACCAACTTGGAGTTCTTCATCGATCCGAGCCGAGCCCGTGCAAATCATCAAGATCGAGCCCGAGTCCGTGCAAATCGACGAGTCTTCCTCAAATCCCGAAGGTGCTTGGGTTCGACATCAACCAAGCCAAAGTCTTGTTCATTCCTCGACATCGTCATCATCATCGGTTGTAGGTATAACTTCTTGATCAGGATTTAGGCTTTACCCTTGTAAATAATTTCTTTTGTTTTCTTTTATTTTCTTTTCTCCTTTTCCAAAATGTTTTACGAAAAATAGAAAATACAAAAAATGAGAAAACAAAAAAAATAGGATTCATGTTTTCATGAAAATATGGAAAGGGATCCTTGAAAAAAATGAAAACTTGTTAGTTAGGTTTTTTTAGAATGAATATATATTGCTCATCTTTTTTTTTAGGAAATATAAGAAATGATAAAATGAAAAAAAAAGAAAAATCAGGAAAATCAAGAAAAAATTATTTTTTATATAAGAAAATCGGGGAATGACTAAGAAATGGGTTGTGCAAAAATCGTAATGATGAAAAGGATCGTTTAAAGTCAGGTTTCAAAATTTTGTTTATCAACCCGACCACTTTTTCGAAACTTTTAGGTCAGCTCTGGGGTCAAAAATATGTTTCAAAATGGGGCTAAATATTTCCTAAGGTTTGGGGGTAATTTTTTGGAAGTCTTAGGTCTTTTCGAATCGACCCGGAGTCTTTTATCAGACTTTTTAAAACCAGCCCCAGCACCATTTCGAATTTTTCAGCTCTGTTTCTGATGCTTCTAGTGTGTTTTAGAATGGTCTTAGATGTTGTGTAAATTTGGGGGTCTATTTTGAAAATTTTGGATCGTTTTGGGATCGATTCGAGGTCTTTTACCCTTTTTTTTATCTGTCCAGATTGATTCCGAATTTTGCAGATCTGTTCCTGATGTCATTTTGTGTGTTTAGGAGTGTTCTTAGGCATTGTTAAGGTGTAGGGTCGTGTCTTGAAAATTTAAAATTATTCCGGATCGATTCGGGTTTTCGTCACACTTTGAAAAATTCACTCTAGCCCTACCCGAATTTTCCTGATCAGCCTCCCATATTTTTGTGTGTTTTGAAGTGGGTTAAAGTGTGTTTCAAGACTTAGAGTTTGACTCTTAAAAATTTCGAAACATTTCGGGCCAAGTTCAGGTATTTTGAAATGAGACGAATCGATTTTCGGGAATATCTTTTGAATCTTTCAAGGGTAGATTTGTTCGGGTCCTGAACGATTTAACTCAATTTTTATGTCATTCCCCAATACCTCTCGTTCTTATTTTAGGTAAACGAACCCAAAAGAAAATTTGGTTGTTTTGATTCGAAAAAATCTATCGTGATTGAATTGATCAATGTAAATATTGGTTGAAATATTTTATTCATGTGTATTGTTTCAATTATATGTGAGAAGGGAAAATCAATGTATTGTATGAATCAATGTAGTTGAGTGGGTGTGAGATAGAGAGATGATGATGGATGTATGTATGTAATCCCGAATATAGTGAAAATCTTTACTTTCCGCACTTAGAATAGGACGGTTAGTGGCATGCTAGGGTCGTGGTACGAATTATCGAATTTCTCTCTGGACCATCGATTCGAACTTCGATCAAGGAAATAATTGGACAAATTAAAATGTGCAAACAAACGACCTCGACCTAGGGACGGGTACCAAGTTTGGGCGTATTTTGGCTTTCGAGCTTCAAGATACGTAACAGGACCTCCGGACTCAAATCTCGGTTTCAAGACCAACAACAACCTAGGTGGTTAGTATCATGATCACTTAGTGACTTAGGCGCCTAAACGGCCTTAATAAACGGTTTAGTGGCGACTCCAATCCAACACCGATTCAAAGTCCCAAGCTAGGCCTCGTGCATGCCTCATGATCCTTATTCTTTTTCTCAAGTTGGAAATCTCGACGTCCGACAAATGTAAGAAGATACATACTCTGTAAAACATTCAACACCTTCATAGAATTCTTCCACGAGCATTCAATTAGGATTCAAGCTATTGTACATCCACATTTTATGTAGGGAATATCCATCTACAATACAAATATATAGAGTATTATAGTATTACACTGCAAGAATTTACATAATATCATCATTCAAATAAATTTTATTCATCAAATACGCATAACTTTCATTGAAAAAGAAAAAATAATATGATAAAAAATATGATTTATCGTAAAGGATGAGTAATAATGAAGACCTAATAATATGATAAAAATTCCTAACAAATGACGAACTCTAATTAGATGGGTATATGACATTAATATCCATGGATTTCAAACTACTTGGTTCCAAAATAACACTCTTACCCTCCAACCCAAGTAGAGGTAAGGCCATTGCATCTAGCAATATTACAAGTAGTTGTGCAAGGATTAAGGGTGTGCATGGGTAAAGTGTAAACCCAAAACCGGTGGGAACCTACTTTAATGAATAGGACCAAGTAAAGATAGAAAGTATTGAGAGTTCTATAAATTGTTCAAAGAGTATTATGTAACCATATGTGTACACAAATATACTCAAGTATTAATAGACCTACACTGCCACACTTTGTGTATGGTGAATTCCTCAAATATATATTGTTATTATGGTATTAGTCTTTGGAGAAAACTCTTGCCCATATATTCAACTTCACCTTTTTATCCATCTTTGTTTCCTCTTATCTTTCTTTACAACAACCTATCTATATTTCTTCCTATCCATTAACCAGGGCTTCTAACATTTCCCGTACCCAGTCTACATTGCCAAATAATCTGGCCACAATAATCGTGAAACTTGATTGTAAAAATTATTACCCATGGAAAAGTATCATGATGTCCCTCCTGCAATCTTATAATCTTCTTGAATATGCGGATGGTATGGAGATAGTGCCTCCCTTGACCATTGCTATGAAGCAAGGGACATAAACAACTCAATCTGGATTTTCCGCAATTGAGAACTTTTGATCAATTTGTCTTGCATGTATTTATGTTGCAATGACTCATGATGTTGGCCTATAGCTCATTGGACTCAAAACTACCGTTGAGGCATGGTCCAAGCTGTAGCATCTATATGATTCATGGACTTACACTCAAAAATTTCTTAAACATCAATGGAGGGATGTAGCTAATGGTGATTGTTAGATGGTGGATTACTTGAAAGAGGTCACCGATCTCGGCACTCGCCTTGCGTAAGTTAGGCAACCATAGCGTCTGGAAATCAATGATCAAATTCCTGCTGGGATGGGTGAAGATTCGAAGCGTTTGATTTTATCTCTCACCCTGATGATTGGAACTATGGCAACAGATGACCTCTCAGCCCTCTTACTAAACCAAGACGCTCGTAGAGCCAAGTGTTGATCCTCGAATAGGACCACCCCTATCTAGGCTCAATGGAGTTCTACAGACCACCAATGCCATGTGTGGAGGCTGATCAATGTACTATCATGGCCGCGGTCAAGGGGCTGCTCAAAGTGAAAGAGGATGACATTTATTATCCTTTAACCCTAATCTGCTATAGGATTTCGGAGGAGAAGACAGAGATATGGGTTGGGTTAGTTGGCATTATCCAGATCAGGCAGCCAGGCCCCAGGGAGCTCACACGTAGCTGATGGGCCTCATAACAGGCCCAACCTAACCTTGGGTTTTTCATAACCTAAACACCTACTTTGCTCACTCCAACTACTGCCTATGGGTTTTCTCCTATCTCATGCCAACTCTGTGCTCAATTGGGATATGTGGCAACATTCTGCACTTATCTTCCTCAAAATTTCCAAATCTTGCAACCCCACATTTTGTATGATCAGGGCTCTGGCACCCAGAACTTGGAGTGATATGTTGATTCGGGCGCCACTCACCACATCATTGCAAATATGTTGAATCTCAACATTCATGAGAATCATTTACATCCAGATCAACTGATGATTGACGACGGTTCGGGTTTACCCATTATTTTATTTGGTTCCTCCATTCTTTGCACCCCTTCTTGCACCTTTAAATTAAATAATATCCTTTATGCAATCCATCTTTTTATGAACTTACTTTTGGTCCTCAATTTACAAAGGATAGTGATTGTTTCTTTGAATTTCACCCTATATTCTTTGTTGGAAAGGGACCCACACACTCAACAGGAACTAACTCAAGGACCTCTAAAAGATGTACTCTATTGTTTGCAATCAAGTGACAGTTGCTCCGCTCCATCTCGTGCTCTTCTCACCACCTCTGCATCCAATACACTATGGCATCAATGTCTTGGTCATCAAGGTTTTCCTATTGTTCGAAGGTTCATATCCTTGTCATCTAGTAGAGTTAAGAATGATCACATGTCTCAAGTTTGCTCTTCATGTTAGATTGGTAAAATTTCTCAGTTTTGCTTTCTATTTACAATGAATAAAAGCTCGTCGCTATTAGAATTAATTCATATTGATATTCATGCTCATGTTCGCTCTCATACTGGACATTTGTATTAGTTCATTTCCTCGATAATTTCAATAAATTCTCCTAGTTTTTTCATAATGAAAAACAAAGAAAATACGCTTAAAATATTATGTGCTTTTTGCTTACAAGTTGAGAACCTTTTTGACAGAAAAATTAAGTCTCTTCAATTCGATGGCGCAAAGGAGTTTATCTCTTCTAAATTTCAATATGAACTACAAAATCGTGGCATCATCCATCGAATTTCTTATCCACACACCATAACAAAATGGTTTTACAGAATGAAAGCACAGACACATCGGATGCGGGATTCACACTTTTGGCTCATGCACACAGACACATTCTCCGTATCTTCATTTATCGTTGCTTCCCTTATTTATGTCCCTATAACAATTATAAACTCGAGTTTCACTCACGACCATGCATCTTTCTTGGTTACTTGCTTAAGTTCCTCGGCTATTGCTGTCTTGATATTACGTTTGGTAGAATGCTCATCACTCACACTGTGACTTTTGATGAGTAGCACTTCCGATACAAATCCATGCCAGCTAATGTAACTACATCTATTGACTCTCTTGAGGTCTCCCCAGCTAGTGTTGTTAGCCAAGCCGATTTCGGTCTGGGTCGAGCCAATTATGAACCGGTTGGGTCGGGCTCGACCTGAACCAGGAAGCAAATGGTCCAGTCTAGTTAGAAGGTTCGAGCCCAGATGAACTGGCCTGGAACCGTCATACAGACGGGCTGGTCACAATCTTATCCAGGCCAAGTTGGTCTGAACAAGCCATATTTATTATTTTTTTTAAAAATTTTTAGGATATTATTCAGGATTTTATGTACGATTTTAAAATAAAAGCGAAAGATTTTATTGTTAGGATTCGAACCTAGGTCAACTAGTTGAAAGTCAACAATCTTAACCTGTTGGACTAATCATATTTTATTTATATTTTTACATTCAATATTATATAATCAATTTGATTAAGGTATGTTTGATTTTTATCATTTTCAAATAAACTTGAATTATTTATTTTTAAATAAAATTAAAAAAATATAGACATTTCAATTTAAAAAATCATCCAAGGATGAATCGATCTTTTAGTTGAAAACTCCAATCAAGAACCGTACCTGTCAATTGCAATCAAAAAATCAAAGAAAGACTTGAGAGAGTGGAGTAGAATTGAGAGATAAGAGTATAAGATTAGTGTGAGTTAGATTGATGAATATGTGAGGTATTTATAGTATTTTAGATATGATATAAATTATATAATAATTTAAAAAGAAGAGAGAGAGAGAAAGAAATTGGGGCCGCATGGCAGGTGAATTTGACCGTTGGCTTTATAGTATTTTAAACATACGACTCTAGGTCGCAAACAAGCCAGTCCGGTTCCAGTTCAACGGGCTAATTTTGCAGACCCAACCCGTAACCAGGCCTCAACCCGTAGGGGCCGGGCCGGTTCATGAGCTGAACCGGCCTAATTGGCAACACTATCCCCAACAGCCCCATCTACATGTTCTTTTCACTCTTCAACCTCTATTTCTATTTATTTACCCCTATCTATTTCATCACCATCATCAATGAGTCCTTCATCTTAGACAAGTACAACAACTAATGTGAGTACCTACTTCTCGTAAGACACGTATGTATCTGACAGCACCATTATCATTCCACTGCAACGGACTCATCAGATGGTTACCAAGGTGCAAGATAATTCTTTACTACCGCATTGCTTCTCTATAATCCAACACCCAACTGCCTTTAATGTCACTTTCAATGCTCAGGAGCCTCAATCTTTCTCTATGGTGAAAAAGGCCTATCGATGGATGCTGCCATGAATGGTGAATATATGTCTCTTCTTCGTAATAGTACCTGGGATCTTATTCCACCTCCACCAGGATGGAAGATTATCAGTTGCAAGTGGGTGTACAAGGTAAAACATAAACCAGATGGATTAGTAGATCATTTTAAATCCAGACTCGTAGTTAGGGGTATACTCAGTAAGAAGGTATCGATTATAATGCAACTTTTAGTCTTGTTATCAAACTGTTACAATCTATCTATTGTCATCTCTCTATAGTGGCCTAATCACCAACTGGATATCAGCAATGCATTCCTCCATGGTCACTTAAATGAGGAAGTCTATATGTTCTAGCTGCCTGAATATGTGGATCACATGAAACTTGATCATGTTTGCAGACTTTGATGATCTCTGTATGGATTAAAAGAGGCTCCCCGAGCATTGTTTTGATGTTTAAGCCCATTCCTCATCTCCCTTGGCTTTACTAACTTCGCTGTTGATACATCACTATTCATCCCACGCATGTTGGACTATGCGATGCTCTTATTGGTCTATGTTGATGACATTATCCTTACAGGTTCCCCTTATGCTCCCTTCGATACCCTACTAGCATCTTTGCATGGAGAGTTCTCTATGAAAGATTTGGGGGCTCTTCAGTTCCTTCTTAGTATTGAAGCGTGTACTAACAATGAGGGGTTGCTCTTGACATAGTCTAAGTACATCCAATCTGTTATCCATTAGCAAGCCATGTTGGATTGCAATCCATCCTCTACTCCTATTAATGTCAATCACATCTCTCAGTTCTTAATGGTGATCCACTCCTGATCCACTATTTATCATCAGGTCGTCGGATGACTTCAGTATCTCACACTTACTAGGCCAAATATCACTTACGTTGTTTAACAAGTTTGTTAGTTCACACACTGCCCCATGACCACTCACTGGACAGTTGTGAAATGATTTATTTGGTACTTGAAAGGTACAATCTCCTATGGTCTGTAGTTCCGAAAGGATCGCAACTTTCTACTTCATGGGTTCTTTGACATAGACTGGGCTGGAAACCCTGATGATCACTAGTTGGTTAGTGGGTTTGCATTATTTCTCGGGTCCAATCTAATCTTCTAGAGTTTCGAGAAACAATGTACCATTAGTCATTCTAGTATTGAGTTCGAATACAAGAGTCTGGCCATTGCCACTACATAATTGATCTGGATTCAATCTCTAATGACTGAGCTTCGTATTTATACTCGGTGACCACTAATTCTATGTCATGAAAATATCTCAGCAATTTATCTAATCAAGAACCCAATCTTTCATGACTGGACCAAATATATATAGATTGATCACCATTTTATTCGTGTGCGTGTCCCTCGCCAGGAACTTCTTGTATGATTCACTGGCACTGGATCAAACTAAAGATATCCTCAAAAAGGGACTTTCTACTTCTTGATTTCATAGTCTTCGATCAAAGCAAAATGTCTGTGACCTTCCATTATGTTTGCGGTGGAGTAATGGATAGGATTGAGTAAAGATAGAAAGTGTCGAGAGATTCTATAAAGTATACAAAGAATATTCTGAAACCATATGTGTACACACAGGCATACTCAAGTATTAATAGATCTACACTGCCACCACTCCGGGTGTAGTGAATTCCTCAAATCTATATTGTTATTATACCCTATTGGATAGGTCTTGGGTAGGTCTAAATTAATATGGGTTAAGTTACGGGTATTGAATAAAGAAATTGGTCAATTCCGGTTCCAGCACACTGGGTACTCAGAATCCGAACTGGAACATGTTAACTAATTTGCGCAATTAATTTTAGTCATTCATAACTTCTTCGTTTGAACTCCAATCCACAAATCGTTTAACTATCATATTCATAACTTCGATGAACTTTCATTGAACATAATAATCGTTATAATTTAAAATTGATAATAAATAACATTTAAATAAAATATAAACATACTGAAAATTACACATATTTGATTATGGTATATAAAATAGTAATAATCATCATAAAAATATCAAAATAATACATATGATAGAGATAAAAGAACAAATAATAAGTAGGTTCTAACAGGATACATGAAACCTAATGGTATCTTGGTAGGATCCAGTTCCAAAATTCAACAAAGTATGGTCCAGATCCAAAGTTTAGGAACCGGTCTTATATAAGATAAGGTTTGAGTATTATGAAAAGATATAGGGTACCCTAAAACCTTAAGGTTACATAGCAAGAGTAATATCAATTATACCAAACCAATTACTCTATACCAAATTCTCTTTCTGGCATCTCTAATTATTTCCGACTATCTAATTCTTGTCAAAGCCATCAAAGTCGTCTTCAAAATGCCATGGAAATTTAAGAACATAGTATGAATATAAATAGAATAGACTTAAGTCACCTTTGGGGGGAGAAGGTATCTCGTGGCACAGTGTGGCTACGTGACATTTGCTTGCTTAGTTACATTAATCAATAAAAATCGGTTATTCCTAGAATTTCTCTAATAAAATCTAAAAATAAAAAATATCTGAAAAATAATAGAATTTTATAGTTGATATTATCACATAAATATTATCACGTTGTGAGATTGTTATAAAATACCTTTTTCTTTTGAGGATTGCTATATTGAATGGGTCAGTAGAGAGAGAGACTTTAGAATCCTATAATTTAGGACTCTTGATGAATAAATTCCATATCACGTGGTAGGATTAAAACTTGGTTTATAACGTGATTGGATACTGGTACCACCTAATAACTTAAGCTTTTAAATAGAAGCGGATCCGATCTCTTCTAAGCTTAGGTGGATATTTGACATGTTATCAAAATCAGCCGTGTGGACTCATACTTTGTTAGACTTGAGCATAAGAACTCGTGGTTAACAGAATACCTAACTCCTGAAAGAAAAATACACAGTTCATGATCAATTGTCCCCTCGCTTGAGTACAGAAAAAAACACTCGGATCGAGGTCAGTAATTGAGAGTGCGTGTTTAAGGATAGTGTCAAGTATGAACACATTACCATATAAGGGCAGGTGTTGAGAAATAAATCTCACATATGAGAATTAAGAGTTGAAATTTAATTTATAAGATAATTTTGTACTACTATCTAATAGCTCAGGTTTTTTGGTGGATGTGAGTCTGATTTCTTGTAGGCTCATGTGAATATCTTACAAGGACTCTATTGAATCATATTAAAAGAATATGCGTTTTTTAGGTAGAAAACTTTAAATGATCATATTTCACAAAAACGTGATGACAAAATACTAATTAATTTTCTCTGATTAGTAATTATTATAATAATTGTTCGAGCGATTAAGACTCATTGGCTCTTTTATTAAATTTTAAAAGTATTTTATCACATTACGTCTTGAGATAGGATATCCGAAGAATCTCTTCCCTCGAAGAATACCAATATTCCTCTTTTTTTTTTTGATGATAATGAATCTATGTATTATTATGGAGAAAACATGTCCAACATATAGTGTCACTTGAATTTCCAAAGTTCCAACCCCTCAATTGATTAGGTAGCAAGCAAATTAGCATAGAAGACTCATAAATTAGGCAACAATGATTCTTTGCCAACGAATGTGGAAGTTGGTACAACATATGAAAGGGCATTATCATGCCCTTTTTTTCCAAAAAAAAAAAACTTGTGTGGTGGCATGCCATTTCTCAACTCCTTCCCCTCTGCCTCACCAACCCTCACAAACCTCACCAACTGCCCATTTTTTAATAATTAAATTTCTTCTCCTTAAAAAAATTAAAGAAAATCATATTTCTTCCTTTTCTTCGTAGAATTCATTTTCAACAAATACATCCAATCGAATCCCCTCTGGCTCATACCAAGTTAATATTCCATGTTACTTGGAGATAATGGCTTCAGAGATTTTACCTGGAACATCGAAACTTTTCAGCTCTGTAACATATGCATAAATAGAATGGCTCCTTCACTTTGGAAGTGCAACTCCACAATATCTTTTTAATTGTTTTTTTCATTGATTAATATTGAAAAAAAAAAAGGGAAAACTGCTCAAAATGAAATTTCTGAATTTTTTCCGAACCAGACCGTGACATTTTTCAAGTTTTGTTTTATTATCTGGGCCTCTAACAAGTGTACGGAGTGAAATTAATTCTAATTGAACCAATTGATTGAGTATATATCTTTCACTATCATAGAAGTATGCTCGGGAAGAAGAGCACCGTTAATTGGGCTTGGGATACACTTTTTTCAACTTCTACTTCTCCCTCTAATTTACAAGTCTCGCTCTTTCTGTATGTATTACTAGTATCTAGATTTCCAGTTGTTACTGACTAATCTATTACAAGTCGGGTGAATCTATTAGGGTAAAACACACTCAATGTGAATTTTCTCCATTCACAAAACTTGAACGTGAGAACTTATTTAAGGAGAATATGCGTCCTACCGCCTCGACCAATCCAATTTGCTTACAAAATCTTATTTTTCATACTTATCTTAAGAATCCGGTCACCATAGAGTCCATCGCAGCAACAGCTGCATACAAGAAATCGCTCCACATCAACATGCTCTGGCAACAACATACTTAATCGATATATTGAATCCTTTCCTGCAAATAATTTCTTATTCAAGAGTCAGTTGAGTCACTATCAACTTTTTCAAGCCCGCAAGAGTCACTTCACCATGTTGATAAAACCCCAACTTTCGATTAATCTGTTGAATTCGGTTAAAACTAAATATTTGAGTGAAAAATCAACATTCCCTATTTCATGAGGCAAATCTAGCCTGCCTGATTCCAAATCAAATCTCGGGGTATGTTTCCTATATTCGACATCAAATAGCAAAGAGAATTCACATATAGAGAGCACCCAATTAAATTTGCACCACGAAGTAAAAAAAACATTTTAGATTTGTAGATCTAATTTTAATCGAGCCCAAAAGATTTATGGAGTTCCACAAGTAATGTAAGTTAGCTCGTACCAACTTGACAAACCGATAGTCATCATTCCTGGATCTTAAAAGTTTTCAAACTTCTTATTAAACCTGATGAGAGAAGGTGACGTGTATTTTTAGCTGAAATATGCTTGTTCAGATCCTGGGTTCTTAAGGAGGAGGATAAATTCCCCCTCTTAGGTGTGACAGAATATGAGCTATCGTATCGCGTACCAATTTTACTACTTTTATAAAATTTAAATATTCAAATTTTTTTAGTTTTACCATGTATTTATCTTTGTTTATACTACTATATGTAAACGTTAGAAAAGTTTGATAACTTTTTTACTTTTCATATTTGCCCTCAATTTTAATTTTTTTATAGTATTTCTTAGATTTATTGAGTTTTTATATATTTTTTAAAAATTTATAATATTTTAAATAGTTTATAGAATATTTAAAAAGACTGATATTATTTTGCTAAATTTTTTACCCTTTTTAAAAGCTTTTTTTTTACAATTTTTCTATAATTTTTAAAATATTTTGACTTTTTCCTTTTTTAAACATTTTTGATATTTTTTCTATTTTTAATTTTTTATCTTCATTTAAAGTATTTTCTGCATTGACACATCAACCTCTATGTTCACGTGGCATTCAAGTCATATTATCACATTACACCATTTAACAGTATCAATCAAAATTAACAAAATTTACTATTAAGTAACAGTTTTGAAAGAAAATTTACTGTAGTAAAATAAAAAAAATTAACATATTAACATGAAAATTTCTAAAAGAAACTGCACCAAACGCGTAATTTTCTCTTACTGCAAAAGATTAATTTCTTTAACAATTTACTCTCTCCCTCTCTCTCAGAAACATCCTATTTAGCAGTCTGAGAAAAAAAAAAAAAAGAAGAGAGAATAGAAGCATGAAAAGGGTTGGTGAGTAGGACAAAACCCCCAAGTAGCCTTCTTCACCTGCATCATGCACCAACCCCCTTGTCCTCGCCCTTCTTGATCATCCGATCCCTCTCCTCCGTCTCCTTCCCTGCACCGAACCCCTTCATAAGCATTGAAACCGCAGAGAGAGAGGTAATTCACCGAGGAAATTCTTTGAACAAGAAGAAGACGAAATGGCTCAGGTGATCAGAAACCCCGGTGGGTCTCATTTCGCCAGTGTTGCGGGCACATCCTCTTACTCCTCCAGACCCACCAACAGATTCAATGCCGACAGTTCAGTCCCCTTGAGGTCGCAATTTCTGGGGTCGAAGCTCCGGATTGGGTCAGTAAGCGCTGCGGTCAGAGTCCGTCCCCTGCCTCTCAGAGTCTCGGCCACTGTAGCCACTGGAGAAAAGATGTCGAAGGTCCCGGAGATTGTGTTGAATCCCATTAAGGAGATATCTGGCACCGTGAAGCTGCCTGGCTCCAAGTCGCTCTCTAACCGGTTTCTGCTCCTCGCTGCCTTGTCCGAGGTAACTCAAGCCATTACCATTTTTAACGGTTCCGGTAGTCCTTTTCAGTTCATGAAAGACAGTTTTGGAGCATGAGTTGTCCGGTGATCAACTGTCTGGTGCTTTTTGTGTGTCTGGGTGCAAGAATAGCCAGTCTTACCTCTATGTGATCTTTCCTTTCTAAGGAATCCGATAGCAAGTAATTTCTCTTCTAATCTCATAGCAATTTTTATGTTCATAGAAAATGATTAACAGTGTTGATTGTCTTTTTGGGATTTACTTGTCTACTGCTCTTTTAGCTGCCTAATTCAGCTGAAAAATAGAGCACGATTTCAGAAGCTATATTGACTTCCAAGGGTTAATATAAGGCAAACCTTTCGAGAAACTTTGATGGAGTAGCACGATAATTTCATCGAGAATTTGGGGAACTTGGATGAATTGAATCTATCGTCTCATAGGTCATTGAGGGACCTAATGGTTTGCTTTCTTTGATTTGTTATTTGCTTTTACTTTTACTTTTTGAGAGAACATGGGAAACTGAAAGAGTAAATTAGTGTTTTACTATGAATAATGAGTAAAATGAGGAGAGAGATGGACTTTTGAAAGTTGGAAGCTTGTTTGGTATCGCAGCCTCCTATTCCTGTGGATTACTTTTAACTACTTGCTACAATAATACTTGGTACATTATTAACAAAAGTTTTCTAATTGGAATGTAATCAGTAAGCATGTATATTGGTCCTCTTTGTTGACTTGCTTATCATTCATGACTGTCATCTCTTCTGTTGCTCTATTCTGCAATTTTGTTACTTTTTGCATGGAATATTTTTAAGAATTGTGATTTGTTTGTTTATTATCTCTTATGGTTTTTGAGCACTGTAGGTTCGGATCAAATTCTTGTTATGCACTGCACCTTTTATGCATTTCCTTTTCTTGCTAGATTGTCTACCTTGCTATTATTAGTGTTTTTAAATTTTCCTTCTGTTTTACAATCAGGGAACAACTGTCGTAGACAACTTGCTAGACAGTGACGACATCCATTATATGCTTGGGGCACTGAGAACTCTGGGCCTAAAAGTTGAAGATGACAAATCAACTAGACGGGCAATTGTCGAAGGCTGTGGTGGGCTCTTCCCTGTGGGTAGGGAATCAAAGGACGAAGTGCAGCTCTTCCTAGGTAATGCTGGAACAGCAATGCGCCCGCTTACGGCTGCAGTTGTTGCTGCTGGTGGTAAATCAAGGTCTGTTTATTGCCTGCGAAACATGCAAGTGAAAGTTCCTGGATGCTTTTTGAACTGTTTCCAAAAACTTTTTTAAATAATTTCTGCGGCAGTTTCTTATGAAATGCATTGCCTTGGAATGTCTGTCGAACAAAATTATTGGAAACAGGCACTGGTGACTGGAATCACAGTATATTAGTGCTGGAGACAGGTAGTGGTAGTAGTTGGTGACAATGGTGAAACAGTAGAAACTTGGGCGCGGACTTTCTGATGGTCAAAATAGTGCTTCCTGAAGCTTTTTTCATAAAAGCACATTATGGAACAATCTCTGAAACATTTCCGCACACACTTTTCCAAAGAAACAATCAAATAGGTGCTTTTTGTTCTTCAATGCCAAGAAAAATTATTTCTTATGAAGTTATCCTTTAAGTTGCGAATTCTTCTCTTCATTGCAGCTGATGCTTTGTTCATCATATTTCAGTTACATTCTTGATGGAGTTCCTCGAATGAGAGAGAGACCAATTGGAGATTTGGTGGATGGTCTTAAACAGCTTGGAGTGGATGCTGATTGTTTTCTCGGCACTAACTGTCCTCCTGTTAGGATTAATGGAAGAGGTGGCCTCCCAGGTGGTAAGGTAAGTCTATCTTTATTAACATGATAAATAGTCCCTTGATAATATTCTATATTTAGAAAAAAATTGTAAAATTGTTGTTCATTACGGTAACTGGTACAAAGGGCTGTCAATTAGAAGTTATAATTTAAACTGTTTTAGTTTTGGTGGTGGTGGGGGGTTTGGACATCTTTTAGTATGAGCAATGGAACGACAATTTCACATGATAATTGGAAAATTGAACGGTCTGGAAAAAATATAAGGATATATTTTATTAAGGCATCTACATTGTCAGGAGCACAACATCACACCATTTACAGGGAAAAATGATTATTTTATCCTTTCTATGTTTCATCCATTAAATATGGTTCGTTTGTTTGCAATTCTTCTTTTCAACTGTTCTGGATTGCTTCCACATCCTTCATATTTAGCAGCTTTCATTACTATTTAATTATGGTGTTAAAGTTAGTATGGATATGATCTGTTATATATATGCTGTATGTTTGTACAGGTAAAATTATCTGGGTCTATCAGCAGTCAGTACTTGACTTCTCTGCTGATGGCAGCTCCTCTATCTCTGGGAGTGGTGGAGATCGAGATCATCGATAAACTCATCTCAGTTCCTTATGTTGAGATGACCTTGAAGTTGATGGAGCGGTTCGGGGTCTCTGTAGAGCATAGTGAGAGTTGGGACCAGTTTTTGATTCGAGGAGGGCAAAAATACAAGTAGGCCTATTTAAGCTTAATACGGCATTTGCTTGGTTGATTAGAATTCTTCTGAGGCTTACTGGAATAAAGGATAAAAATTCTGTAGGACTCCTGGAAATGCCTATGTTGAGGGTGACGCATCAAGTGCAAGTTACTTCCTTGCTGGTGCTGCGGTCACAGGTGGGACGGTCACTGTTGAAGGTTGTGGCTCAAGCAGTTTACAGGTAACTTGAGTCGACTTAACATGTCTAATCCCTCTTAATTGTTAAATGATTAAGTTGATTGTGTGGCTGGTGCAAGATGATGTCTTAGATTTGACTAAATGGGCCAAGCATAGCCTGGTGAGTCATCATCATGTATTCTACGAAGAGGCGTCGGCTGAATTGAATATATAAGAATTTTAAGTGTCAAATGGACTGGAAGGGCTAAATCAGTTATAAAACCAAGGTGCAGAACCAACATGGTGGAGCACTAAGTGGGCTAACAAAGACAAAAGGATATTTGAAGTGGTTCATAGGAACATGAGTTAATTATAATCTGCATATCAACAGCGGCATAAATGCTCCCTTGAACCCTTTCCTTGGTCTGATCATTTCAAAAACATGTCTCCAGTACACCTACATATGTGTGTGATAGATGTAAATGTGTATATAAGTTGCGGGCTTTGATCTCATGGTTTTTATTGTGCTTACATGGTGAATAAATAAAGGGTGATGTGAAGTTTGCGGAAGTTCTCGAGAAGATGGGGGCAAAAGTAACCTGGACTGAGAACAGTGTCACGGTGACTGGACCACCACGAGAATCTTTCAGAAAAAACACCTGCGAGCTATCGATGTGAACATGAATAAGATGCCTGATGTTGCCATGACTCTTGCTGTGGTTGCACTGTTTGCTGACGGTCCCACTACCATCAGAGACGGTCTTTTTCTCTATCCTCCTCTTCCCTCTCCTGCTCTCTTTGGCACCCTCCCTCCCGTTTTCTCAATGAAGATTCATGATTTAAGATGGAAAAAATCAACTAGAGCAGTTCCTTTCTGCCCCTTTCTTCCTAGGAGGAAAACAACTTTTCCTGCTTTTGTTAATAAAGCACGCTGTCATGAAGAATTATGAAGCGCGCTTCTTCTAAAGTGCCAGTCTTTTATGATTTTATTCTTTTCAAGAAAAGTAAAAAAGAACTGTTCTCTCGGAAATATCCCATGTTGGTCAACTTTCAAGTCTGGTCTGTCTGTCTGTAAATATTAGAACCTTTTACTTTGAATTGCCTTGCTAACAGTTCTGCAAAATGGGCTCTCTTCATACAAGGGGCCATCTGTTTTTTTGTCACTCATACTTTACAAAGAAATGCTTACTTATAAGCTTAGAACGGAAAATGGACCATTGCTTTTCCCCATCGCTTGAAAAGGCAACCATGTTGTCTATATTCCTTTGAAAGAACTTGCCCACTCTCATATCTACCCTTTATCTGATTCTTGATAGACTCACTTTCCATTTTCTTTGCTTCAGTGGCAAGTTGGAGGGTCAAAGAGACCGAACGTATGATTGCTATATGCACTGAGCTCAGGAAGGTATAGAACTACTGGAGAGAAATTTCCAGTTTTTTTGTCGGACTCTGTTGATGAAATCTTCCTTTCCTGTTCCCCATGTTCTTGCCAATCTTCCCCGCGAATTTACTTGTTTCCTTTTGTTTCCCTCTGTAAACAATATTCAGCTGGGAGCAACAGTTGAGGAAGGACCCGACTACTGCATCATAACTCCTCCAGAAAGACTGAACGTGGCAGCTATAGACACTTACGACGACCATCGGATGGCCATGACTTTTTCGCTCGCTGCCTGTGCAGAAGTCCCGGTCACCGTCAAGGACCCAGGCTGCACCCACAAAACGTTCCCCAACTATTTCGAAGTTCTTGAGAGCGTCACCAAGCATTAAGGTAAAGCTGAGGCCAATGGTAAGGGTGTCATCTATGTAAATTAATTATATGCTCTTGTACCGTTTTTTGTCGCCGATGATGTTTTTCTCTCTGCTATCGGATCTTTTAAGACTATTCCAAGAAGTGAAGGGGTGGCATGTGTATTTCACATGAATATAATTTGATGTTATCTTAGTTCCGAAGATGATCTTTTCTTCAATTTCTCTGAAATAAGTTTTACGAGTCGTGATAGACCTTTCCTATTAACTGGCAGTTAAGGATGTTGGGAAAGGTTTGTTTCTTTTTATGAACATTCTCAAACTCCAACTGCAGGACCAAAATGAGAATACACGACGAGAATTAGTGGCATGTGTGTAGCTCGTCGCTGAGAGTGCAGGTAGAACTAGATGTTAGTAGAGCTTTAACTAGAAGAGTATGGACTCG
>CM075296.1:10458083-10478736 GCA_037672795.1 Lagerstroemia speciosa | reverse complement strand
GCTCGCATGTGCTCCAGTCCTCCTCTTGAAAACATAAAATCTGATGCCATCGCTGCACTACTTGATTGGTCCCCAATCATCCTTCAGGTGAGGATTTTTCCCCTATCTTCTTTGCAATTCACTAGATGCATGCTGCAATTAATTGCTTTAGCTGAGGTTTGGTTACTGAGTGCATAACTTGATTCAAGTGTCATTCATAGTTGGCTTGCTGAGGCTTGGGTTAATTTTGGATCTTCTAATTTCCCTGCAACCATTGATTGCTCTATGATTTGAAGTACTCATTTCCATTCCAATTCCAGGGGGATCGGGCTTTGATTGTCATTATGTGGCTCCATTTTAGCTCATATTCATTATTTAATTATTTTGCTTGTAATGATGTTGTCAGTTAGGCCATGCCGCATATATCTGATCAATGGAAGTGGCAGCAGTGTTTGATATAACAGCTTTTAGGTCTGGAGATTGGCCACTAAACTGTTCTTTTATATGAATTGTGCTTTCTGTGAGCATATTGGATTGGCTTTTTGGTCTATAATTCTTTCATATCAAGATTGTCATTCTTCTCTGGATATTATGGTTTTTGTATATATGAATTTGTCAAGAAAACCAACATGTGCTTGCCACTGGTGTTTTTTTTTTTTTTTATGATTCACCTTCAATTGGTTAGGAGGAGTTACCTCTATTTTATGCTTCTGTAGGCATCAACGAATTGGAATTCCCTCATGCATTCTTGTAGTCGTTGGGATCTAATTATAATTTGGTTTGTGTAGATGAAACAAAATTTAAGGATTCCTCGTGCTGAATGGTTTGTGCCGAAGCTGAACCGGCATAACAATATGCAAGTGCTTACTGATATTGAGAGTGCACTTGCCAATGAAGAGGACATGGCCCGGTTCCGACAAAGTTGTCTAGGGCATTTTCTAGATATAGACCGCGACATGGCGTTTAGTGGTGTGCTAGTGGTAAATTTACTATTGAGGGAAATCAAACATAATGGGCCGAGAGAAGAAATGTGGTTTGCTACTGGATGACAACATTTGCTGAAGTTGTTGAGAAAAGAGTTTTGCCTTATTATGGGCTTAAAATTTAGGGCTTGCTCAAATTTACAGCAATATGGACCCCCCCGCCCATGGTTTGCTACATCGATATTTTCAGAGAAAGAGAGATGTCCAGTACACTGATGTTTAGAAGGTCCTAGTTGGTGGTAACTTCAGCGAACAACTTGACACTGTTAAATTGTCTCTGAAATGCTTGTTGGGGGAATTCGTGTGGGTCACCGATAAGAGACAGATAGTGACAAATTGGTTGTGGGGCTTAGTGGAGAACTTAGACCAATTTGATTCCTTCCCATGGGGCAATCTTATATACAAGAACTCAATTAAGAAGTTCTGTCAAGCTTTACACAATTTGGAGTAGGTGGATGGAAATTTGAAGTGCAACTTATGTGGATTTACATGGGCATTGCAGAGTTTAATAAATAATTGATCTAAATATCAGTTAAATGAAATTATGAACAATATATTACCTGTATTATTATTCTCTACAGATCCTCACATTTGAAATGATTCCTAATGTGGTTCGAATCCTCCCGCATGTAAGGATTCGTGATGGAATGGAATATAGACCGAGAAATTGTCGGTGGACTTTTCGAGGTCATCCAGGTGAGACAACGGTTGAAAGCATTTTCACTTCTATGGTGAGATGTACTTGGCGGTTCATGTGATTGTAGATGTAGAATTTTTATGACAGATATCTAAAAATATTAAATGACTAATAGATGTACATGCTCTCGACACTTCAGCAGACAAATGTTGAGATGCAGCAACCTTATTTCATGGATTTACAGGTGCCATTAGTGGAGGAGTTGTGTCCAAATGAACCGTTTTGAGACAACAATGATAGGAATGAGGGTGCTGAGGGTGAAGAGGGAGATCGGTAGGGCTTTGATGCTGAAGATCATGATCACAATAGACAATAGCAATGTGACTCAATGTTGGAGGCTATGGAGGATCGAATCAAAGCATCTATTGCAGCATCTGAGAGACAAGTAGTGGAAGTTGTGCATAGACAAATTAACATTGTGATTGCAGCGTCTGAGGCTCGTTTATTGGAACACATTAAGAGCCTCATACATTCATCATACCCAGCACCTCCATCTCCAGCTGCTCCATCAACAAGCCATCCTCTGATGGTCCCTTCTACAAGTGAGCTATCTCCTCCATCTGCAATACCTCCATCTGCAAAATGAGCCCTCACCTCAACCTCCAACAGCTCCATTTGCAAGTCAGGTAAAAGACATATGGCAAATGACAAATGATTTTGATATATTGTATGGTGCACAGTCGCAATCGGAATGTATTGATGATTCTAGGATCAAGGCAACTAGAAGAGATATAAAACTCGTGCTGGGAAACGAACGAAGGCTCCCATATTTTGCAGCCCCTACACCGACCCAGATCATCATTTATGATATGGTGTGGTGTTAGGAAATGATAGCAGCAGACATTTTGATGTTTTGTTATGAATTTATGTTAGGATTGACCTTCAGTGTACATATTGACCTCATCTTATGTTGATGATATGCATGTCAAGATCATCTGGCTTATGTGCAGTGATGTTGGTATGAGATATCCTGACGAATAGGTCCTGATGTACATGGGTACTTTAATCCCAAGAAAACCGAAATTGGTCAAGATACATTCATGATAGGTCCCGAAAATGTACATGGGCAGTTGGTCCCGAAAAATGTTTGTTGTTGGAGGTCGATAGTCCACTGTAGTGAGCGATGCCTTATCAAAAATATATTTCAGACAACCACAGTGCATGTCATATGATGGGCATTAGAATCCATCTTCATCACCCTGGCATGTAGAACACTCGCTAATTGGGATATCCAATTACAAGCAATACTCTTTCGATCGTAGTGCGATTTCTGTGTCATATTGCATACAAACTCAGCCACAGTCATAACCAGCAAACAACGTGCAAATCCAAGACAAGAGTTGAGGCACTTCGCAATGTTCGTTGTCATCAATTGGTAGCGTGGTAATGGACAATGAACACGGGACCATTTACGTGGTTCTATCTCCATATGCATATCATAGCACCGACAATTCACGTGTTTAATATGTGCTTATCAAAATCATGTACCATGTAACTCCTTGCTATAGCCCAGATCAGTGCGGTGGAATTGTTTAACCAGATTCTATGAAATGTGCCAGCAACACAAGACATGTTCAGCATCAGGGAACGCTGTTGAATGCCTTCGGCAATGCTAGTATTATGATCAGATATGAACATCAACTCTTCAATATTAACAATAGCCACATGTAAAGCCCGAAAGAACCATGTCCATGCATGAATATTCTCTGTGTCACCATATCCAAATGCCAAAGGATATGCTTGTTCATTGCCATCCTTTGCACATGCTACGAATACCGTGCCCTTGTAACGACCTTTTAGATGGGTACCATCAACAACAATTATTGGTCGAAGATATTGCTGAAAACCTCTAATACTTGACCCGAAAGACATGAAAAAATATAGAAAGCAGTTATCAGTGTTAATGTATAGGTCCGTATGTAAGCCCGAATTTGCCTCTTGCAAAGCATGACAATATGATGGCAATAATTGACAAGAGCTTTTAGGAGATCCATATGTCAAAGAGAGTGCGTAATGCAATGGTTGCCATGCCTTGCTGTAGAGTATTTAAATTCCATACTTCCCCTTCATGTCTGCAATAATGTCCTTAGGCTTCATTACTCTTCCTTGAACATCGAACAATCTTGGCGCAATCACCTACCCAATGATACTAGCACTTGCTTGGCAATGGTATCGATGAACTTCATCACTTGTGCATGTTTGCTCATCGATCCACCCACGTACCTCCCAAAAGGTACCTTTCTTTATCTGAATGGCACGAAATTTCTATGAACAATTGGCCTCCTTGCAAACTGCATGGAATTTCTATGAACAGTACTTGCCATTCAAAGTTTCATCCTAAGGCATATAGGCTGAGTAATCTTTGCTTGTCCTTCTTATTCGAGAAGAACTGTCCCCCATAAATGACTTTTGTGTTTGCTACAGACACTAGATTTGTCGCATCTCCCTGCCATATGAATTCATCTACACCCGATATATGCCATTCAGTATTTGTTTCAACGGATGGTTACACTGCACCTTGTTCTTCTATGCCATAACTAGGAAGCTCTGCCATAACCAGGAAGATTTGCCATAACCCTTGCCTATCCAAGCACACCTATCCCATCTTGCACTCCATGACGGCTAGATTCAGAATATGGGGTCTGATCATTTCGAACATATTGCATTCCTGGCTCCTCCTCCTCCAACAAATCATGCACATAAATTTCTCATACTTCGCCGACATGCATATCTCGCTCTCCATTATCTTGATTAATTCCATGAAGGGGTGGTGGAAGTGACCTGCCTACTTGGGGCTGGTTGCTTCCATGGAAGGATGCATCGCCTATTGCACCAATGCCTACTTCATGAGGAACTTCTTGACAATCTAATCGAGCTACAAAAGTTACACAAATCTAAGGTGGATATATTTTTTCACTTAGTACAAACTCCAAATCTTCATCATTTTCCATATCCATTTGATATAGAACATCACCTCCTCCAATATTTGTTGAATGCAACTCCATTATAAATTGGCTATTGTTATGAGGAATACTGGATTGCAACTTTTTATACAACTCATCATATAAATACTCATTCGGACAATTATGCCTGTAGAGTTAGTTTGACTCCCCGAATATCGACAACCTCCATCAGCTGTACACTCCCATTTTCCATTGAACATAATCACCACTCGAACGCACTCCATGTTACTTATCCATTGACATGAACATATATTATAGGTCCCAATAAAGTCTTTATAGGTACCGATAAATCGGTCTTGAAAACTTATGAATAGGTCTTGAAATATTATGAACTGGTCCCAATAAAGTTCTAAATAGATACCGATAAATAGGTCCCAAAAAATTATGAACATAGCTCTAGCAATCATGAATAAGCCAAATAAAGTCTAAATATGTACTGATAAATAGGTCCCGAAAAATGTTAAATAGGTCTTGTAATATCAAAATAGGTACTGATATAAAAGTCCTGAAATATTATGAATATGTCCCAAAAAATCATGAATAGGTTTCAATAAAGTCTAAATAGGTACCGATAAAGAGGTTTCGAAAAATGATGAATAGGTCCTAAAAAATCATGAATAAGTCCAAAAAAATCATGAGCAAGTCCCGATAAAGTCTAAATAGGTATTGATAAACAAGTCCCGGAAAATTATGAATAGGTCCTGAAAAATCATGAATAGGTCCTGATAAAGTCTAAATAGGTAGCAATAAACAAGCCCCAAAAAATCATGAATAGGCCCCAAAAAATCATGAATAGGTCCCGATAATTTTCACTAGGACGGTTAGGTAACAGTGACTGGGAGGTTGTCATTGCTGCTGTTGCCAGTCTGATTGTCACCAGCCACCGCTTCTGCCCTAGTGATGCTCTGGTCACTGTTTGCCGGCCGATAATGCTCGGTGAGGCTGCCGGTGACGTGCTCGTGCCACCAGTGATGCTCTGGTGAGGTCGCTAGTGACATGGCCGTGTCACCCGTGCTCGGGTGATGCTCTAGTGAGGGAGAAGCTACTAAGGAGAGAAAGGAGAGAGAAATAGAAAGGAAAGAGAAACAATGGAGGGAAAGTGAAAATTTTAAAAGAATGGAAAAGAGTTCATAAGGGTATAATAGTCTTTCACTATAAGGAGATACTAGTTTTTCAAATGTTTACAAACTAGTGTTATTCTTAAAATGAAGTAGAGGAGCAGTGTTATTCTTAAAATGAAGTAGAGGAGCAATGCTACTTTTGGCCATTAACTCTTGATGCTTTTATACCATATAAAATTACAAAGAGGAGACGAAGTAATTGAGACTAAACCACTTGAATTTTGTTGAGTACGTGGGATCAATATATACAAGTTTACAGTAGATGGAAGGTAAATATCTTAAGTAACAGTATCGAGAAAATTACAGAATGAAAATCGTATCTATCCTAACTACTATAAATATGCAACAACACGATCGAAGAGTCTGGGATAATTAGGATAATATCCTAACATATAATTGGTTTCCTAATACAAAAGTTTACAAAATGTGCTTCAACATAAAATCAATACAAACAGGATTTACGCCACACCCAGCCAAACCAGATCCGCGTCGACTTTTACACCCCCCGTGCTAAGATGTGGAGGGGTCAACTGAAGTTTAAAAGGAGGAATTGAGACTATTATTACTCTCAATTTCATTATAATATGGTTAGCAGTGTAAATGAAAAATCAAAAAATCAAAAAAAATTCAAGCCAGGTTGGAAAATCGAATTCATGGATCAAATATAAATTTTGGGTGATTTTTTTATGTGTAGAAAAACTGATATGATAAATATGATCCTGATGCAAAAAATTAATCACGCCCCAATCATTTAAAAATATAATATGACACTTACTAGTTTACCTACTTTTCATATTTTAGATTTGAATTTTGTTTCATTTTTGTGTTATTTATCTTCTTCAATATTCTATATGTATACCTATATATATTGCTTTAAGTAAAGAGGGTGGATAGGTGGTCTCATTTTTGTACTTTTAAAATAATTCTTAATAAATATAAACACAAATAGAAAATAAAAAATAGAGATTCAATTATAAAATTACCCTCAGACTTATACCTATCACTTAAGCTTTTATATTTTATTTTTATTTAAATATGATTAAACTTGATAAGAAATAAGAACAATATAAAAAATTAACATCCAAATATGAGAATATTTTACAATCAACTGTATAATTAATAATTTTGTGCATAGTACAAACAACATTTTATTTAGTTTTTAAGTGCATCAAAATTTTTACAATTAGTATTTCTAATTTTTACAATCGTCTGAGGAGCATGAAATTTATTTTGTTATTTTTGTCTTTAATTTCTTATTAAATTAAAAATAGGGACCCAAAAGTACACTCCATGCTATTGATTTTCATGCTCCTTAGATGGTTGTTGGTACGATTTTTTACACTCAAAAAAACCAAACTTAAAAAATCAAGGTTCAAAAATATGCACAAAAACCACCCAACTTGAACATTTAGACCCTCAAACATCATCAATATTATATGCAACAATAGGAATTCTAGCAAAAACTCTTTTTTAATTCTTCACCTAGATAACCTTTCTTTTAATTATAGTAAGGCAATAAAAATATAATAATTCATAGTGAAAGTCCTATATTTTTTCATCAAGGAAGATTTTGTTCAGGCAAAGTAGTGTACAAAGTCTATATAAAGCCTTCATATGCAGTTGTCTAAACTGACGATATGCTAAATCCTAACTTGGATTTGTGGACTACACAAAATCCCTCAACCAAGCAAGAGCAAGACCCTTTTTTTAAAATTCTTTGAAAATGTTTGAACTTAATGGAATCTTCCATGGCATTCAATCTGACCTATTAATCACCATTTACATAATTGATTATGACATTTTTACAATACCTAGGTTTTTACCTCTTTATCGGTAACGAGTCATGGTTTCACCATTTAAACTTGACAAAGATACGATCTTGGAAACCTTTTTGCTATGGCTTTCGTCGCATGTTAGTGAGTTTCATATCATATTTGGTATCATATTTTATTGCATGTTTGTTAAGTTCATAGCAATCCCTTTAGAAGGAAGAGCTATTCCCTTGTAATTAATAATTGTAGAGAATTAAAACGCAAAATAATGGGCTACGTGCTATGGACTATATAACGAGTTAGATAATATATTCCAATAAAGGCTATTCAAGTATAACCCAAATTACGCTATAATATGAGGGCTCGATGTAGATTCGATTCTCAATTCGAACGTAAATTATTAGGAATAGCAACAAGTGGGAGGTTACAAAGATAGTGGCTACCACCTCATAGAATGAATAGGAAAAGAGAGTTGTGCCTGAATCAAGTGAATATTCCTTATGATGGTTCTTTTTTATTCTAATTGAAACTACAAAATACTCGTAGACCTTCTCTTTGGATTGTTCAAAATCTTTAATAGATCATAGTTTGAAAGAAAACCAAACTACAACTAATTCTCAAAGCATCAATGCCAACTAAAAGCACTCAATCTTCTCAGTAGCTCCTCGGCCGACTAACATGCCTTATAATATGGTCTTGTGCGCCTATCTTCCCATCATGTGATATTCACAAAATATCAGTACCAATAAATTCCTTCACAAGGGGACTCTTGATATCTTCATCAAGCAATGATAAACCATTCCTCTTTCTTGTTATTGCTTTGAGAGCCTTTGATATTTGCTTTGGAACCATATTTCAAATGTCCTCAAATAGGAAATAATGTTGAGGTAGATGCTTAACATGCTAATGATGACCCTTTTTGTTTGGACAACTTTTCTTTAGTGTATTCACACATATTGTTCAAGGTTCTTCATTGCAATCTTATAGTTGATATGAAAAGTTACTTCCTCTTATAGTCATTTCTTTTTGTTTCTAGCCTACATAGCTAGCTCCACAAATTCTTAACTTTCTAGGATATAAAAGCCTCAACGGTTTCTTTGACTCTTGTAGAGAGATCACGAATATTATGTTCAATATCTACCTCTTATTGCTCTAAAGCATCAATCTGGTCCATGTGAGGATCATCTTCTTGCTACTCCACCAATAGTTATGATGGCCTCAAAAATTCCATAGTCATACTTTTTTCTCTTTTTATCATGCAGTAATACTTCTCCCACTTCTCATCATCCGTTACCTTAGAGGTTCCAAATGATGAGGAACTGTGATGCTCCATAATTCCTGCATGTGCCTTGAAGATGCAATAAACGAAAAATTGCCCACCTATTGTTAGAATATTTTTTAAAAATTAACATTTTATGTGGCATGTGTATCTCAGATTTATCAATAATTTAATTAGGTCCATGAAATATTACATGGTTTTAATATAAAGATTACACATTGATGGACATGTATTGGTTTAATGCAATTAAAACTCCGAGACTTTGAAATTCAAGTTTTAAAACTTCCTCTCCTCTCATTGATAACTAATTCGATTTCCTCTCATTGAAAAAGATATTGAAAACCAACTAGAAAAGTGAGGATTTTCAAATCTGAAAAAGATTTTAAAAACTTAAGGAGCCAGTTATAAAAGAGAATGTCCTTCGAAGAAAAAAGGATAGAGAATGCTCGTGAGGGAAAAGAGGAACAACAAAGTTGGTTCTATCCATCAAGAGGTAAGTTCATGAACGTAAGGAGACAAACAACACAATCGTCTATCATATTTTGCTGCAAAGGTCTTGGGTATCGATAAAGGTAAGTGTCATGAAACATGTCTTAAGTGCTGTGAATTATGCGTAGTCCAATTTTGGATATACGGATATGTGTTAGATTTCATGAGAATGAATTAGAAATCTACACTACAATCAAGTACATGTGGTATCAAAGCATGGTTTATGCCAAAATAATTCACTAATCAGGGAAAAGGCTTTGATGAATGTGATGGAATATGCAAAATGACTAATGGAAAATTTGGTTATAATTGCTTTCATTGATTTGATATTCAGTTTTCAATTGGTATTTGGTAAATGATATTCTCGTTCACCAATTTGATGACATATGCTCTTTTGCTTTAAAATAGAAGTTGATGGATTACGATCTGTGATGAATTGTTTCTGGCATGGATTGCATGAATTGCCGAAAAATTAATAGACCTGATCTCAAAAATGACACCTCTAAGAGCATAAATAATGTTGGCTTCAATGATTAGTGTGGTTTTCGTGTAGGATAGTTACTATGTTTCGACATAAGTATATAGCTAAAACTGACACTGAACACTGTAAGGATAGTTACATGATAGTTACTAACAAGACCATCGTAAACTCTGCATAAGGTGTCAATCTTGTGTTAATAAAATTTAATTGTACCATAAAAAGCTATATCTTCCATGTCTTAAAGTCACTTAGTTTGATATTTAGAGATAGAAGCTTGTTAATCACCAATGTGACCTACTCGAATTGGTCTTTAATTATTTGAACTTAGTGTGATCAATTGTTATTGATTAAAAGGATGCTATTAAAATGACATGTAAAATTGATCGGACAATTGAGTTTATTGATTGTAACCACTAGGAGATCACTCAAAGATGGATCATTGCATATAGTCAATAACATTAAAGGGACAAATGCTCATACTTAGGTTAAATAATATGCATATTCAAAGATAGCATGCTAATTTTACTGATGTTTGTAAAGATTATTTGTTAAAGCATATTTGTTTGGCATCAATTATGTTGTTTGTGTAATTAAGTATTGCCCAAACGCGAACTTCAAAGCATATTTAAAATTTTATATGAAATTATTTAATGTTAATTCAAAGCACTAATAGGTAAGTGTGTGTGAATGCTTTGTAGCTTCTTTTAATTTCTTCGCATCTGGCAACATTATGGTACAATTCAATGGGCTAAACTATGCAGACTCGTTCGAACAACTCTGGTTTTATCTAGGTGTATTGAATCTAGATCTTGAATTGATGATAGATGAGCCACTATTAATCATAAACTAGCCTAGAAGTTAACAAACCTGCCTATGAGACTTGAGAGCAGTCTAACTGGTTGAGTCTAAAACTCATGAGGATGTTCATGGCTTAAGCATCATTGTCAAAAATCGATAATGTAAGGGAATTTATGGTTACAATTAAATAGTGTTCTAGTCGAATTTGACTAATAAATTGATGGTAGGCTGTCTGATGAGTAAGCCAATGATGAAGAAATTTGACTGGTTTTAGCTTATCAATGATAATGTGACTCAAGTATCCAACATAGTAGTGAGCCTTAAGACTATCGGGGTGGAAGTGAATGAAACATTTTTGGTGCAATTCATCATTAATTCATTGCCTATTAAATTTGGCCAGTTCCAAATGAACTATAACACTATTAATGACAACTGAAACTTTAAGAGTTGGAGGACATGCTCATGCAAGAGAAAGGGAGATTGATGAAGATAAGAGTGCAATCCATCTACCTTGTAGTTGATGATGGTGTTGCTAGTGGTAGCAAAAAGAAGACGGGAAAGAATGACAAGAAGCAGAACAAAGTTTCAATTAAAGATAGTAAGGGCCAAGTCCATACAGAAATAAAGTGCTTCTTCTACAAGAAATCTAGGCAATTCAAGAAGGGCTGTTTGGAAAGAAAGGCATAGTCTGAGAAGAAAGGTATTTATTACGTTTTTATTTGCTTTGAACAGAATCTTATAGAAGTGTCAAATAATATCTAGTAGTTAGATTCAAGTGCAACTATTCACATGTCTCATGTTGAAAAGGGATTCCATACAATTCAACATATAATAGGAAATGTGTAATACTTGTTCACGAGGAACATGACGAAGGTATGGATAGAAGGAATTGCGAATTATAGGCTAGTCTTGGGCACTTGGTATCATATAGATCTTGAAGTGTCTCTTTATATCCTTGATTGTGTCAGAAATCTTGTTTTAGTAGGAAAGATGGATGCCTTAGGTTTTTCTATTAAGTTTGGGCATGGTAGTTTTTCTATGTATAGATATGAGTAATTTTATGGTTTTCGTACTTTAATGGATTCACTTTATGAATTCAACCTTAGCATTAAGTTTTCTGAATCTCTATTTTATGCTAAAAATCATATTGGTATTAAGCATAGTGCAACTAATGAAATTTTAACTTTCTTATGGCATCAAAGATTGGGACAAAGAAAAGGATTGGTAGGGTTTAGTGAAAAGTAACATCCTTTCTCATTTAGATTTTAGGGTCATGGATGTGTGTATAGACTGCATAAAAGGAAAATAAACTAAAAACACGGTAAAAAAAACACCCACAAGAAGCATTGATGTCTTGAATTGAGTTGCACCAATATCTGTGGACCACTTATTGTTCGTTCTTGGAATGGAGAAAAGTATTTCATCACCTTTATCGATGACTACTCACATTCTGATTACATATAGCTATAGCATGACAAGCTCGACAGAAAAGTAAAGATAGTGAGGTGTGATAGAGGTTATGAGTATTATGGAAAATATGATGAGTCTAGACAGTGTCCATGACCATTTTTAAAGTTCCTCAAATATAGGAGCATTTGTGCACAGCATATGAAGTCCAATACACCCCAAGAATGACACAGCTGGAAGACAACTATATATTAATGGATATGACTAGGAGCATGTTAAGTAATTGCTCTTGACCCCTTTCATTATGGATGCATGCAAAAAAGACAACATACATGTTGAATTAGATTCCAAGTAAGGTAGTTCCCAAGACACCATTGTGGATAGGGAGAAAACCAAGTTTGAGGCACCTTCATGGTTGAGATTGCCCAGCTGAAGTACTGGTATACAATCCACTTGAAAAAGAAAACATGATCAAAAGGCAATTAGTGGATTATTTATTGACAATTCTGAAAAGTTAGAGAGATATACGTTCTATTGTTCTAACTATAGCATGAGAATTGTGGAGATAAGCTATGCTAGGTTCATTGAGAATGGTCAAATTAATGGATGTGTTGAACCACGAAAAGTGGACATTTAAGAAATTTTGGTAGAGACTTCTGCACCCGATATTTCTTTTAAAGTTGTTATTCCCATTGTCATATTACCATCACATGACATTACAATAAAAGAAGACAATGTTAAAAATCTGCAAGATAAAAATGTAATAGATGATTTGGTCACAATATAGGAAGAGGTTGATAAACCACAAGTCACCTTGAGGTAGTCTGTAAGGCAGAAAAGACCTGATATATGGGATGGCTATGTGGTATATACTCTTGAACATGAACGTGGCTTAAGTACTAATGAAGATCCGGTCTTAGTCAATCAAGCCATGAATAGTAGCAATTCTGGATAATAGTTTAATGTTATGAAAGAAGAACTTAAGTCAATGGATGTTTGAGACTTAGTTAAGTTGCCCGAAGATTCAAATTGCTTAAGGGTTTTCAAAGATAGTTGGTTGTATGTGGGTATTTAAGACTAAACATGACTCAAATAGTAATATTGAAAGACATGAGAGGCAAGCACAAGAAGGTGAAGAGGCAAAGAACATAGTTGTCAATAATCTTTTGTTGTAGAGATCTATGACATGGATCAAGATAAATATCTCCAAACCCATCTCAAGTGCGCCTAAATTATACATAGTCAGATTTTAGGTGTATGAATGATGTGTTAAATTCGTGACAGTGATTTAAAAATCTACATTACAATGAATTACACATTTTTCCTCAAAAAGTCTTGTATGTATTATGATAGTGAAAGTTTTGTTGTCTAACCATACATTATTCTGCATCCTGAGAAATATTCTGATACAGGCCCCTCAGAGTGTGATCCTTCCCAAGGGAAGTATATGCTCAGTAGAGGGATTCAGTTCAGCACTTCTCCCTTGGGAGGATGGTGACGACTGGTCAGTTGACATAGTTTCCCAATTATGGGTTCAGTTCAATGATTTATTTGTTCTGCTAAGTGATATGTTAGTTTTGTTAAGTGTTGTGTTTGTTCTATTCTCTAATATGTTTGCTCTGTTTTGTAATGTAATTATTTTGTTTAATGATATATTTGGTCCGTCCAGTGATATGTATGTGTTTCTTGATAGGAATATATTGTTTCACTCTTTGATTGATAGTAACTACTTGAGTGATGTAACTACTTGAGTGAGCAAATCAGGTAATGCACTTCTATTAGTTACGAATGTTAATTGCTAAACACATCACTGATTTGTAAGTTTAGAAGAATTAAACAATATATATATATGTGTATAGGTTATAAAGTTAAATGTATAAATACATATGACTCATTTCACCTTTTAACTTGTTACTTACTGCAATGTAACTTACACTCTTTTGTATATTATTTTTCATATAAGCCTCCAATCAAAATAGTCATGCAGTGAGTAGAGGTAGTTGTCAACAGGGGAGATCGAATGACGACCTTAAGTGTCATCGCATGACAGTACTCACATGATAGTACCAACTAATAAAATTAATTCATTTTAGTTTTTTTGTTTTAGGATTTTATTAAAGAATCTTAAAAACAGGAGAATTTCATTGATTTGTATCGCCACGTAAGAATTGTCACACAATAACACCGTTACACAGAAGAATTGCTCCTTTTTCCTCCTTGGGTTTTCATTTTTTACACTTGAGGTCTGCTGATTCCCCCAACCATTATCGACATTAAAGTCTGCCGCTTCCTCCCAAAAATTACACTGTTCCGGATATGGGCCATCTTACCATTGACTTCGCTTGGGCTAAGTTTTAGCTATTCTGGGTCATGCCGCTTATCGAGCCCAGTGATATTATCCTGTCATTAATAAACGAAATTTTTTCTAGTCCGACTAAACAAACTTGTCCATTTGACTTTTACTATGTTCTAAGTTTTAGATTTTTTTGTCATCTGATATGCATAAGTTTAATGAATTCTATCTATTTAATAGTTTAATTAGGTCAAACATTAAAGGAGTAAAACTCTCTTAATCATTAATTTTTTTTTCAAATCACACAAATTAAATTGGTAATCTTTCTTGATCAAAATACGTGCTAAATCATTTCAACCAATCTATTCAGTTTTTGACTTTTAATTGCATGACAACCAATTAAATTAATTTATCTATATGTCAATTTTAATAGTTTAATCTCCAAGGATATCCAACTGTAAAAGTTTGCTCTATGCATAATTCATGTGAACAGAAGAAATCGAAGAGAAAGATCTCAGGCTATACTTTTCCAATAATTTGATTTGACAATTTTACTGCCTTTTACTAATATTTTGAGTTACTTTAGTAGTATTAATATTTCCTATGTATTGTCAGTTTGCAATAATTCTTCAGTCAGTTTATAAAAAACTAATACATTGATTAAATTGTGAATGCAAATTATCGTTTGCCTATAGTTGTCTCGCAATTACAAACATATTATTGTACATATTTATTACCTATAAATATGTAAGTCAACTATTATAATATTTGAATGGTTCAATATTAAAATATCTTTTACTCCCTTAGTTTGACTTTTGGGTCACCATGTATCTATCCATCTTCTCGTTACACTCCTTCACTTATATGAAATTTATCAAGATATTAGAGCACATCAATCCTAATGAATTTGTTGTCCACTATAACTATCCTTTATCAGAACAAGTCATAATCGGAAAGTTCAATCATTTGGAGATATGTAGAAACCGTTACATCTGGCAAGATATAAAGAGCATTCTCTTTTTGGTTTGCACATGCAGTATTTCCTGGGCAACTGAAACTCACCTCAAGACTAATCTGCGGTCGGGCCTGAAAAAATTCCCGTTGACCTCCCAATCTGATATTTGATCCTGAGATCACCTATTTAGGAATCTAGTGAGGGAATTATTAGGTCAACCCCAAGTTGATGATATAAAGAATCTTCTAACTACTAACCATTATGTTGCTGCAATGTAAAACAGCTATTGCCCGCTTGGCCGATGGTAATTAGATTAGCTGCTGATAGCAATCAAAATGAATCTTTTGCTGTCCTACATATTCATCTTGAAGGGATTGTGAAGATTTTATCTTCTCTTTCTTAGGAAATAAGATTTTAGATAAAGATAATTGCAATATTATATTTATTTATTCGTTATATTTTCTATTTTGTCATATGCCTTACCGCTTAGCCTATAAATAGCTAAGTCGGGTATTGTAATACTTGAGTTGTTCAATAATGAATTATCTTTTATTCTTGTAAGTTCGACTCTCAGGTCAGCACGTATCTTTATATATTCTCGTTACAATCCTTCACTTATATAAAATTTATTACTTTTTGAGGAATTATTTTCAATAATAACAAATATTTTTGAGTTCAAAAAGAAATAAAAGGAAGAGACAAGTACAAACATTTGTCGGTTTGGATGGTCCGGCACCTCTACTACTTAAATAGGATCTCATAATCGAATCTTGTAAATAATAAGAGAGGTTTAACCCATTAGTGGGCCAACCAAACTTGGACATCTATTAATTATGACCTATTGGACTTTTGAATAACGGATGTATATACCCAAAAAAAAGGAAGTGAAAAAAAAGAATTATGAAGATTCTCAACGGCAAGAATTAAACTCATAGTACTCTCTTACATTTATCAAACTAATGATATATTCATCCAAATATTTTACAAATTCATTTATTCTATTTGATGTCTCTTCACAATTTCAAATTTTTAGCTCTTACTAGAAGATTAGTTCTCACGTGGCTAATTAACAAAAAGGCACAGGGAAGGCGGCGTTGGTTGGACTATTGTCATATTAAAGAAAACTAGTCAACGTCCTGTGTTTCACTGTAAGGGTTGACGAACATTTAATAATGAAAAATGGTCCTGAATTAATTTTTTAAAAATTATTCTTTTATAAAAAGTTATGTTCAAATAGGGATTGTTTATATAATAGAATAATAGTTTAACATTTTATGAAAAAAGAATAACAAATAGATAAATATTGAAAATAATAGATATTCATCCGATCTATTATGATCGGTCGACATAGAAGAAACATGAGAAATGGGTGAAAAGCAAATATGGCTAAGAGAAAGGAGGAGTGGGTTAAAAAAAGAAAAGCTAAGTAATTAAGGAAATAGGGAAATCGGATAAAGATAATACGTATAGATATAAGAGAAGAGATTTTAACTAAATAAGAAAATAATTTCTTTAATATGAAAATTGATTTCTATTTGCATGAATGGATTTCTATGAAATTAAATCAAATTAATAGATAATTAAATGAAATAGTAACGATAAGTATAAGTTAGGAGATTCTAACTAAATGGAAAATAATGTAACTAAATTGAAAATTTTGTTATGATTTACATAACTTAGCAATGGATCGAAAATTGAATAAAGAAAGAGGGGAAAAAGGAAAAACGTTTAACATGGGGTGATGCAGCAAACATATAACAACCTTTGTATTTTACTATTTATAAAAATTAAAAAGAATATAAAAATATCAAAAAGTGTCTGCTGAGGTTTGTAACTCTACTTTAGAATAGAGTATAGATATTAATATTATAGGTTAAATTTTGAGATGTTAAATTTAACAAGTACATTGGATTGATAGGAAAATATGAATATGATAGTAAAGTTTGATTATTATAAGTAAAATAATTGCAAAGTTGGTGTTAATTCAAAATTTTTATTTTAGACATGAAGTTTTAGCTCATAATATTATACTAAGATGAACTTTATAATTAAATTGTACAGTATGTTGAATGAAATCCGGATTTTATAATAAAACCTATTGACATCTCATTTTAGCTCAGAAAATACTTGAACCTTGATCTCAAAAATTGAGCGAACACGTACCCATATCAAACTTGATGCGATGTTTGAGATTAAAATTGAGGATCCAATTGAATTGTCTATAGGGAAAATTCAAATCATTGTGAAGAGTATCAAACTATTTTCAATTTAATATATCTTGGACCCCAAGATTTGATCCAGAGAATAAGATATGATTTTTAAGTGAAATTGGCTGAACTTATCTTATCATGTAACTTGTCCAGTTTTATTTGAAAAAATATTTCTAATTATTGAGAAGTCAAAATTGAGTAGTATTAGTATCATTTGAATATTAACTCAGGAAAGATTAAAGAAAAAAATATAATAAAGTATCAAGAGATTGAGAAGAAATTCAAAAAAGAATGATTTTTGTGCTATAGGAAGTTATAAGGAGTAGTAGAAGCCAAACAAAATTTAAAAGATTATAGAGAACATTTTTTAGGGTCTTTTTCTGAATTTCTTATTCTAGTAAATCTTAATTGAATAAATTTTAATAAAAATATAAAATGAAAATAAAATAATTAGTAGCTCACGTAATATGAAAAATTACCTAGGATTTTAGGAAAGGAGCATTGGGGAAGTTCCCCAACCCTTTGTTTGGATTGAGAGATTCGGAGCGGAGGGGAGGGGAGGGATTCGGAGGGATAATTTTTTCCTCCAAATCCCTTATTTGGATATTATTATTAGAGAAGGAATTTGGAGGAATAAAAAAGTTAATTTTACCTTTTCAATCTTTTGATGTTTAGATATTATTTTAAAGATTTTTTAATATTTGCAGCCCTATTTCTCACGATGTTGATGCGTACGAAAGTTTTAAACTAAAGAATAGATAAAACAATACCAGTAAAAACATTTTTTGAAGAATACGATTGTAAGAAGGAACAAGATAATACCAAGTTTTTAGGGGTGTATGCTGCAACTTGAACTACAAAATTTCTAATAGAACACTTACCACCGAAGTAATAAACATGAAAAGATATTCCATTTGAATATAAAATCAGTAGCAAACATAAAAGAGAACCACAACATATAATCCAAAATAACAAGAAAAACAGAGGCAACTGTCCAATTAAAAATCATCGATAAGAACCACATCAATACTTATACCATCCAAGTCATGAAAACTAACAAGCTAAAAAAACAATAACCATCAACGATTGGAATGTAACTTGCTAATTTCAACAATTTTAACAGGTAACAGTAGATCGTAAGTAGGCATGCGTCATTCTAACAAACAAAAAAAAATCAAGAATCAAGCAACTCTAATAGATAAAAGCAAATAAAAAATTTTACGAAGTTCTAACGATAAAAAAGGAACCGAGCAAAAAATATGTTCGGGCAGCAACTTGAGTTGGATGTAGTTGAGTAAAGGTGGGATGATGTGTCGGGCAACAGCAGAGGATCAATCGTGTAGGAGAAAGGCCTACAGGATGTGGATTGGTGATGGTCGAGCGGGGAAGGCAGCAGACAGGCGTTATTAATGAGGAATATAGCATCAATTTTTTTAAGAAAGTTTAGGGATATTTTTATCCGAAAATTTTTAATCCCTCCAAATTCCCCCGATTTGAGGAATTACAAAATTGAGGATCGGAGGGATTCTAAATCCCTCCAATTCCCTTTTAAAAATTACTCAAATAAAAGATTTTATTATCCATTCAAATCTCTCCCTTCAGATCTCTAAATCCCCTCATCCAAACAAAGTGCAAGAGCGCAGCCGCGAACAAGAAAGGGGAGCAGACAAGGGTGGGGGATTTTTTTCCCCTCAGCTGCACAATCATCTCCGCCACCACCGAGCACAGCGTCCCGGTTCTTAATCGCCGCCCCAGAATCCGTCACTACTCTTTCGTCTGCCCTTCAGCTCCGCGACACTATCAGTGTTGCCTACCCCACTTTAGAGCTTCACTATAGTTTCAACCACTCTCCCGACTCCCCCACTCCCTCGTTGATTGTTCCATTCTCCGACCATCTCGATTGCCGCTCTTATCGGTCTATCTTAGTGTTTAAGCCGTTCGTCACTTTCATCAGAAAACAGAGCTGACCGCATGAGACACCTCTACCTCCATTGGCTGTGATCACAAGGTCGTCTTCCCTGGATCGATAGCGACTGGTAAGTCAGGTAAATTGCGCTTGAACCGTCCTCTTGGTAACGGGATAGGGCATGAAATTTGTTCTATTTCTTTGATGTTTGATTGAGCGTGTTTTCCTTCTTCGTCCTGTGCGGTTGAGCTCATGTGTGCCGGGCCATCAATCCTCTTTAACTGGTTCGTGAAATTTATGTTGAAGAAGTTGTTCGTGCTATTTGGGAATTAGCAAAGAAACATATTGCTTGAGTTTAACGGGATTTTTGATTGAATGATAGACAGCTTTGAGTATGAATATTAGAGTCTCGTGAATATCATAGAGTCCATAGTTCGGATTTTTGATGGTCCGGTTATGGAAATATGTTTGAATGTTAACGTTGTGGTGTGATAATCGTACGAAATGCTCCTGGCCGCTGTTCAGATTAATAGGCTGTGCGGCTTTTTGTTAATTTCGTTTGGAATCATACGAAAGATTCCTGGCCATTGTTCGGATCGATGAGCTGCCCGGCTCGGATTTTTGTTAGCTGCAAATTGATTGATTGCGCCACTTCAGGCTTCTAATAATCTTTCCTCCTATTCTTTGTTTTTGTTGGTCGTCTTGTAAGATTAAATCCTGATTTGGCCCGCATGATTGTCAACATACCATTCTTGGTTTGGTATCGTCCCAAGGTTTTCGGTACGGGATCAAAGCTAAAGAATCGGAGGACTCATCATTCACGGTTTCTATAGCTAACTTGGTGACCATTTAAGATTTAATATCTCCAAAGCAAGTTAATATGTAATTTGAGGCTTTTGTTTGTGCAACTCTATCATTCATGGTGGCAATATTCTTTCATGAACCTATGCCTAGGATTTTCTGCTGCTTTCATGTTATTCAGACTTACCCGGTCGGTTGTGTTTAAACTGCCTTAATCATGTCCATCCAAATGAGGTTAGTTCATTGAAAATGTCGTATTGAGTCGTGAAGAGTTAGTTTGAAATCCAAGTTGATCTTGTGAGGACATTTAAAGGGTCCTTAATATTATCATTCGCATTTGACATTCCTAGGGTCCTGACCATCTAGTTGATAAAGAACAATTCGATCACAAATCAAAGATAATGATAAATTACTAGATTCTGCAGATTAATCATTCACTTAAACATTTCACGCATTCAACCGTCATTTAGGATATTCTATGCACATCCCTTCACTGTGGAATTGTGTAGGAGGTTAATT
>CM075296.1:10381457-10457583 GCA_037672795.1 Lagerstroemia speciosa | reverse complement strand
CCCCATGACCACTCACTGGACAGTTGTGAAATGATTATTTGGTACTTGAAAGGTACAATCTCCTATGGTCTGTAGTTCCGAAAGGATCGCAACTTTCTACTTCATGGGTTCTTTGACATAGACTGGGCTGGAAACCCTGATGATCACTAGTTGGTTAGTGGGTTTGCATTATTTCTCGGGTCCAATCTAATCTTCTAGAGTTTCGAGACAATGTACCATTAGTCATTCTAGTATTGAGTTCGAATACAAGAGTCTGGCCATTGCCACTACATAATTGATCTGGATTCAATCTCTAATGACTGAGCTTCGTATTTATACTCGGTGACCACTAATTCTATGTCATGAAAATCTCAGCAATTTATCTAATCAAGAACCCAATCTTTCATGACTGGACCAAATATATATAGATTGATCACCATTTTATTCGTGTGCGTGTCCCTCGCCAGGAACTTCTTGTATGATTCACTGGCACTGGATCAAACTAAAGATATCCTCAAAAAGGGACTTTCTACTTCTTGATTTCATAGTCTTCGATCAAAGCAAAATGTCTGTGACCTTCCATTATGTTTGCGGTGGAGTAATGGATAGGATTGAGTAAAGATAGAAAGTGTCGAGAGATTCTATAAAGTATACAAAGAATATCTGAAACCATATGTACACACAGGCATACTCAAGTATTAATAGATCTACACTGCCACCACTCCGGGTGTGTGTGAATCAAATCTATGTGTTATTATACCCTATTGGATAGGTCTTGGGTAGGTCTAAATTAATATGGGTTAAGTTACGGGTATTGAATAAAGAAATTGGTCAATTCCGGTTCCAGCACACTGGGTACTCAGAATCCGAACTGGAACATGTTAACTAATTTGCGCAATTAATTTTAGTCATTCATAACTTCTTCGTTTGAACTCCAATCCACAAATCGTTTAACTATCATATTCATAACTTCGATGAACTTTCATTGAACATAATAATCGTTATAATTTAAAATTGATAATAAATAACATTTAAATAAAATATAACATACTGAAAATTACACATATTTGATTATGGTATATAAAATAGTAATAATATCATAAAAAAATATCAAAATAATACATATGATAGAGATAAAGAACAAATAATAAGTAGGTTCTAACAGGATACATGAACCTAATGGTATCTTGGTAGGATCCAGTTCCAAAATTCAACAAAGTATGGTCCAGATCCAAAGTTTAGGAACCGGTCTTATATAAGATAAGGTTTGAGTATTATGAAAAGATATAGGTACCCTAAAACCTTAAGGTTACATAGCAAGAGTAATATCAATTATACCAAACCAATTACTCTATACCAAATTCTCTTTCTGGCATCTCTAATTATTTCCGACTATCTAATTCTTGTCAAGCCATCAAAGTCGTCTTCAAAATGCCATGGAAATTTAGAACATAGTATGAAATATAAATAGAATAGACTTAAGTCACCTTGGGGGGAGAAGGTATCTCGTGGCACAGTGTGGCTACGTGACATTTGCTTGCTTAGTTACATTAATCAATAAAAATCGGTTATTCCTAGAATTTCTCTAATAAAATCTAAAAATAAAAAAATATCTGAAAAATAATAGAATTTTAATAGTTGATATTATCACATAAATATTATCACGTTGTGAGATTGTTATAAAATACCTTTTTCTTTTGAGGATTGCTATATTGAATGGGTCAGTAGAGAGAGAGACTTTAGAATCCTATAATTTAGGACTCTTGATGAATAAATTCCATATCACGTGGTTAGGATTAAAACTTGGTTTATAACGTGATTGGATACTGGTACCACCTAATAACTTAAGCTTTTAAATAGAAGCGGATCCGATCTCTTCTAAGCTTAGGTGGATATTTGACATGTTATCAAAATCAGCCGTGTGGACTCATACTTTGTTAGACTTGAGCATAAGAACTCGTGGTTAACAGAATACCTAACTCCTGAAAGAAAAATACACAGTTCATGATCAATTGTCCTCGCTTGAGTACAGAAAAAAACACTCGGATCGAGGTCAGTAATTGAGAGTGCGTGTTTAAGGATAGTGTCAAGTATGAACACATTACCATATAAGGGCAGGTGTTGAGAAATAAATCTCACATATGAGAATTAAGAGTTGAAATTTAATTTATAAGATAATTTTGTACTACTATCTAATAGCTCAGGTTTTTTGGTGGATGTGAGTCTGATTTCTTGTAGGCTCATGTGAATATCTTACAAGGACTCTATTGAATCATATTAAAAGAATATGCGTTTTTTAGGTAGAAAACTTTAAATGATCATATTTCACAAAAACGTGATGACAAAATACTAATTAATTTTCTCTGATTAGTAATTATTATAATAATTGTTCGAGCGATTAAGACTCATTGGCTCTTTTATTAAATTTTAAAAGTATTTTATCACATTACGTCTTGAGATAGGATATCCGAAGAATCTCTTCCCTCGAAGAATACCAAATATTCCTCTTTTTTTTTTTTGATGATAATGAATCTATGTATTATTATGGAGAAAAACATGTCCAACATATAGTGTCACTTGAATTTCCAAAGTTCCAACCCCTCAATTGATTAGGTAGCAAGCAAATTAGCATAGAAGACTCATAAATTAGGCAACAATGATTCTTTGCCAACGAATGTGGAAGTTGGTACAACATATGAAAGGGCATTATCATGCCCTTTTTTTCCAAAAAAAAAAACTTGTGTGGTGGCATGCCATTCTCAACTCCTTCCCCTCTGCCTCACCAACCCTCACAAACCTCACCAACTGCCCATTTTTTAATAATTAAATTTCTTCTCCTTAAAAAAATTAAAGAAAATCATATTTCTTCCTTTTCTTCGTAGAATTCATTTTCAACAAATACATCCAATCGAATCCCCTCTGGCTCATACCAAGTTAATATTCCATGTTACTTGGAGATAATGGCTTCAGAGATTTTACCTGGAACATCGAAACTTTTCAGCTCTGTAACATATGCATAAATAGAATGGCTCCTTCACTTTGGAAGTGCAACTCCACAATATCTTTTTAATTGTTTTTTTCATTGATTAATATTGAAAAAAAAAAAGGGAAAACTGCTCAAAATGAAATTTCTGAATTTTTTCCGAACCAGACCGTGACATTTTTCAAGTTTTGTTTTATTATCTGGGCCTCTAACAAGTGTACGGAGTGAAATTAATTCTAATTGAACCAATTGATTGAGTATATATCTTTCACTATCATAGAAGTATGCTCGGGAAGAAGAGCACCGTTAATTGGGCTTGGGATACACTTTTTTCAACTTCTACTTCTCCCTCTAATTTACAAGTCTCGCTCTTTCTGTATGTATTACTAGTATCTAGATTTCCAGTTGTTACTGACTAATCTATTACAAGTCGGGTGAATCTATTAGGGTAAAACACACTCAATGTGAATTTTCTCCATTCACAAAACTTGAACGTGAGAACTTATTTAAGGAGAATATGCGTCCTACCGCCTCGACCAATCCAATTTGCTTACAAAATCTTATTTTTCATACTTATCTTAAGAATCCGGTCACCATAGAGTCCATCGCAGCAACAGCTGCATACAAGAAATCGCTCCACATCAACATGCTCTGGCAACAACATACTTAATCGATATATTGAATCCTTTCCTGCAAATAATTTCTTATTCAAGAGTCAGTTGAGTCACTATCAACTTTTTCAAGCCCGCAAGAGTCACTTCACCATGTTGATAAAACCCCAACTTTCGATTAATCTGTTGAATTCGGTTAAAACTAAATATTTGAGTGAAAAATCAACATTCCCTATTTCATGAGGCAAATCTAGCCTGCCTGATTCCAAATCAAATCTCGGGGTATGTTTCCTATATTCGACATCAAATAGCAAAGAGAATTCACATATAGAGAGCACCCAATTAAATTTGCACCACGAAGTAAAAAAAACATTTTAGATTTGTAGATCTAATTTTAATCGAGCCCAAAAGATTTATGGAGTTCCACAAGTAATGTAAGTTAGCTCGTACCAACTTGACAAACCGATAGTCATCATTCCTGGATCTTAAAAGTTTTCAAACTTCTTATTAAACCTGATGAGAGAAGGTGACGTGTATTTTTAGCTGAAATATGCTTGTTCAGATCCTGGGTTCTTAAGGAGGAGGATAAATTCCCCCTCTTAGGTGTGACAGAATATGAGCTATCGTATCGCGTACCAATTTTACTACTTTTATAAAATTTAAATATTCAAATTTTTTTAGTTTTACCATGTATTTATCTTTGTTTATACTACTATATGTAAACGTTAGAAAAGTTTGATAACTTTTTTACTTTTCATATTTGCCCTCAATTTTAATTTTTTTATAGTATTTCTTAGATTTATTGAGTTTTATATATTTTTTTAAAAATTTATAATATTTTAAATAGTTTATAGAATATTTAAAAAGACTGATATTATTTTGCTAAATTTTTTACCCTTTTTAAAAGCTTTTTTTTACAATTTTTCTATAATTTTTAAAATATTTTGACTTTTTCCTTTTTTAAACATTTTTGATATTTTTTCTATTTTTAATTTTTTATCTTCATTTAAAGTATTTTCTGCATTGACACATCAACCTCTATGTTCACGTGGCATTCAAGTCATATTATCACATTACACCATTTAACAGTATCAAATCAAAATTAACAAAATTTACTATTAAGTAACAGTTTTGAAAGAAAATTTACTGTAGTAAAATAAAAAAAATTAACATATTAACATGAAAATTTCTAAAAGAAACTGCACCAAACGCGTAATTTTCTCTTACTGCAAAAGATTAATTTCTTTAACAATTTACTCTCTCCCTCTCTCTCAGAAACATCCTATTTAGCAGTCTGAGAAAAAAAAAAAAAAAGAAGAGAGAAATAGAAGCATGAAAAGGGTTGGTGAGTAGGACAAAACCCCCAAGTAGCCTTCTTCACCTGCATCATGCACCAACCCCCTTGTCCTCGCCCTTCTTGATCATCCGATCCCTCTCCTCCGTCTCCTTCCCTGCACCGAACCCCTTCATAAGCATTGAAACCGCAGAGAGAGAGGTAATTCACCGAGGAAATTCTTTGAACAAGAAGAAGACGAAATGGCTCAGGTGATCAGAAACCCCGGTGGGTCTCATTTCGCCAGTGTTGCGGGCACATCCTCTTACTCCTCCAGACCCACCAACAGATTCAATGCCGACAGTTCAGTCCCCTTGAGGTCGCAATTTCTGGGGTCGAAGCTCCGGATTGGGTCAGTAAGCGCTGCGGTCAGAGTCCGTCCCCTGCCTCTCAGAGTCTCGGCCACTGTAGCCACTGGAGAAAAGATGTCGAAGGTCCCGGAGATTGTGTTGAATCCCATTAAGGAGATATCTGGCACCGTGAAGCTGCCTGGCTCCAAGTCGCTCTCTAACCGGTTTCTGCTCCTCGCTGCCTTGTCCGAGGTAACTCAAGCCATTACCATTTTTAACGGTTCCGGTAGTCCTTTTCAGTTCATGAAAGACAGTTTTGGAGCATGAGTTGTCCGGTGATCAACTGTCTGGTGCTTTTTGTGTGTCTGGGTGCAAGAATAGCCAGTCTTACCTCTATGTGATCTTTCCTTTCTAAGGAATCCGATAGCAAGTAATTTCTCTTCTAATCTCATAGCAATTTTTATGTTCATAGAAAATGATTAACAGTGTTGATTGTCTTTTTGGGATTTACTTGTCTACTGCTCTTTTAGCTGCCTAATTCAGCTGAAAAATAGAGCACGATTTCAGAAGCTATATTGACTTCCAAGGGTTAATATAAGGCAAACCTTTCGAGAAACTTTGATGGGAGTGAGCACGATAATTTCATCGAGAATTTGGGGAACTTGGATGAATTGAATCTATCGTCTCATAGGTCATTGAGGGAAGCCTAATGGTTTGCTTTCTTTGATTTGTTATTTGCTTTTACTTTTACTTTTTGAGAGAACATGGGAAACTGAAAGAGTAAATTAGTGTTTTACTATGAATAATGAGTAAAATGAGGAGAGAGATGGACTTTTGAAAGTTGGAAGCTTGTTTGGTATCGCAGCCTCCTATTCCTGTGGATTACTTTTAACTACTTGCTACAATAATACTTGGTACATTATTAACAAAAGTTTTCTAATTGGAATGTAATCAGTAAGCATGTATATTGGTCCTCTTTGTTGACTTGCTTATCATTCATGACTGTCATCTCTTCTGTTGCTCTATTCTGCAATTTTGTTACTTTTTGCATGGAATATTTTTAAGAATTGTGATTTGTTTGTTTATTATCTCTTATGGTTTTTGAGCACTGTAGGTTCGGATCAAATTCTTGTTATGCACTGCACCTTTTATGCATTTCCTTTTCTTGCTAGATTGTCTACCTTGCTATTATTAGTGTTTTTAAATTTTCCTTCTGTTTTTACAATCAGGGAACAACTGTCGTAGACAACTTGCTAGACAGTGACGACATCCATTATATGCTTGGGGCACTGAGAACTCTGGGCCTAAAAGTTGAAGATGACAAATCAACTAGACGGGCAATTGTCGAAGGCTGTGGTGGGCTCTTCCCTGTGGGTAGGGAATCAAAGGACGAAGTGCAGCTCTTCCTAGGTAATGCTGGAACAGCAATGCGCCCGCTTACGGCTGCAGTTGTTGCTGCTGGTGGTAAATCAAGGTCTGTTTATTGCCTGCGAAACATGCAAGTGAAAGTTCCTGGATGCTTTTTGAACTGTTTCCAAAAACTTTTTTAAATAATTTCTGCGGCAGTTTCTTATGAAATGCATTGCCTTGGAATGTCTGTCGAACAAAATTATTGGAAACAGGCACTGGTGACTGGAATCACAGTATATTAGTGCTGGAGACAGGTAGTGGTAGTAGTTGGTGACAATGGTGAAACAGTAGAAACTTGGGCGCGGACTTTCTGATGGTCAAAATAGTGCTTCCTGAAGCTTTTTTCATAAAAGCACATTATGGAACAATCTCTGAAACATTTCCGCACACACTTTTCCAAAGAAACAATCAAATAGGTGCTTTTTGTTCTTCAATGCCAAGAAAAATTATTTCTTATGAAGTTATCCTTTAAGTTGCGAATTCTTCTCTTCATTGCAGCTGATGCTTTGTTCATCATATTTCAGTTACATTCTTGATGGAGTTCCTCGAATGAGAGAGAGACCAATTGGAGATTTGGTGGATGGTCTTAAACAGCTTGGAGTGGATGCTGATTGTTTTCTCGGCACTAACTGTCCTCCTGTTAGGATTAATGGAAGAGGTGGCCTCCCAGGTGGTAAGGTAAGTCTATCTTTATTAACATGATAAATAGTCCCTTGATAATATTCTATATTTAGAAAAAAATTGTAAAATTGTTGTTCATTACGGTAACTGGTACAAAGGGCTGTCAATTAGAAGTTATAATTTAAACTGTTTTAGTTTTGGTGGTGGTGGGGGGGTTTGGACATCTTTTAGTATGAGCAATGGAACGACAATTTCACATGATAATTGGAAAATTGAACGGTCTGGAAAAAATATAAGGATATATTTTATTAAGGCATCTACATTGTCAGGAGCACAACATCACACCATTTACAGGGAAAAATGATTATTTTATCCTTTCTATGTTTCATCCATTAAATATGGTTCGTTTGTTTGCAATTCTTCTTTTCAACTGTTCTGGATTGCTTCCACATCCTTCATATTTAGCAGCTTTCATTACTATTTAATTATGGTGTTAAAGTTAGTATGGATATGATCTGTTATATATATGCTGTATGTTTGTACAGGTAAAATTATCTGGGTCTATCAGCAGTCAGTACTTGACTTCTCTGCTGATGGCAGCTCCTCTATCTCTGGGAGTGGTGGAGATCGAGATCATCGATAAACTCATCTCAGTTCCTTATGTTGAGATGACCTTGAAGTTGATGGAGCGGTTCGGGGTCTCTGTAGAGCATAGTGAGAGTTGGGACCAGTTTTTGATTCGAGGAGGGCAAAAATACAAGTAGGCCTATTTAAGCTTAATACGGCATTTGCTTGGTTGATTAGAATTCTTCTGAGGCTTACTGGAATAAAGGATAAAAATTCTGTAGGACTCCTGGAAATGCCTATGTTGAGGGTGACGCATCAAGTGCAAGTTACTTCCTTGCTGGTGCTGCGGTCACAGGTGGGACGGTCACTGTTGAAGGTTGTGGCTCAAGCAGTTTACAGGTAACTTGAGTCGACTTAACATGTCTAATCCCTCTTAATTGTTAAATGATTAAGTTGATTGTGTGGCTGGTGCAAGATGATGTCTTAGATTTGACTAAATGGGCCAAGCATAGCCTGGTGAGTCATCATCATGTATTCTACGAAGAGGCGTAGGCTGAATTGAATATATAAGAATTTTAAGTGTCAAATGGACTGGAAGGGCTAAATCAGTTATAAAACCAAGGTGCAGAACCAACATGGTGGAGCACTAAGTGGGCTAACAAAGACAAAAGGATATTTGAAGTGGTTCATAGGAACATGAGTTAATTATAATCTGCATATCAACAGCGGCATAAATGCTCCCTTGAACCCTTTCCTTGGTCTGATCATTTCAAAAACATGTCTCCAGTACACCTACATATGTGTGTGATAGATGTAAATGTGTATATAAGTTGCGGGCTTTGATCTCATGGTTTTTATTGTGCTTACATGGTGAATAAATAAAGGGTGATGTGAAGTTTGCGGAAGTTCTCGAGAAGATGGGGGCAAAAGTAACCTGGACTGAGAACAGTGTCACGGTGACTGGACCACCACGAGAATCTTTCAGAAAAAAACACCTGCGAGCTATCGATGTGAACATGAATAAGATGCCTGATGTTGCCATGACTCTTGCTGTGGTTGCACTGTTTGCTGACGGTCCCACTACCATCAGAGACGGTCTTTTTCTCTATCCTCCTCTTCCCCTCTCCTGCTCTCTTTGGCACCCTCCCTCCCGTTTTCTCAATGAAGATTCATGATTTAAGATGGAAAAAATATCAACTAGAGCAGTTCCTTTCTGCCCCTTTCTTCCTAGGAGGAAAACAACTTTTCCTGCTTTTGTTAATAAAGCACGCTGTCATGAAGAATTATGAAGCGCGCTTCTTCTAAAGTGCCAGTCTTTTATGATTTTATTCTTTTTCAAGAAAAGTAAAAAAGAACTGTTCTCTCGGAAATATCCCATGTTGGTCAACTTTCAAGTCTATGTCTGTCTGTCTGTAAATATTAGAACCTTTTACTTTGAATTGCCTTGCTAACAGTTCTGCAAAATGGGCTCTCTTCATACAAGGGGCCATCTGTTTTTTGTCACTCATACTTTACAAAGAAATGCTTACTTATAAAGCTTAGAACGGAAAATGGACCATTGCTTTTCCCCATCGCTTGAAAAGGCAACCATGTTGTCTATATTCCTTTGGAAAGAACTTGCCCACTCTCATATCTACCCTTTATCTGATTCTTGATAGACTCACTTTCCATTTTCTTTGCTTCAGTGGCAAGTTGGAGGGTCAAAGAGACCGAACGTATGATTGCTATATGCACTGAGCTCAGGAAGGTATAGAACTACTGGAGAGAAATTTCCAGTTTTTTTGTCGGACTCTGTTGATGAAATCTTCCTTTCCTGTTCCCATGTTCTTGCCAATCTTCCCCGCGAATTTACTTGTTTCCTTTTGTTTCCCTCTGTAAACAATATTCAGCTGGGAGCAACAGTTGAGGAAGGACCCGACTACTGCATCATAACTCCTCCAGAAAGACTGAACGTGGCAGCTATAGACACTTACGACGACCATCGGATGGCCATGACTTTTTCGCTCGCTGCCTGTGCAGAAGTCCCGGTCACCGTCAAGGACCCAGGCTGCACCCACAAAACGTTCCCCAACTATTTCGAAGTTCTTGAGAGCGTCACCAAGCATTAAGGTAAAGCTGAGGCTAATGGTAAGGGTGTCATCTATGTAAACTAATTATATGCTCTTGTACCGTTTTTGTCGCCGATGATGTTTTTCTCTCTGCTATCGGATCTTTTAAGACTATTCCAAGAAGTGAAGGGGGTGGCATGTGTATTTCACATGAATATAATTTGATGTTATCTTAGTTCCGAAGATGATCTTTTCTTCAATTTCTCTGAAATAAGTTTTACGAGTCATGATAGACCTTTCCTATTAAACTGGCAGTTAAGGATGTTTGGAAAGGTTTGTTTCTTTTTATGAACATTCTCAAACTCCAACAGCAGGACCCAAAATGAGAATACACGACGAGAATTAGTGGCATGTGTGTAGCTCGTAGCTGAGAGTGCAGGTAGAACTAGATGTTAGTAGAGCTTTAACTAGAAGAGTATGGACTCGGCGCATAGAGTGGAGAGCAGGAGAATCGGGCAAAAGTAACATACATCGAGGAAAATTTTTTTAAATTTTAGTACAATTTAAACTAAATTATTTTCAAAAGTAGCATTTTACATGTTTAACATGCAATTTTAACTTTATAAAGAAAATGCATGCTCAACGTGTGCTGTCTAAAATATTGAAAATTTCACATTTATTATATATATTTTATATAAAATTAAACATGCTGTCTTAAAATAATATTTGAAAAGATATTTTCAAAATCCCTATTTTTTAAAAATTTCTTACATAAAGAGCAGTGTTTTTGCTTGTTCCTCGTGGAGAGAAGAACTGCGGATTTTTGCTTCTTGCTACCACTGTTGGAAAAAAAACGTGGTTGCATAGAAAAATTGTGTCCGGTAGATGAAGAGAGTTAGGATAGGGGATATGAATTGTGGATGAGAGCAGGGTTGCGCTCGAGCAAGTCTTCTATATAACCGTCACCGGGTAAGTACTATTACGTTATGATACCATTACATACAAGACTTTTTCGGCTTGGCAGAATTAAAGAAACAATGCTCTTATGGAGTGGCCCAAACATTATGGTTACCATAGCTGATTTTTGATATCAGCTTTATTCACTAACACTGTATTTTGGTTGGGTAGAATAGGATAGGGAATATGTTAGGAAATAGTAATGTGTTTGTAATACTCAAAAAATTGACAGCCAATTACAAATTGCCACCTCGCATATCCGATATATTAGAGACCTAATTAAGTATGGTACTAATATGTGGATAAGTTAAAAAATAAATCAAACATGTAAACTGACGTAAGAAATATATTCATTGGATATTTATACACAAAAGAGATACCGAAGGATATATAATTTCTATCGAAGGATATTACCTAGGAATAAAATTAGGTAATTATCCATTGCAATCAAAATTGACAGTCTAGATCGATTCTAACCCACCAATCAGATGAAAGTACGAGGATTGACATACCCTTCCTCTCCTCTATAAATAGAGGGTTCCTTTTCATGGTCAAGGACGGAAAAAAAGAGGTTTGAGGACCTGGAAAAACTCTGCCTACATCGAGTTCCTCCCAATTCTTTTGAAGCTTTGCCGAACTGAAGACCTGGAACACTTCATTTGGACTCATCGGATCAAGCCTTTATTCTGGTGTTTTCACCTCGATTGGGGATCAAGTTGCTCAAAGCTCTCGCTTGAGTTACAAGCCGAATCTAGCGAATTAAGCCCACAGGCCCCGTTGATTTTGCAACCGACCCTCTACCAAGAACAAGCTGTTTCAAGCCCCTTGGTCGAGAGCAGGCTCTTTCCCTCATCGGATCAAGCCCAAAGGCCCCGCTGACTCTGCAAGCCTCCTTGATCGAGATTACGCTGTCCAAACTCTTGATCAAGGCTCCAATACCTAAAAGAGAATCAGAGGTTATTTTCTGTACTTTCCTTTGCAGATTTTTCTTTGGAGATATTGTACCCATTAAATTAATACACGATATATTTGTCGCATTCATTTCTTGTCTTAATTCTTGGACACGAAATTTATTGCGTACAAATTTTTGGCACGCTCGGTGGGACCATCTCTACCTCTTGTCTCTCTTTTATTAAACTCAAGGGCGAGAAGTTGCCATGGCCCCTAAGAAGCTCGTCCTCATTGACGCAAAGGAGAAGTCTCGTGCTAATAGTGATGTTGTTAACCTCAACCTAGACACTCAACCAATGGTGAATACTAGGAGCAAAACCAAGCAGGCGGCAGCACAAGCTGCTGTAACAATGAAGTCTAATCCCATTTTTGGGATGAATGCTCCTGGTGCTTCATCAACCTCTACAGGGCAAGAAGAAGATATTGATGTTCTTGCACTTGCTGAAAATGTGCTGGCTCATCACTCTTTGCAGGAAGAGGAAAACGCTGTGAAAGAGGATTTTGCTACTGACATAGAGGATTTTGAGAACAGTGATGGTTCTCCCCTTCCTTCACCTCAAAAACATACTTCTGAAGCCAAGAATTTGGGTAGCTTGGGGGTGCTCCCTTCAATGGTGACAAATACATCGTCATTAGAAGAGTAAGTCTCCATTATGGTCAAAACACTAGCAGGACTCATGAAGACAATTCAGGAGCGCGATTCGCAGATCGCTTAATTGATGAACAGGTTTGAGGCTATCGAGGAATCGAGTCAAGTACAAAACAATGCCTCAAGGCAGGTGCATGTGTCAGAAACTATTGTTGCTACTCCAAGAGTATCGGTGCCAGTGGATACACTACAGGTAGTTGCTACACAAGAACAGGCTTCTTCCGCTGTTACAACTAATACGAAGGCAGTAACAACAATAAGAACCTTGCGCATTGCTGCTGATGGGACCATCTCGGTAGATCAGTTGCAGGAGATCGTCAACGAAGCCCTCAAGGGCCAAGTGCAAGCTAACAACTTGTCACTGACAACTTACATCAAGCCGTACACTCGATGAATTGACTTGCTAAAGATGCCTGCCAATTCTCAGCCACCAAAGTTCCAGCTATTTGATGGCAAGGGCAACCCAAGGCAACATGTTGCCCATTTTGTCGAAACGTGCAATAATGCAAGAACTGAGGGAGATCTATTCGTGAAGCAGTTCGTCTGCTCGTTAAAGGGGAATGCATTTGAGTGGTACACAGATCTCGAACCTAGCTCCATTGATAGTTGGGACCAACTTGAATGAGAATTCTTAAATAGATTTTATAGCACCAAACATACGGTGAGCATGATAGAGCTCCAATCTGCCCGCCAGCTAAAAGATGAACCCGTCATGGACTACATCCAGAGGTGGAGAAATTTGAGCCTTAATTGCAAAGATCGTTTGTCTGAGGCTTCTGCCATAGACATGTGCATTCAAGGAATGCACCGGGGGCTCCACTACATTCTGCAAGGGATTAAACCCCATACCTTTGAGGAATTGGCCACTCGTGCACACGACATGGAGTTGAGTATCAAGACCAGTGGTGCTCAAGGGTTGCCTATACCTGAGCTTGGCAAAATGAAGGAGCGCCAAGACATAAGGAAGGTGGGCAAGCCTACCACCAAGCAAGATAGCAAACAAGCTCTGACCGTGAATACTGACCCGGTCAAGATCTCATGGAAGAAAAAGAAGGAAGAAACACCCTCAGCCGAGCAAAGGACGAAGACGAAACCCACGTTAGAGGAGTTGCAGAATAAAACATATCCATTCCCAGACTCTGACATTCAAGGAATGCTCGAGCACTTGCTCGAATTGAAGCTCATTGAGTTACCTGAAATGAAGCGTCCACAGCAGGCTGGTCGCACGAATGACCCGAACTATTGTAAATATCATCGTCTAATCAGTCATCCAGTACAAAAATGCTTTGTCGTAAAAGAAAAGATTATGGACTTAGCACGTCAGGGAAAGATTGCCTTTGACGATGACGTGACCACCAGCAACACCATTTCTATGATGGAAGAACCTGAGGAGGTGTTTTAACCAACCATTAGGTTTGGCAGTCATGAGCCTGTCCCGATTGAGGTAGCTTATTCCTACCCTTGCACATCTCGAGTCCCACGAGGTGCTCCACAATTGCAGCAGTGACAACGACAGTCACCAGGCCCTCCATATGTGCTGTTGTGGATCGTGTTGAGGTAGATGAGGGGGGCTGGACCCTAGTCATGAGACGAAGGAGAGCTTCAAAGCCCGCCCTACATTTGTCACTAAACACTCACGGGCATGCCTCAAAAAAGTCACCAATCCCTTGAAAGGCGCGGAAGCATGCTTTGTGCAAGGCAACCAAAGGACCGAAAACTTGGTCCAAAATAATTCAAAGAAAGAAGAAGCCAATCTCCAAGGGAACACTCAAAATGCCTGCTGAGATCAAAGAGCCTTTCCATCAGAAGGCAAGAGTCCCGATCACATTATGGGACTTCCTTCCAAAGAAGCTGCGTGACACAATGACTTCCTCATCCTCTTGCAACCAAACTGTTGGCGAAGAGGACAAGGAGAAAAGTCAGGCTGATGTCTCTCATCCTACTCCTAAGGCAGATTGCCTTGAAGCAATCACGTTTACTGACGAAGACCTTGTCCTAGGAGTCAAATCACACAATTGGCCACTCTTTGTGGCCGGTTATGTTCAGGGACAACGAATGAACTGGATATTGATAGATGGGGGCTCTGCGGTGAACATCATGCCCACTCAAGTCATGAGGAATCTAGGAGTCGCAGCCGATGAACTCCTGGACAGTCAGTTAATGATCCAAGGATTCAACCAAGGGGGGCAAAGGGCTATCGGCAAATTGAAAGTTGACTTGCTAATAGATGACATGGAGTCAAGTTCGCTCTTCCATGTGATAGATGCGAAGACGACCTAAAACTTGCTCCTAGGTGGACCTTGGATTCATGAGCATGAGGTAGTACCATCCACCCTCCACCCTCCACCAGTGCTTTAAGTACATCAAGGATGGCTACTAGAAAATGGTTGTTGCAGATGATAAGCCGTTTACAGAAGCTGAAGCTCACTTTGCTAATGCAAAATTTTATATAAAAAGCAAAGTGACAAGATCGGTACAACACACGTTACCTTCGAAGGGTAAGGAAAAGTTGCAACAACCTAATGTTGCTGAAGGCTTGAAACAAGGAAAGCCAGTGACAAAGAAGGCAACAACATTTGATGCTTCCTCAAGCACTATGAAGGAAGGCGAGCCAGGCGTTAAGGAAAAGAGGCCAGTGCTTGTCTTGCGGTATGTCCCAAAGGGACAGAGGAAGGAATGTGAGTCTCCCTTTCCATGCAGCAACAATTTGAAGGTTGAGGGCTTGGAATGGCTAAACCTGCCCATCGCAAAAGTTGAAGCAAAAAAATCTTCTATTCCTCCCTTGAAAGGGTTCAGACGGCCAATACAAGGACCACACATTATACAAGGGTCGCTACCTACAAAGCATCAAGACAGATTCGACCCCAACGCTTACAAGCTACTTGCAAAGGCTGGGTATGACCAAGATATGAAATCATGATCAAGGTCAAACACAAACGCCAGCACATCCAGCACAAAAGGGTTGACCAAGACGCAAGCTGCATTGAAGGAGTAGGGTTACACTGTCGAAAGCTCGCAAGCTGGTTTGGGTTATACTCCATTCGAACCCATACGCTTCCCTATAAGGAAGGCCTATACAAAGTATATCTCTACAGTGGGTGAAGATGAGCCAGAGCCGGAGCCAGAGCTAGAGCCAGTGCTATTTGCACGGCCTTCCGTATTCCATTGTTTAGGCAAACGTCCTAAGAGATCATCAGTCTTTGACAGACTAGGAGAGACCCCTGAGGAAACTGAAACTCAGGAAACTAGGAGGCTGGTCAGGCAAAGGTTAGGAACAACCACTCGAGCTTGCCAAACTTCTGGAATGATAAAGTGGCAAAGAGAGAATGTAGAACCATTGTCCGTTGAAACAAAGTCGCTTCGAAGCGCTATCTCGTCTAGGATGAAGAGGCACCTAGAGTTAGACATGATAGTTGACAAGACACTAAGGGTAAACACCCAAGTGGTAGTACTGACTAAACCAAATGAGGGGTGTAGTCAAGCCATCGATGATGAGACCGTGTCATCTTGTCATGTCACCATCCAAGACACTGATGAGGTCAAGAATGAAGAGGTAGAAGTGGAGGGGGCCCCAGATGCCTTGGAGAAGGAGGACAAGCTACTATCAATGAGTTGAAAGAGGTCGACTTAGGGACAGAGGAAGAACAACGTCCGATCTTGCTCAGCACAAGCCTAAGTCCAGAAGAGGAAGAGGCTTACATCAAACTTTTGGCTGAGTATAGGGATGTCTTTGCATGGTCCTACTAAGAGATGCCAGGGCTGGACCCAAAGGTCACAGTACATCGCCTTTCCATCAAACACGGAGTAAGGCCAATCAAACAAGCGCAGAGGCGATACCATCCAGGATTACTACCTCAAATAACGCCTAAGGTAGATAAGTTGATTGAAGCAGGGTTCATTGGAGAGGTTCCCTACCCCACTTGGATTGCAAACATTGTGCCGGTGAGAAAGAAGGACGGCCAAATTTGCATCTGTGTGGACTTTCGTGACCTCAATAATGCATGTCCTAAGGATGACTTTCCGTTACCCAGCACGAAAATCATGGTTGACGCAACGACCGGTCATGAAGCCCTGTCCTTTATGAATGGGATGTCTGGTTACAACCAAATTCGCATGGATCCAAAAGATGAAGAGCTGACAAAATTTCAAACTCCAAAAGGCATTTACTACTACAAAGTTATGTCGTTTGGATTGAAAAATGTAGGGGCAACATATCAAAGGGCGATGCAGAAAATATTCAATGATATGCTTCACAAGCAGGTCGAGTGCTACGTTGATGACTTGGTTGTGAAGTCCAAGAAAAGGGAAGAACACTTAACAGATCTTTGAAAAGTGTTCGACCATCTGAGTCGTTACCGGCTCAAATGAACCCTTTAAAGTGTGCATTTGATGTCACATCCGGCAACTTTCTTGGGTTCATCTTTCGGCATTGTGGAATTGAGATTGATGCAATCTTAAAAATGCCCGAGCCAAGGAACCTTCATGAGCTCAAAAGCCTACAAGGGAAGCTTGCATACATTCGTCGTTTCATTTCCAACCTTGTCGGACACTGTCAACCCTTCAATCGACTCATGAAGAAGGATGTAGAGTTTGCCTGGGACAACGCTTGCAAGAATGCTTTCCAGTGTATAAAGGAATATCTGCTTAAGCCACCTGTCTTACAAACTCCGATACCGAGTCAGCCACTCATACTCTACCTTTCAACTCAAGAACGTTCCTTGGGCATCCTTCTTGCACAAGAAAATGAAGAGAAGAAGGAGAGTGCCGTTTATTACCTGAGTCGAACCTTGGCTGTGGCAGAAATTAATTACACACCAATCGAGAAAATATGTTTGGCCTTGATCTTCTCTGTTCAAAAGCTGCAACATTACTTCCAAGCTCATTCAGTTCGACTCATTTCAAGGGCAAACCCTCTTAAATATATTATGTCACGGTTTGGTTTCTCGAGATGAGTAGGGAAGTGGGAACTCCTACTTCAAGGACTTGCGATTTCTTACATGCCTCAAAAGGCAATAAAGGGTCAACCTCTTACAGATTTTCTTGCTAATCATCCAATTCCTGACTCTTGGGATTTCTCAAATGACTTGCCTGATGAGGATGTCATGCTCATTGAAGAAACACCACCTTGGAGTATGCACTTTGACGGTGCAACAAGCCGACGTGGCGCAGGGGCCGGGGTAATCTTTATCACACCAGAAGGTGATGTGTTGCCATATGCCTTCAACTTAACTGAAAGATGCTCTAATAACGTTGCTGAATACCAAGCACTTATCCTTGGGCTCGAGATGGCGACAGAGAAAAATGTGGCGGAACTCAAGATTTTCGGTGACTCTAAACTAGTAGTAAATCAGCTCCTCTCAATATATGAGGTCAAGAAGCCGGAGCTGGTCCCATTGGCTCGATATGCTAGCAAGCTCCTTCAATGATTGGAGTATTACACTTTAGCACACGTACCAAGGGAGTCAAATAGGCAAGCTGATGCGCTGGCCAGCTTGGCATCCACTCTCGCGCTGAATGAAGGAAAAGTAGAGATCCCAGTTTGTCAAAGATGGATTGTTCCCCCAGTATATGACGAACAAAATGAAGAGTGTTCTGCAACATCAGTATCTGAAATCAATGAGGAGGATTGGAGGCAACCTCTGATCGATTACTTGGAATATGGAAAACTACCACATAACCTCAAGCATAGAGCTGACATAAAGCGTCGAGCCCCTAGGTTCATTTACTACAAGGGCACTTTATATCGGCGATCGTTCAATGGTGTCTTCCTAAGATACCTTAGCAGCCATGAAGCCTCTAAGGCATTAGAGGAAGCTCATGCTAGAATATGTGGTGCTCATCAATCTAGCCCAAAACTCCACTTCCAACTCAAGAGGATGGGTTACTACTGGTTGACCATGGTAAAAGACTGCATGGATTATGCAAAGAGATGTCAAGCGTGCCAAGTCCACGCAAACTTCATTCACCAACTGCCAGAACCACTACATCCTACGGTTGCCTCATGGCCTTTTGATGCATGGGTATTAGATGTCATTGGGCCACTTACACCGAAGTCATCTGGTGAACATGCCTATATTCTCGCAACTACTAATTACTTCTCTAAGTGGGCTGAGGCTGCTCCACTCCACGAAGTGAAAAAAGAAACTGTGGTTAACTTCATTCGTGGGAATATCATTTTTAGATATGGTGTGCCTTGCTATATAGTTACAGATAACGGAAAGCCATTCTACAACAAGGCCATGGATAAATTGTGTGAGGAGTTTGGCTTCAAACAATATAACTCCTCTGCCTATAATCCAGCAGCAAATGGTCTTGCGGAAGCTTTTAATAAGACTTTGTGTAGTCTTTTGAAGAAAATTGTTGGTAAATCAAAGAGAGATTGGCATGAGAAGGTTGGTGAAGCTTTGTGGGCATATCGTAAGACATTTCAAATTCCGACACAAGCTACTCCCTACTCGTTGGTGTATGGAGTCGAAGCCGTCCTCCCGCTGGAACAACAAATCCCATCATTAAGGATTGTTGTGCAAGAAGGACTCACCAATGAAGAAAATGCCAAGTTGCGGTTGGAAGAACTAGAGGCGCTAGATGAAAGGAGACTTGAGGCACAACACCGCCTAGAGTGCTATCAAGCTCGAATGTCGAAGTCATTCAATAAGCATCTTCGATTACGTTCGTTTCAAGTGGGAGATTTAGTCCTTGCTGTATGAAGGCCTATTGTTATGACGCACAGGACAGGGAACAAGTTACTTCCTAAATGGGATGGTCCCTATGTCATCAAGGAAGTATACACGAATGGAGCCTACAAGCTTATCGACAGAGATGGCTTGCGGATTGGTCCTATCAATGGGAAGTTCCTAAAGCGCTGCTACGCATGAAGAAGATACTCTTGTCTCACGAACTACATTATGACTTGATGCAGCATTGACTACATTGGTTGAGGTTCAGTCACATCATTTAAAAAAAATCTATTGAACTACGTTATGACTTGATCCCTCACATGGGTACGTAGGCAGCTTTGGCCACATTGGTTAAGGTTCAGTCGCATAAAAAAAATATTGATGATCATTATGAAGCTGATTATTAGCATGAATTAGACAACTGTTGCAAAGCAAAATGCACTTTATTGAAATCTGCAAAGCTACATGCGCTAAAAAAGAAAGAAAGAAAGAAAGAAAGAAAGAAGGAAAGAAAGAAGAAAGCCTAAAAGTCCTTTGGGTTGCACTCAGCTATTCATGGCTTCCACCTAAAATTCTTCAAAATCATTTTCTTCGCTTGGACAGCATCACGTAGCTTTTGTAAAGAGTTGGCATCAGACTCAGTCATGTAAGGGGTGCTCTTAGCGGCATCTAATGCAGTAACGGTGACAGAGATTGTAGACTGGGCTGCTTCTAACTCTTGGGAGGTCTCTTGGATGAGCATTTTGGCATCGTCCATTCCTTTGGTTATCTATTCTAGTCTTGCTTGAAGAGTGGCACGCTCTGAAGCCATGTTATCATACTCGGTGACAAGAGTCTTCAAGTGCTTAGTCACTTCCACCTCAGTTGCCTTTTGTCGAGAAAGACGAGTTTCCACTTCTTTTACTTTCTCAGCATGTTCACTAACCAAAGGTTTAGAACTTTGTGAAGCTTCCAACATCACCAAGCAATCGGCATGGTCTAAGTAGTCTTGGACAATCGTACACACCAAAGATGAGTCCACGGAAGAGAGTTCTTGAATGGATGTCAGAACCTTTAATATCCCTTGGCGTACTAGAAATGCATTATCAGGTGAGGTACGAATAAGCTTCTTCTGAATATTATCCCAAAACAAAGAACCTAAAGAATGATGGCCTGCTGCTATAACATCATCCGCAAAGGAGGAAACTTGACTAGCATTGCATGACACGGAGGGGGCAACTTGATGCAAGTCTTGGTTCACCGCAATGGTCGACATGCTAGTACCTTGAACTGATAGAGGTGTAGCTCTATGAATAACCTCATTTCCATTTTGAGGTATATTGGGAGATGCTCTCACCTCCACTTCCTCACTATCTTCTCTCTCAATCAAATTTGAGGGGTATGGCTTAGAAATTGAGAGTTCAACACCCTCTAATATGTTGTCTATGTCCAAGTCAATGTTGCCCTGTTAAACGATGAAAGTTATTTTCGATAAAATAAGAGGGTCAAGTCAAAATAATGAGGATTATAAGAAATGTAGAGCATGTACCAAGGTTTCAGGCACCGAGGGGAACAAATGACAAGTACTCTGATTGCGTTGCTCAGAATTGGAACGTCCTCACTTCATCCTCTTGAAATGACGATCATCGTGAGAAGCACTAGCCGCGCTTTCCTCCTGTGTAATATTTGAAATAAAGCACACATATGAAGCATAAAAAGAAAAGAAAAGAAAAGCTTATCATAAGCTACATTGTCACTATAAGGAAAAAAATTGAACAAGGCGCCTTACTGTGCGATCTCTTTGAAGTCTGAGCTCCATTAATAGATTGCCCGTTTGGATTGGGAGTGATGGCTAAGGGCATTACGGCAACAGATCCTTCGTCTCTTGCTATGACCGTGTTTTGCTTATCAAGTAAGGAGGGAGAAGTTGCTCTAGCAATTAATGTTTCTATCCCATCCAAAATGAGTAGGCTACGATGAACCTTCCAACCTTCAAATTCCACATTAGTATAGCTCTTGATATCTTTAGGAAGCCCACGGAAATGTACCTCAGAGGATGTTTTTAGCTTAGTAGATAACGCCCACAAGAGAACTCCATCCTCAAGGGAAGCAGAACAGATGTCTTCCTGCAAGCTACTTGGGATGGCTTGGCAAAGTCCAAATTGGTGTGCAAAGTACCATGGGCTGTAAGGCTCCACGATAAAATGGTCACCAATTCGTAGAGTCAAGTGGTAGGGACGGATACCTATAAAAAGATGGCATTGATAGGAAGGCATATTGGCATCATCCACAAGATGAAGGGATCTATTAAACCTATAAGGAGACCATTGGATATTAGACCCCACATGAATAAGCTCGCGTGCATTACGTTTGGAATAGGGCTTCGCACCACCTTCACCGGAGTACTAACACATTAATGGACTAGGAACCTCATTTGGGAGAGGGAAGTGAGTTGAAAAGTAATATGCTAACCACCCATAAACATAGTGGAAAGGAAGACACACCTCAGCTTTTCCCGCAATAGGAGCCCGTGCTATGGTATTCAATCCTCGATAGATCTGTGCTAACACAGGAATAGCAAGGCAAAAGGATCGGCCATGAGCAAGTAAGCTGGCAATCTTGAAAGTGCTGGGACGGATACTACCAACTGGCTTTTGAGGAAAGACAAAGATAGAAAGCCAACATGCGAGGAAAGCTGTAAGATACATCTCCATGTGCATATGTGTCTTAATGCATAACTCATGAAAAATAGTTTCTTCATCATCAAGAGTCCATGCTCCAACATCTGGAAGATTGCCGGAGGGGTTATATGTCTCACCACAACGTAATTTGCGAACCCGCCTAGCTGGAGGTTTCGGGTAACGTGTCCTTCCTCGGTACCAATAGCTTATCCACTTGGTGGCGAAAACATGCGGGCTCTTATTTTTGCTCCCGCAAAGATTATAATAAGCAGCAAATAAATGTTCACAACTTTCTGGTAAGAGCTTGCGACCCCTCTCGATGCCAGTTAATTCACGATGTCCAGGTATCATTTCCTCGTAGAGTTCTCCAATTATGGGGAGCTTTCCAAGTTTTCCAATATCGTAAAGAGATATAGACACTGACCCTTGTGAAGTCTCTACGGTGTTGGTATTTGGGCACCATGCCTCACAAAATGCTCGAATCACATCAATGTTACGATCATACGTATATAAAGAGCACTCCATTGCCTGCTGAAGTTCGGTTCCACATAATTGCTTCTCACAACGGACCAAGACGCATTCAAGCCATTCCCAAAAGTTGGGGGTATATGAAAACTCACCCACTGGTCTGAAATGTGACCCCAATGAAGCGTCCCTAGAAATGATTCGTTGCTTGAGAGGAAGGCCCAAATTTGGTTCGGGTGTTACTCTATGTAAATTTGAGCGTAGGAACCAGCCTTTTGAGGATTCCTCAAGGCCCCTCAATGCCCCATAACTCCATTGTGCTAGATGACCGAGTTCTTCAAGTGAATATGAGCTATTAATGTTGTTTCCAATCGCTCGGTCAACAAAGAAAGTGAGACCATCCTCTGATTTGTCACCAAGATAATCCACAATGGCAAGATATTGCCCATCATGTTTCATGAGATTCTTGAAAGTCACCATCAGTGCCTAAGAAAAGGGCAGCAAGCGTGACAATCATGTAAGGTAAGGAGAGAGAGAGAGAGAGAGAGAGAGAGAGAGAGAGAGAGAGAAATGCTAAATATAGATATAAGAATTCACACTTCTGAGCTATGTTGTTGTCTCACGAGAATGGTGAATCAAGTTGGTCAAGTGCATTGATACCAAGTTAGCCATGAATCAAGCTGGGCCATAGAATCAAGTCAACATAGTCAAAGTGACCCCGAACAGGCTTACAGGCTAAGTCGGCATGAAGCGTTTATCCTCCTTACGATGACGGGGAAGCATGTCAACACCGAGTTAGTTATGAATAGGTTGTAGGGTCAAGTCAACAAAGTTAAGTTGACCCCAAGAGAACCTATACACCAAGTCGGCATGAGGCACTTTCCCTCTTCACAACGATAGTAAAATGCATCAACACCAAGTTAGCAACAAGTAGACCATAGAGTCAAGATGACCCTAGACGGTTTACAGGCTAAGTCAGCGCGATCACCTAACACATGAGACCCTGTGCATACTTGAGGTGGAAATAAACAGAATTTTATGCACGAAGGCAACATGTGCATATATGTGTTATTGCACGTGTAAGAATTATAATGGCTATATAGGTACGGACAAAATAATACATATATGTATTGCATGGAAAACATAGACGCATGCATGCAGAACACGATGTGTATGTGTTTCCCTCTGATGTGCGCGACTTTGAAGAAGATTTATTGAACAAAGAAAAAAAGAGCGACTTTATTCTGTCATCAAACAATACAGAAGAATAAAAGCGGGGAGAGAGGCTTACACCTATCAACTGCAACAAGATCTGTCAATTCTCGCGCAGACGAGTTCTTAGGAATCTAGATCGGAGGCAAGAAGAAATTGAAGAGGCAAATTTTCTCTTGTACGGATGACGTGCCAACAACCCCTAATTTTACATAGCCATGTTGGCTGTGGAACCCGAAGATGGTGACGAATTAAAGTATGCAATTTAGTGATTCTGCATCAAATAGAGAGAGATTGGTTAGGACGATATCTAATACTTAAAAGAAAAAAAAAAAAAGAGAAGAGGAGTGAAACAAATAAAAGATATAGTCCGGGGCGTGCCGACTTGTCAAGAGGCACAAGTGCGAAATCTTATGGATTGATTAGCCCGGGTTGTTGTTCCCGTTGCTTCAATTGGGTGGCGTCAGGGGCGTGCAATTGAAGGGTGGATTGATCAAGATAGGGACTTATGCACCTTTGGACTCTTACGAGGACAGATGTGTTTATATAAGTGACGTGGTGCCCGTTTTAAGTGGCAAGCAGGATCACGATTGAATCTATTAGGATCCATATTGCGGAAAAAAAAAAAGAGAAGAAGAAGAATTACTTCACGTGATGTCTTGACACGCCGCAGCTAATGAGAAGGAACTAGAAGAAAATAAAACACCGAAGGCTGGCAGCTTCAAGTTACGGCGAACCAAGATGGTGTCTTTACTTTAATTGCACCTGCAAAAGATTGACTCATCAATTTATAAAATATATGAGTTGAAAGGATAACCTGCCTAAAAAAATAAAAAAACACTTGTTGCTTGCACGCGGGATCTTTTCTTCCAAAGTTTGATTTGAAGGAACCCATTTAGGAGGCAAGATTTGTCTTTTACCACTTCCCTTGGCCGAGAGTCAGGTGCCTCGAACACTGAAGTGATACGGGTCTGCAGTTGTAACAGTGCGACGTGAGAAAAGAAAAGGGAAGGGTTGCTGTGATCAATTAAAAAAAAAAGTTCATGATAGAAATCCATATACTCACGGTGGGGATACTTCTTGTCACGACCGAACAATCTTGAGACGCCTTCAAAGCCGTAATGAAGTCAGAAGCACAAAACTCTTCTTCTTCTTTAATTGTATGAAAGAACGGACTCAGAAGATTGGAAATCATCTAATTTAAAGATGATGATATTGGCCAGAGGTCGGAAAGGGGATATTGCGATATAATATTGGGCTTCCTAATTTCATGATAGCATTGCAAGAAAGATTGGATGAAAATATTACGAGTGAATATTGAAGGGAACAATTTGAGTTGCTAATATTTGCAAGAGTACTAAACCAGCATGGCATTAAAGTATGTCAGAAGGGGAAATAAAGAAATTTGATGTTTCCTATTCAACAAGTGAAGATAGCGTGGCAAAAGACTTGGAGATTATATTCGCAGCAACTAGTCAAATTTCATGCGACCTCGGAACAAATACGAGTGCGCATGTTGGATGAGCTTAAGAGGGAGATCGAGACATGCTTGCGTCACAATCGATTAAATCAAGTCACATGCAAGTCTTGATGGGGCATCTATAATACTCAAAAAATTGATAGCCAATACAAACTGCCACCTCACATATCTGATATATTAGAGACCTAAATAAGTATGGTACTAATATTTGGATAAGTTAAAAAGTAAATCAAATATGTCAGCTGACATAAGAAATATATTCATTGGATAATTTATATGCAAAAGAGATACCCAAGGATATATAATTTCTATCGAAGGATATTACCTAGGAATAAAATTAGGTAATTATCTATTACAATCAAAATGGATGGTTTAGATTGATTCTAACCAACCAATTAGATGAAAGTACGAGGATTGACATACCCTTCCTCTCCTCTACAAATAGAGGGTTCATTTTCATGGTCAAGGACGGAAAAAAAAGAGGTTTGAGGACCTGGAGAAACTCTGCCTACATCGAGTTCCGAATTCTTTTGAAGCTCTGCCAAACTGAAGACCCGGAACACTTCATTTGGACTCATCGGATCAAGCCTTTATTCCGGTGTTTCCACCTCGATCGGGGATCAAGTTGCTCAAAGCGCTCGCTCGAGTTACAAGCCGAATCTAGTGGATTAAGCCCACAGGCCCCGTTGATTCTGCAACTGACCCTCTACCAAGAACAAGCTGTTTCAAGCCCCTTGGTCAAGAACAGGCTCTTGTCCTCATCAGATCAAGCCCAAAGGCCTCGGTGACTCTGCAAGCCTCCTTGATCGAGATTACGCTACCTCTTGATCAAGGCTCCAATACCTCAAAGAGAATCAGAGGATATTTTATGTACTTTCCTTTACAAATTTTTCTTTGGAGATATTGTACCCATTAAATTAACACACATTATATTTGTCACATTCACTTCTTATCTTAATTCTTGGACACGAAATTTGTTCCGTACAGTGTTTATAGACTATGTACATAATAGTAATACATATCCACTCCTTACCTACAAATTAAAAATTTAGGATATATACAAGAATACAATAATGAAATTAAGGAATGCATAATTTTTTAAAGATTTATTTTCGTATAGATCCGATGAGAGCTCTAGTTCATCAAAAAGAACTGCTAAAGATAAATAATAAAAATTATGAGTCGAATCACGGTTCTGATCATGAATTTGAGTTGAGACAGCAAAAGAATAATGTGAAAAATCATTTGGAAATGATTTTATAACCTATTTATTGGAAAAAGAACCACAAACTTGCGAAGAAGCCATGGTTCTTCAAAGGGATCTCTTTGGAAAAAAGGTAATAAATAGTGAAATTGGTTCTATTTAACATAACTCTATGATCCAAATGGATCTTTAAAAAAAGATGAGAGTAGAACGCTATGAACAAGTATAAGATCAAACTTGTTAGGAAAGGGTATATGCAAAAGGAGTGCTACATATGTGCTTTGTACATGTATTGATCTGGAACCATGGGCTTATACGGTATTCATAGGTTCAGGGAGAATAAACTCGTCATTATCCAAAAGAAAGAAAAATAGGTTGCCAAGGAGTCTATATGTTACATGTAACCATTACTTTCATGAAATTGTTAGCATATTTTCTACATTGATTGATATTGTGTAAATAGGAGTGCACGCAGGTATACGTATTGCAAGTAAGTAATAAAGGATGTGTAGAGTATCATTCCTATGAAGACACGTTCCAATCCACTACTAAGCACTAAAATTAGGACGACTCCAAGTCAAGTCAATCAAATAATAGAAGTAGGAAGTAATTGAGAAAGCAAAACAAGAATTAATCAATTAGAATTCCTAGGGTTCACAACTTACCCTATTCTAGTCTTAAGCCAAGTCCTTCTCTCATGTAATTAACTCTACCATGTTATTAACCTAGGGTTCTAGGAATTCCCTGTACCTCTCGATGTTACAAGAATGTACCTAAGCAGAAGACACTAACCCACTCTATCTCTAGGCGATAAGTGTTAAAAGGATAATTTAAACCAACCCTAATTGGCTATCTATGGTGCTCACCATCTCTCGATGAACTCGCACGAATAACCTCACCTCTTGGCATAAGTTAACCTAGACAATGCACTCTCTAGCGTGATTTTGGCTCCCTCTTTTGAGACTCCTCTCAATCTCAATATTATTCTCGTTGGTGAACTGGTCAAAAGAAAGCATGAAAAACGGGATATATAAAAATAACACCTAGGAGGCGCACCTCGATAAATCATATACATGAGAGAAAAGAACTTGACTCGAGACATAGAAATAGGTTCCATTGATCCCCTAGGAATCAAAAGGTTCAGTTCAACATAATAAAAAAGAGTACAAGAGTTGCAAGAGAAGACAAAATCATGAAAATAAGAAGGAAAGGGATAGAAGGAACTCTAGATAGTGGTTGAGTGGAATCTTTCGATTACGCCACTACAATCTTTAAACGCGGCCCTCCTTGCTCCAAGTTGCTTCCTTTCTTTGCTCTTGAAAACTAGTAAAATATGCTGAACAATGGTGTAAAAGTTGTTCCCCCAAGCAGCTGAAGTGATACCCATTATATAGTGGAAGGGCTAGAATCTTATCGAAATATTTCCTGAACTTTGAACCTTCCCTTCTTGAAAACTGCCTACTCTCTCGAGTTTTTGACCTCTTTCCTCTTTCTTTGTAGGCCATTAATTGCTGTAATGAGTGTAGGAAGACAATTGTAACTTTCCTAAGTCGTTGGGATGAAAAATGGCAGGCTTCCTATTTTGAAACTACATGTCGCTCATGTGTCGCCTAGTGGACCGTGGTCAATAGACCATGTTCTAAGTCCTCTATCCACGTGATTCTCTGTAGATCGCGGTCGCCTTATTCTACGCGCAGTTTCCTTTCTTTGGCCATAATTTTCCCGTTTGAGCTCCAATTTGTGATATGTTTGATAAGTTAGAGTCTTGACTCAAAAAACTTTCCAATAATATTTTATTCTTGGGATTAGAATATGAGAAATGTCCTCTTAAAGTTGCTGCATTGAACGTGAAATCATCGAGCAGCTACTTCTTCATCTTTTCGCATATCTTCTTTCCATTCCCTGTACATCAAATGATTCCTAGTAGTATCTAATCTATATTTAAAGTTCTCAAAACTATCATTTATAACAATTAAATCTCAAGGATAAAAAGATATGCAATTAACCTCTAAATATATGAAAAGTGGCACAACTTAAGAATCTAGGTCAAGAATGAGCAAATAAATCATATAAATCATAATATCAACACACCCCCAAACCTAGACTTTTGCTCGTCCCAGGCAAAAATTAAAATATGTAATAAAAAGATTAAATTAAGTTGGTCCAATAATGTTCTCAATAATGGCCTGTTACCCTTCACACAACCTTTAATTTGAATGCTTCCAACCCTGAAAGTTAATTTTCACTAAAAACTCAGAGCTTACCCACGCGGTGTTAGTGTAAATACTCTTACAAAAGTTCAAGCACCCAATCTGAAGCTAGGTTGGTGAACCATACAATCAAGAGACAAATAATCACATAGATATTGCCTTTGACAATTTTGCTCTTTTCTTTCTCCTCTTTTTCTTTCTCCTCTTTTTCTTTCTTTGGTGGTGCACAAATTTGGGTGTCACGTCCATAAGCTAGGTCCGTGTAGCAAGGAATTAACTAATGGCTCTAGTCCTAGTTGGTCCAAGGTATTAGGTGTTGAGACACCCCTAGGATCTATCCTCGAGTTTCGACGAATGGACTATGTTTTTTTACCATGAGCACATGTCGGGCCTTATTGTGTATGCTTTCGCACTAAATGACACTTAAGCCTATACAGTGGTACTCAGAGCCTTGGCACATCTTTCATTTAATGCTCACATATGCAATTCTATATGATTTTACTTTGGCTAGCTCATTCATAAAACTACTCTTTTTTTCACATTTTTTTTGTTTCTTTCTTTCTTTGCCTTTAGTAGTATGTCTAAGTTGATGTGATCCCAGATATGTGTTTGAAGAATGTAAATGATGTTCCTCTTGATTCGGTAACAAGAGCTCGAGCGAGACGATTGAAGGGCGCAAACTTGCTTACAAGTGATGGTCAACAATTATTGAAGTATGATGTAAAAGATATTTTAGAATTATCCAAAAATGGAGAAGATATATTATTCTCAGTACATATATATTGCAAGACCATCAAGAACAAAAATCAAAGATACTGAAAAAGTTTCAAGTATTCAAGATTGGAAGTTAAGAGATACCAAAAGGGAAAGAATATCTCAAAGAGTGGCAAGAAGAGCACAAGCTTAGAAGATTCATTGCAAAATATATTCTGATATATTTGAGTCATCTAAAATATATCACTTTCCCCTAATAGTGATATTACTTTCACTTTTGTTTAGTTCTGAAAATGCGGGATATATTTCATATTTTATGTAGGGAAACTCTTAGATTTACTTTTCAATTAGTTTCCTATCCCATGGGGACCATTTGGGAAGGTTATTTTCATATAAATATTGCACTTTGGCCTATTTAAAGGATGGTACTTGCTTTTGGATGAAAATTTTGGAGAGACTAGATTATTCATCAACAAAGTGTGAGATTTTATTCTCTTTGGTTCTTTGAAGAACTATCCGAATTTATCGGAGTATTCCTTGGCATTCATTCTCGACTTATCAATCAACATTTCCATAGTTGATTGTGACATCTTCACTATACTAAGGTTCTTACCTCTCTATAAGTGATGGGTTAAGGTTCCACCATTCAAGCTTGACAAGGACATGTTCCCTAGAGACCATATTCATATACAGGTTTTGTCGCTAGTTAGTGAGGTTCATATCATAATTGGTATTGAGTTTCATCACATAGTTGGCGAGGTTCGCATCATAAATTCATGTTCTTGCCCACTCTCATGTTAGCCATACAACCAAGCGACCTTAAGGGCAATTTTAAGCTATTTCTAAAGCAAAGTGTCATGAAAATACTATGGTTTAGACATCATGAAAAATTTTCTAAAACACATCCTAAGGTAGTTGCAATCTCAAATCCAATCACGTTCCAAGTTTCAAGCCATTAGTTATCGTCATGGAATAAGGACCAACCAGTTTTAAAAAATTTTGCATGTTCCTAATAAGGGCAATCACACCACACAACCTTGATTCACTCATGCATATGCAAAAACTAGTATCTAAATATAATGCAAACTAAATAAATCAATCCTAGAACATGGACCGAACATAGAAGTTGATGAAGATTCAAAAAAATATTCTAGCAAGCATCCAAACAAACAAGGCATAGTTTCCCACCCCCAAACCTAAACTTAGCATTGTCCTCAATGTGAAATAAGAGTAAGGGAATAGAAATTTGCCTTGTTAGTTGGTTGGAGGAGCTCTGATTCTTGTTCATCTGATTTACAGCTCGGTCTATAGACTACGGTCTAACAGTCCAGTTTCGTCTCTATTGCCTTCCAGCTTCAATAGACTATGGTTTAAGACCGAGGTCTAAATGCTCTGTTGTGCTTTCGTGATAGGGTGCCTTAGACTGCGGTCTCTTTCCCCTGTGTCTCCATCCATGAAATCTTTTGATTTTTGCTTCATAAATCTTATCCATGTTTCCTAAATGCATTAACAAAATGAATAAAATCTCATCTAGAGAAAGGAAAAATAATCAAGACAACAAGGCATAATTCCTCCTAAACCTAATCCATGAATCATCAATAAAATAATATAAGAGAAATTAAAAGATAGATAGAATATTCGTATGAGCCCGTGATCTTACGCTAAGCCCATAAAGCCCAATGACAAGCCCACGATCTTTTTATAATATTTTTTCCTTTCCTTATCCTCTGCCACTGCCGTCAATCAATCCCATATATATATATTTATATATATCCATCCTTTTAATTTTCATCCTTCATTCTGCCACTTTCTAGCTTTCAACCAAGATACAGAGAGACAGTGTGTGTGACTGGGTGGAGGCTTGATTGAGGAAGATGAACGGAACGGAGATGAATGGGATGGGAAGAAAGGTAAGAAATAGGATGTAAAAGAGACTCATTTCAAGTTTAGTATATTTTATTACTTGTTAGTATGTTATAATTGGCATGATTTGGGTATAGAAATATGGTTAATGGGATATGTGAATGTTATAGGTTTAATCATGGTGGAGTAGATTAAGATCCATAACTATTTTTAGGGTTGTTTTTATGTGAATATATTATATATGTTAAGTTTTACTATGATAATTAGATGGGGAGTATGAGAAGTTGAAGCACTAAAATGGAGAACATAGGACGAGGACGGTGAGGAAAAATTGGAGGTAACCATGTTTAGTTTGAATCAAATCAATTATATTACTCAATATTATATATATAGTTTAGTAGGATTTAGTTAGAATGATATGTTCCTATGAGTTTTAACATGATAGGTGAAAGTCATAGGGTCAATAACTCAGAATGAATAATGTCATAAAATGATTTTTGACATTATTTTCAATATAAATATATATGATATATTTTAATTTTATTACGAATGATATGATAGGAGCTGAAGAGACCGAAAATAGACATCTTGGAGATCAAGCTTAGTTGGAGGATTGATTGAAGGAGGTTGTGAGTACTTTTTTTTTATTGTGGAATAATTTATGGTATGTATATAAATATATATCATCTCATTAATATAGTATATATAGTCTATTGCGGCTGATTTTATGTAGTTGCACGGTTATGCATGCGAGTTTATAATTTTTGTAAATGTAGTAGATTATATAAATTATGTTAAAATCGATACATAGGTATTGGTTACTTTTAAATGCTATGAAATTTGTATATCAATGTGTGCATTATTATATGTATTCTGCATTATTGATTGTGATTGTAAATAGTAATGGTGACTGCTAAGCCAGCGGACTAGAAATGGACCAAGAAAAAAAAGTGATGAGAAAAGAAAATATAAATGAAAGTGGAATCCATCAAGGTAATTTACCTCTGGTTTTCAGAGAGATATAAAAAAAAGATAATTTAAAACTGCTCTTACCGTCGGAGGGTAATTATTACCCTCGTGGGTGTGAGGTGTGTAGATGAAGGGAACTGGGAGATGGGAGGAAGATTGATATTGATTGTTTCGCATGGTATCTTGAAGAGCGAAGTATTGATACCGTCATAACTATATCACAGAGGGAGTATAACTCCATGGCTATTGTTTATATTGATTGATTATTTGCATTGCATATATGATATTGTTGAGCATAATGATTTGATATTCTTATTGTATTGTGAATAGATATATACACGAATTTTTAAGAAATTATATACTACTTTAGAAATTTATATTCACTGAGCCCGCAGCTCTCTCCCTATGATATTTTTTTCAGCTAAGCTAGGGAAGGACGAGCAGCTTGGAATTTTTGTTTTGTTAGGGATTAGTGTGATGCCTCTTGTAGGTAGATATTAAGATGATGTAAGATACAAGTATATAAGTTTGTGTATATTGTTACAACTTGACCTTTGGTAAAGACTGTTATGGATTGTGTGGGAGGATGAGTTATGTATTGTGGAAGTGGTATTGGATGGATATCATGTTCATGGATATTATATCAGGTATTTGTCTGATGAGGAATGTGACAAAAATAAGGGGAAACTTTGTCGAATTTTCGGGTCGTAACAATTTATTTTGTGATATCCAAATATTTTTACAAAGATAACAAAACTATAATATTTTTTACTTATTATTATATCACTTTATTATGGATAATGCTTAGTATGTATTGAATGCATGTGTACTCCCTCCTGCCAAAGATATATGTGTCTGTTTTTGTATGCCATATGTCAAGCTCTCCTTGAGCTTATCCTTATGGTCTTACTTTTTTGAAGTGTTTAAAAGGCTTTCCATCTCATTCATTCGACAAGAGCTGAGAGTGAGGAAAGAAAGAAGGGAAATTGAGAGAGGGCAGTGAAAGTAGTGTTGAGGAAAAGGAAATTGATTCGATCATCTGCTTTTGATTTTGAGCTGAACAAGGTGAGTAACCTATCTTTAAATTAGTTCTTTTATCGTTATATATTATATGTTTTAGATTGCATCGTCATGGCTATGTCCGTGTTACGGATTGTGCATGTATTTTTAGTACTATGGAAAATACGATGTGGAAAAATGAGATTGATGGAAAGCTGTGAGTCCTGTGGCGCTCGAGCCAGTCGTGAGCTGACTAGGGGAAAGGGCTACCTAGGGCAAATAGGCTGCCAATCTGGAGCAGCCACTGTGGTCAGGAGCTAGAAGGGGCACAGTGGGGATCTGAGTTCTGGAGGTCTCGATGTCATTTTATGGTGTGTGTATATATTATGGAACCCTTGTAGGATTCGGTTAATTTAGGATGTGATTATTCACTAGGCTTCAAGCTCACCCCATCATTCCTTTCTAGTTGTTTTACAGGATATTTGAAGAGCAATGGAGGTCTTGAGAAATCTTAAGTTTTGATTGTCACATCAAATTTTATATGATTTGTGTATATTTAAACTTAAATCATTTGTATTTACCTAAATTTTTAATCAAATATTGAAGGTCATTTTGGGTTGTTACAAAATGGTATCAAAGCCTAGGTTTTCGATTTATTGAGCACGTGGCATACTAAATTTATTTTCGAAGTTGAATTTCGGGGATGAAATTCTTGGAAGGAGGAGAGTTTGTGATATCCAAATATTTTTACAAAGATAAAAAAAAATAATAGTTATTTACATATAGTTATATCACTTTATTATGGATAATGCTTAGTAATAGATATTGAATGCATGTGTAGTCCCTCCTGCCAAAGATATGTGTGTTTGTGTGTGTGCATGCCATGTGTCAAGCTCTCCTTGAGCTTATCCTTATGGTCTTACTTTTTTGAAGTGTTTAAAAGGCTTTCCATCTCATTTCATTTGGCAAGAACTGAGAGTGAGGAAAGAAAGAAGGGAAATTGAGAGAAGGTAGTGAGAGCAATGTTGAGGAAAAGAAAATTGATTTGATCATCTTCTTTTGATTTTGAGCTGAACAAGCTGAGTAACCTATCTCTAAATGAGTTCTTTTATCATATATATTTTATGTTTTAGAACTGCATTGTCATGGCCATGTCAATGTTATAGATCATGCATGTATTTTTAGTATTGTGGAATACGATGGGGAAAAGTGAGACTGTTGGAGAGCGTTGAGTCTTGTGGAGCTCAAGCCAGCCATGAGCCGATCAAGGGAAGGGGCTACTTGGGGTAGAGAGGCCACCAGTGTGGAGCCGCCACTGTAGTCGAGAGCAAGAAAGGGGCACAGAGCGATATGAGTTCTGGAGGCCTTGGTGTTATTTTATGGTGTTTATACATATGGAACCCTTGCAGGATCCGACTAATTTAGGATGTGAATATTCACTAGGCTTCAAGCTCGCCCCATCATTCCTCTCTACTTGTTTTACAGGATATTTGGAGAGTACTGAAGGTCTCGAGAAATGTTAGGTTTTGATTGTTACATCAAATTTTATATGATTTGTGTATATTTAAACTTAAATCATTTGTATTTATTTGAATTTTTTGTTAGATATTGAAGGTAATTTCGAGTTGTTACAATTCCCAAGAATAAAGTAGGCATCCTCCTCGTTGAGCTAACTCTTGCTACTTTCTTATTTGCCACTTGATCGCCTTCCTAAGTTAATGGACTCTCTTTTAGCTCTTGATGAAGAAGGTTCAATAATCCTCCAAGGTAGTTGATATGTTTATGGAATTGTTTGTGTCTTGTGGCTCATATGCTCCCTTTGTTGTTTTGGAGGATTGTAATACTTTCATGAGAACTAATTACTTCATTTGTATTTGATTAGTCTCTAACCAATGGGAGATGCCATGAAAATCCATATACTCATTTGATTCATCAAATATCCACGTCGCATGTGCCTCATCTATCAACATATTGAAACAATCATTAGGCAAATGATTTTCAATGAATAAAGTTTCATTGCCTTTTGTAGGATTGGCAAATGGATGGATAGAAGTGTCGGAGTTGCAACTTTGGACTTCTATGGCTTCTTCACATATTCCACTACTTGTTGTTGGTGAAGTTGTATCCACCTCATCCGTTGAAGTGATAGTAGTGTCATTCTCCTCCTCCTCCCTTGAGAATTCTTCACTTACTATCTCGATTCCATCGGCGTTTTCCTCATCCTCTAACTTTAAATTACTCCAAAAAGTGATCGCCTCATTATGCTTGCAATCTTCACCTTGTAGGTTGACCTCAGTTTGGCTATTCAATGTTTCATATGGTTGAGTAAATTGATCAATTAAAGTCTCCAAGTTATGCAACTGCAACTGTAAATCGGCAATTTGACTAGAATTAGCTTGAATAGTATCATGAGTCAATTGAGAGGAATTCATAAAACTAATTAAAGTTTCTTCAACTTTAGAAAGATGATCTGAAGCCGATTGTTCTTCAAAAACTTGTTGTGGAAGGTTTTTGTAAGGAGTTCATGAAATTGTTGAGTGCTTTCTCTAGTCTAAAAGAAGAATCTTGGTTAGAATATTGTTGATTGAAGTTTGAAGCATTATTCCACTCCAATTGCCATGTTTATTGATGTTCCCACACATTATCATGGCAAGCTACTAATCCTAAATCACACATATCATATGGGGCATTATTCCATACATTGGGATCAACATGATTCATCACCTCAAAAAATCGAGTAGATGGAGTTTTCCACAATAACCACAAGAGATGCAATAGTTTGTACTGATCTATTATAACTTTCAATAATTGAATCTCTATAAGGTCCACTGACCCAATTGAAATTGTCTTCCGCATTTTCTAAAAGGATTGCTTCAAGATCTATCAAAAGGTGAAATTAAAATACATATCACAAAAGAAAGAAAAACAAACAAAAGATAAAAACAAGAAAATAATGTAAAGAAAGAAAATAAGTATATTACAATAGAAAGTTAGGAAAAAATAGAAATAGAAAATGAATTTGGTCAAGGAACAATTGCTTGGTATTAGAGTAAATAGAAAAGTTGGAAAAAAGTCCCTAGTAACGGTGCCAAAAACTTGTTGCGTAGATGGGAGTGCACGTAAGTATACGTATCGCAAGCAAGTAATAAAGGATGAGTAGAATATTGATCCTACGAGGACTCATTCTAATCAACTACTAAGTGCTAAAATTAGCATGACTATATACAAGCCAGGTCAATCGAATGATAGGAGTAGGCAGTAATTAAGAAAGCAAAACAAGAGTCAATCAATTAAGAACTCCTAGGGTTCACAACTTCTCCTATTCTAGTTTTAAGCCAAGCCCTTCTCTCATGTAGTTAACTCTACCATGTTATTAACCTAGGGTTCTAGGGTTTCCCACTACCTCCTTACGCAACTCTCAATGTCGCAAGAATGTATCTAAGACACTAATCCACTCTATCTCTAGGCGATTAGTGTTGAAAAGCCAATTTAAAACAACCCTAATTGGATATCTAGGGTGCTCACCATCTCTCGATGCGTTGGCATGAATAACCTCACCTCATGGCATAAGTTAACCTACACTATGCAGTCTCTAGCGTGATTTCGATTCCTTCTCTTGAGGCTCATCTCAATCTCAATATCATTCTTGCAGGTGATCAGACCAAGAGAAAACATGAAGAACGAGATATACATAAATAACACCTAGGAAACGTACCTCGATAAAATCATACACATGAGAGAAAAGAACTTTAATCTAGACATCAAAGTAGGTTTCCATTGATCCCCTGGGAATCAAGGGGTTTAGAAGAGAAGACAACATCATGAAAATAACAAGGAAAGGGATAGAAGAAACTCTAGATAGTGGAGGAGTCGAATCTCTCGATCACGCCTCCACAATCTAATGCACATTTAAAGTTTTCAAAACTATCATTTACAACAATTAAATCCCAAGGATAAAAAAAATGTAATTAACCTCTAAATATATGGAAAGTGGACTAAAACTCAAGAATCTTGGTCGGGAATGTGCAAATAAATCATAGAAATCATAATATCAACAGTTGAGTGTGAAAGAGATTCTAATCCCTGTCTTCAACCAATGGCTTAGAAAATGAGAGAAAAATTGATAAGTATTATGGGAGTGTAAAAAGAACAAACATGATAGTCTTGATAGTTGTGGTTCTAGGCTGGTCATGATTTAGGAACCGGCCGGTTCCGGGTGCAAGGGGCCATGGAATTGGTCCTAAACCTCCCTTTGAACGGCTCAAGGGTGATTCGGAACTGGATAGTTCGGTTTCTATCCAAATTAAATAAATTTTAATTTAAAATTACATTTAATATATATAATTTTGAAGCCAGGAAGGTAACGGTGAAGGGGAAGCTGGGAAGGGCAGGCTCTGAAAAGACTAGTGGTGGTGGGGTGTAGGCTAGCTCTAGCTACATCAAATCAACTTTGTATTCAAAATTTTTAAAAAATTTTACTACCAGTTCGGGGCTGATTCAAGTTCTAATTTGGAAGCGACAGCTCCACTTTCTGAGATCTGTGGAACCGACCTTGAACCTTGGCCTGATTGTTCGTGCCTGGTTCCAATTTTGACTAGGTTGGTTCCCGATCCAAACTTGCTCATGGCCTCCACTATGTGGTTCTAGATCCTTGATATAAGTTGAGCTTTTTGAAGTATTGTTGTCAAAGAATTTGTGGTGATTCTAATAGAGTAATAGGGATGGTTTAGAATATGACAAGTGTTTTGGAACATTTATTTGCATTTTATGAGAAAGTTTATTCTTCTGTGGTATGTGCACCTTATAGTGTTGTGGATGAGTCAGCGTGCAATCATCTCTTCAAGTTGATCTTGATGCAAATATTTTTGTGGATCCAATAAAGCTTTTAAAAGATTGGTTCAAGGACAATATAAATGAGGAAAAATTGTTAGTCCAAATCTAAATTAGAGAGGTACCTCAACAATAGTCTTATTACAAAGTTCTTAACTTGACGTCAAATGACATCTTAGCCATTCTAGTGTCCACAATAACATCAGAGTCAGCTTGCAGCACATTTAGTCAAGTACTCGATCAATTTCGTAGCTCACTTACTCCTGAGGTTGTTAGAGCTTTAATTTGTGATCAAGATTGGTTGCATCCATCTCTAATTCTTATCACTATTGAGCAAAACTTAGATGGTGAGGAAAAGTATGAGGAAGGTAAGCTTTATTTTTTAAAAAATTTCTTCATGTTATCATTTATTTGAACTATACATTATTATGTCTTGTTCATTAAGGGTCATCAATCCATGTAATATCTATTTTGGTCCTTGATTAATCTCTTTGACTTTTTTTTTTTTTTGAGTGACGAAGTCAGGATTATATCCTCATTGATTATAAGGCTATGTTGTGACAAGAATGGGTATATTATTGACATGGATATTTACTTGTTCTATTGATTCATATATATCCTCCTAATACATGTAAAGCGGCCAAAAATTTTTATTCATGTCCTAGTATAATGTTGACAAGTTAATGTGGGGCTCGAAAATACATAAATAATAACAATAATAATTATAATAATATACAACAATGAATCCGTTTAATCTAGTAGTCTGATGTACACACATATTTTATTTCACTCATATATGAGAAGTATATAAGAATTGTTTGTTAGATTAGTTCTTAGATTGAAGTTCTGTTTTTGATTAATTTTGGCAAATGGCTTGAGCCCATTAAAGTTATATTAGGCTATATAGCCCATGTAAGTTCTATAAACCCATTAAATTGGTCTAAAAGCCTGATAGCCCCAAACTTCTTCCATTGCTTATTGAATTACTTAACACTCTCAATTATACTTTTCGGACAAATGGGGGGAATCAGGAGAATGGAGAGAAATCTAGAAGAAAAGAGACGAGAGAGAGAATAGAGAGATGGAAATTGACGAGAGCTGGGGGAGTTGAGAGATGCGTCAAAGGGTGGCGTAGGGGAAAGCTATCAAAGGAAGAGTTTGATTTGTAGATAGAGGAGTTTAAGAAAGTGTAAGGTATGGAAATGGATTTCTATACTAATTTAGCTAATTTTCTTTTAATAGAAGGTAATTGAGTGAATGGAAACACTTAGTTGAAAAAAGTATAGCAGATCCTTTCATAATTATCATAGTTAACTTCTATCAAATAAATATCTCAACCTCTTCTATTGCTAATTGTTTTCTCTTTTGTCAATATAATAGTTATTATTTCAAATGGATTTTTTTTGCGAGTTCTAGAAGGTTTTATTAGTTGTTTATTATGTTAATGATCCTTAGTGATCCTACGGGTTATGGGTCACTCATCAATTGGTTTGAAGGTTATTATATTGAGCTAAATAATTGTGCATACTGTAGGGACTTAGTATTTAGAATTAATTGGAGTATAGGTTAGGTATGTTTATATCATCCTTTGGTTTTGTCAATACTATGGGTTCAAGTTGGTAAATTATCAAGAGTAACTTCTTGCTAATAAATTTCTTAAAGTATAGTTTTAACTTCCTTTGGGTATAAACAGTGTTACTACACCCATGTTAACCATGATATGAATGTCATTTCCCTAACATGAGAATAATAGTAATTAGGATAGCTTCTAAATACCCATGTAAGAAGGGTACTTCACACAATAAACGTGCTTCTTGTACATATAGAGTGTTTGTGTATATATATCTAATTTCTTTCCTACTAATGTAATGAACATGGATTGCCATGGTAAAATGCTTACAACTAAAAGTCAGACGTGGTGTATAATATTTGGATGTCTATGAGTGTTCTTTTCTGTTGTGAAATGATAAATATATCTATAGTATATTTTATATAAATATTAAGGATATTATCGGAATTGAGGTAAATGATAAGTGGTTAAATATATGATTTTGGTGTGATTTGTCACTCTAAATGATGATAGGTGATTGAGTGTGCAATGTCATTGTAATGGATTGATTTGTCTGTATTATGAATTGGGTGTGGATGATTGTTTCTGTGTTGTTAGTTGACTCTATTGTGTTGTGATTCTGGATATGTAAATTGCATTGATTTAGTGTACCCATGGTGACTACTAAGTGACAGGATAGAAATGAGCTAGAAAAAGAAAAGAAAATAATATAAAAGAAAAGTGCAAATTGAGAGATCTGATTATTGTTGGTCTATAAAGATGTATAAGAGTATGATAATTAAAATTGCTCTTACTACCAGAGGGTAATAGGCGGCCCTCACAGAGTATGATGTGTAGATGAACGGCACTGGGAGATTGGGAGGAAGATTGATATTGATTATGATACGGGGTTATGGTATCATCAGAGAGCGGAGTATCAGTATCGCCGGAGCCTTGTTACAAGGGAAATATGGTCCCATGGCTATATTAATTGTTTGTCAAGTCTAGTGCGTCGGCTTGTTGAGTTCCTTAATGTAGAATTGTGCTTGTTGTGGATGATGTTATTTGTATTAATTTGATTTTAAGTGCGGTTGAGATTGAATTGTTTGATTTCTGATTATGAGAATGTGTTTATTGATATGAGTTCTTCTGTATTGGGAAGATTACACATTATATGACTTATATTAATGTGATGTATATTTGGGCTAAGATTGTATTATTTGGATGGTATATATGGAAGTGTATGATTGATATACATGCATTCGTATTACTATAATTATGAATTATATTGATTTGGATTGGATTGTTGAGATCTAAGGTTTGAATATGATGATGGTTGAAGGTGGGATGAGGTATGTATATTTATAATATAAATTCAGTATTTGTCGATAAAGAATTATAAATAGAGTAAATTAACAATTTCATCCTTGAGAGATGAATTTTGCGTTACTTAGGTCATTTAGAGAGTTTTTGCCTCAGTTAACTCTTTCATAGATGCATTTTACGTCAATTGGGCCCCTCATGGTATCAATTTCATCTTTAAGAGATTCTCCGTTAACTTTTCTGTCAATTTTAGTGAAAATAATTGCAATTTTGTCCCTCAGAGAAGATGAGTTTTGCATCATTTTCGTCCTTAGACAATTTTTAAAATTTTTAAAGAATTTTAAAAAATTCTTGAAATTTTAAAGTAATTTTAAAAATCCTAAAATTTTTTAAATAATTGTAAAAAACTATTAAATTTTTTAAAGAAATTTCAAAAATTCTAAAATGTTTTAGAAGATTTTCAATATATTTAGAAAATTTTCAAAAATTTTATATAATTTTCAAAAATTCTAAAAAATTTTAAAATTAAGATATAAAATACTTGTCCATCACCTCTGTATTATGAAAATTTTCAAAAAAAATAAGAATTTTTTAGTCTTTCTTGTAAATATCTCTTTATGTCATCTATGACAGTAAAATATTGGTCCATCCTGTCTACAATATATATCTTTAGGGGTGTACAGTCCCAACCAATTTCAAGCCGAACTGAACCAAAAGAACCGGTTCGGTTCGGTTAAGCACAGTAGGCAAAGAACCGAATCGGTTTAAGTTGAAAAAACTGCATTGCTTTAAACCAATTCGGCTAACTAGTTCGAACCGAATTGGTTTTACAAAGGTTCAGTTCGATTTAAAATCGGTTCAAATCAAATCGAATTGGATTTGGAGAAGTTCAGTTTGGTTCAAAACAGGTTTGGATCGAATTGAATTGGTTTTGGAAGAGTTTGATTCTGTTCAAAATCGATTTGAACCTAATTGAATTGATTTTTAAATTAAAACCAATTTGGTTCAGTTCGAACTGGTTAATTGCATCAATTACACTTAGAAATAACCGAACCACTTTTTGTCTAAAAAACCGCACCAAAATAGAACCGGTTTAGGGAGAACCGGTTATAACTAGTTCGGTTCCGGTTCGGGTCTAAAAAACCGCACCAAAATAGAACCGGTTTAGGGAGAACCGGTTATAACTAGTTCGGTTCTCCCCGAACTGGTTCTATTGCACACCTATATATATCTTGTACAATTTTTAGAATCTTCTCTATTTTTTAAGTTTTTATAAATTTCAAATGAATTTCTAATTTTGTGAATAATTTTAAAATTTTCATGATTTTGGAAAATTTTTAATTTTTTATATTTTATGAAAGTTTTTTGGTTTTTTAAGCTTTTATACCCTTCATAATTTAATAAAATTTTTATTTATTTTTAAGTTCCTTATTTTCTATATTTCATTATTTTTATAAAATATAAAAATTTCCAAATTTTTATATTTTCACAAATTTAAAAAAAATTTCAAATTCTTCATTCTTTTATATATTTTGAATATTACTATTTTTGTAATTTGCCTATACTTTATAATCTTTTTGATGAATTTTTGTAAATTTTTTGAAATCTTTTCTAATTTAAAAAATTTAAGATTTTTATTTTTAAACTTTTTATTTAAAAATATTATTTGGATATGTCACATTATTCAAAAAAATTATTTAAAAAATAAAATATTTATGAGGGACTTAATTGATAAAAAAGAAATGAAGATGGGGACGTAATTGATAATATAATAATTAGTCAGTGGGAGGACTAAATTGAAGAAAAATAAATAGAGAGAGGGACCTAATTGATAGTATAATCACGCCATTAGTATTCAGTTTAATGGAGGAACCTAATTGAAGTCACGAGGGACCCATGAGAGACCCAATTGATAGACTAAAAGGGTATAATTTAGGCAAAAAACCCACTTAAGGACTCAACTGATGTAAAATGCATCTCTGAGAGCGTTAATTGAGGCAAAAAATTTGTGAGGGACCCAAATGATGCAAAATCCATATCTCAAGGATGAAATTGTTAATTTACTCTTATAAATATGATGAGTTGTTTGATTGTAAGTGGTTTATTTTGTTTATAATTATATAATTCGTTTTATTTTAGAATTGAATATTCGTTGAGATGCAGTTCAAACGTTCTGCATACTATTTTTACACATAAGGTTCAGGTCATCAAGTTGACATGGAGAGTTGAGGTAGCTTTCTGATTGCATAGAATCGATTGGAAATTTTGTTAGAAGTTATTCTTGATATTTATATCATTCTATATTATTATGGTGCGAAGAATTTGGTGTAGTTTTATGCTCGAACTTCTGATATTTTCATAAGTTACATAGCAATTTAACTACTTGGCTTGCAATGATTTAAATTCATCAATATGATGAATGTTCATTCTGAAGGTCCTCTAGGTTTGTTTCTTGTACTTTATAGTTTATTTATTTATTTATTAGTATCCGTTTATATTAATATGGTTTCTTGCTATAGAACTTATCAGATTCGTGGCTGATATTGTCACAGATTAATACGTAGTTGGATGGGGAACATTCTTTGAAGATCACGGATGTGTTTTCTACTTAATATATTTGCATGATAGCGACTTTTATTTTTTATCAATATGTTTTTAATTGACAAAAAAGTTTATATAGTGATGAACTTATTAGAAACCGTATTATCATTTGTATTATTCATATTTAGTATGGATAATTAATTTAGTTTTTGCTTCATTATGAATTTTTTAGTTTCAATTTAACATGCTTGATCTTATTTATCTGAAAAAAGTCTTATTTATCTAAAAAAGAACAAGTTCCAACATGGTACCAGGAGTCTGTGATATTTTCACATGTTCCAAGTAGGGTCCCACTCCTAGGTTTAACAAGGTAGGGTCTATTTTCAAAATTTAGGAACCTGTTTTATATGAGGTAGAGTCTGAGTACCATTAAAAAAATTACAGGATATTCGATTCTGATCACACTAAGTTAGGATAGGAAATGAGGCAAAAGAGCAATTAATACGTGAGAGAACAGTCTCACTTCTCTTTTTACCTCACCAATCAGCTTAGCCACGTAGTCTATGCAGCATCAACGAGAACAGCAATCCAACCATCTTGTAAGATATTGTATTCCATCATGAACTCCACTGGGTGAAAAGGAACCATTGAAGGCTTGTTGCGCATGTTGAATGCGGTTGTGGGCTATAAGATCATGGCTACATCCTGTGTTATTTCTCCCCTACTTGCCTCATCATGCCTTCTATTATGCTCGGTGAAAGTATGTATGAGTTGGAGAGGGAACTTATTAATATCAGTATTTTCCCCTACATACAACAATTTGTTTCTTATGTTCTAGTCAGCAAATATTGCATAAGATAGAGTAAATTCGTTCCTATCAATCGCAGCATCAGTAAGCAGGAAAAGAAATATAATCATAATAAAATTTTAAGGTGAAAGTTACCACTTTAGATTAACAAAAAAAAAAAAAGAAAATTGTCATTTGAAGGCACATTCCATGGTTGTACAACGATTCTCTCCATCCAACACGATTGAATATAGAGTACTTAAAACTCTCAAAAGAATATATAGTACTTAAAGAAGTGAGTGTACACATCAAAGCTAATCTTATAGCGAGGGCATGGAGAAGCAGGATTTAAGGAGAAGGTCTTCGTTATCTGTGATCTATCTAACCAGACTCTAGTATTCTATCCATCCCTATTCTAATGCAAGAGCGCCCTTAGGATATCATTAGACCACATTAATCCTTTGCAATTGCTTGGACAGCTCGCAAGTGATCTTGACTTAGGATTAAAGTACATGCCATGTTTAGAAATCATTGCTCTAGATGCCAGTGTTGAAGTCTCCGTAGTCAAAGACCAAAATATTTTGTTAATACTTCTACAATCTAATTCTTGTGCGTGGTGCATTATGAAGTGATCCCTTTTTGGAAAATGTCCTCGGTGTGGGATCTTTGATCCTAAAAAATGTCATAATGTCGGCAGGACTATTGGATTTTGCACCACGTCTTAGTTTGCTGATTAGTTGGGAAAGCATGCGTCAATTAAAAAAAATCAGGTTTTATAAAAAAATTCAATATTATAAAAATTATTTTCAAATACATAACTAAATTAGAAAATTCCTACGAGATACACAATAGATCCAAGGGAAACAATATCTTGACTCTCATCTACAATTGTTCAGAGACTTCGGTTAAGGGAAATGGGCAAAACTCGAGATAGATATGTGAGTAGCACCTTAATCGGGCTCAGCTTCCATCAGCCTCACTATGAAGTAGCAATATATTTTGTCTTGAGTATATGGACTATAATTCAACATACAAATGATAAATAAACGTGCATAAGCAAAGATTTGCTCAATCAATTTATGCGAATGCACTCAAATCAAGTTATCATTATATTCAATAATCTTACAGAATACAAGTTTTGACATAAAAATTCATCAAACGACCTAATAGATCTAATGGCACTGGAACGGAAATCCTATTATGGGAAAATAGTAAACCAAGTCATTGTTCACCATCCCTTCCATTGAAGCATTTTAGGAAGATACAATCTCCGAAGATGCTTTGGTTCTTCATGTTCCCTCATATTTTTGTCTGCCACATTATGATATCAATACTTCTAAAGCTATTTTATTATAAATATCTAATTAGACGATCTTTCCAGGCTTTATCCTAGCATCGCAAAACTATCCTCAAGCATTGGGCATTACGTCTCGTAGTTCTTCACTGATGAAAGTAACTGAAAATGAATTTGGTATCATTTGCCGAATTAAATATTAGGTTCATGATAATACCATAGAAGTTATACTTTAAACACACTTTTAGATCTTAAATTTGAGCTAAGGACATGCATTCCACTTTCTTTCTTTTGTTGAATTAGGCCAAAATTGTGAGTATCTATGCTTTTAGGAGGATTAATCTCCATCCTCTAAGTTCTATGGATATTGCACAGGATTTCCTCAACAGAAAACATGCCAAATAAGATATCAACGGAAAGCTCATCGAGTCGAATCCAACTCATCAAACCATGCATGATTCGAAGCTAAAATGAGGAAGTTATGGCCATACGAAATAAAACTACGCAGAAATAGAGCATACACGGTTGTGCAAGGCTGCACCACGGTAGCATGGATTCCCAGTAGTCCAATCCAGAGCCCAATATCTTAGCACACCGCGGTAGGGAATCCAACCTACCGCGGTGGCCCGACTTTCGAATTTAGACCTGGGCTTTTGTGGGCTTGTCCATGGACCCCTTGTGAAGAGGATAATGGTCGGCAAATGTCAAAAAAGGCTGCTGAGCCACCTACAAATTGGCCAATTTATGCAAGTGGCGCAAGTGGACAAGGGGGGCTCTTTGCCTATAAAAGGACTGCCTCCACCTTCACAAACAAGCATCCCAGATCACCACAACATTTAGCACAAAATAGAGAGAGTGTCGAACTTAAGCCAAAGAATGGAGGAACGGTCAAAGTGAAGTTACGAAGTCCCAAACAACGACGCAAGGATCGTAGGCGAAAGAGCTAAGGCTTTGAGCTCATCATTGGTGTTTCAGATTCTGTCTTCCTCTACTTCCCTTTTCATCATTTCTATTTCAAATCTGTCAATCCAATGAACATATATTGTAACGCCACTATGTCGAACTAGTTTTATTTTCTAGGATAGTAACTGGATCTTAGTATTAATTTCATCCATATGTTGAACTTTTCTTTCTTGGATCGATACAGGTGTTCCATTTCCTTTATGTTTGCTATACTTCATACGTTTATTGATATTTGGCCAACTCGATAAATTGATTTAAGGGATGGTGATGAGCCACGAGAGTGAGAATCCCATAGCCTAAGTAAATATAACCTAGGAATAATTGTACCGAGAGGTAGGTTAGTCATTCTAAGAATAGAAGAGACGTGTGAGGAGGCCCGAGAGATAACCATCACCCTAGGAATCCCAATACGGTTATGAACATGATCTTTGGTCCCTCAATTCTAACTACCTAGGGATACATACCAGTTAGTTTGAGAGTCAACTAGGTGACTTTATAACCCCGGGGATAGGAAAGAAAGGACACTTGACTTGATCCGATGAGTTAAGTCCATGAGGATTGAAATAAACCTAAGTGAAACCGAACCCCTAGAATCATTTCCTTGTTGAGTTTGCATAAAGTTATTTTCGTTTTTCATAGAGTTTCCATGTTTACTCATCTTCTTGTTCTTTATTGCACCCTCTCAAATATTGTGTGGTTTGGCTTAGTACGTTGTGTTTTAAGTTCGTGCTCAATAGGCTTTACTCCTCGTGGGAACGATACCCGCTCACTGGATTTATTACTTGTAATCCGTCCTCTTGTAGGCTGGAAAGCGAACAAGTTTTTGGCATCATTGTTGAGGATAAAAGTGTATCTATTGACCCGAATTGAAGCACTTGACTTCGACCAAACCAATTTATTTTTCTTTTTCCTTGTTTTGTAGATTCTCAATGTATGAGTAGGAGATCTCAACAAGACTTGTTACCACTTGATCTGGAAATAGAGCGAACCCTCATTCGGAGGAGGCGAGAACAATCATTTGCAAAGATTTCATATTCTCATAACATGGAGGATTCGCAAGACAACCCTGCACTAAAGATGAGACACTATGTTAAGCCACGAACAGACAACCAATTGAGCATTGCCAAACCGGCTATACAAGCTCGCGCATTCGAGATTAGACCTGCGATACTCCAAATGATTCAAAAAGCATGCTTGTTTAGCGGCAGACCTAATGAGGACCCTCATCTTGGTATTGCTATTCTTAATGATTTATGTAATACATTTAGACAAAATGGGGTCCCTCAACATTATATAAAAATGACTTTGTTTCCTTTCTCTCTTAGGGACACGGCAAGGACATGGCTTAGCTCGTTCCCATTGGGATCCCTAAACAATTGGGACATCATCATAGAGAAGTTCCTCACAAAGTATTTTCCTCCCTCCAAGATGGCCAAGTTGAGGAGCGATATCACATTATTTAAGCAACTTCCGATGGAAACCTTGTTGGAAGCATGGGAGCGTTATAAGGGCCTATTGCACAATTGTCCACATCATGACCTCCCAATGTGGCAAGTGGTAAACACCTTTTTATAATAGAATTTTGGTTGCTTTACAAGCCTATATTAATGTTGCTGCAAGAAGCACGATGCTTGAAAAGACACCAGAGGAGGCATACAAACTCATCGAGGCATTAGCAACAAACGTGGTGTCGGAAAGAAACCAAGCTCAAAAAGGGACAACTGGAGTCCACTCGATGGATGCTTTAACAGCCCTCTCAGCCAAGATGGATGCCTTAATGGCAACCATGAAGCCACAAGGAAATGGGGCAACATCAAGGGCCTTCGAAGACTACCCAATGGAAACCGGGCACGAGGAGGCTAATTTTGTGGGGAGTAACCCGCGGAACAACCCATACTCAAACACAAACAATCTGGGTTGGGCAACCACTCCAATTTTTCATATGCTAACAATCGGCCAACTCAACCACTGGGTTTCAAACCAATGCAAAAGTCAGCACCAAGTGACTCCGAACGGCTTACAAAACTAGAGAATGCTTTTCTTGAACTTATGGTAGCTATCAAAAACACTAATACCAATGTTCAGTCCAACAATAATAGTATTATTACCTTGTAGGCACAAAGAAGAACATGGAAACACAACAAGGATAATTTGCCCAAGCCATTGGAGTTCAAACGCAAGGATCACTCCCAAGCAACACCAAGATAAATTCAAGGGGAGGAAGCTTTGAGCACGTGAATGCCATCACACTAAGGAGTGGGCAAAAGGTAGGTTTCAACCTCAACCAGCCCGATGTCAGAGCAGAAGGACAAAACCTTCCAACATTCGGAGAAATAGCAAAACACACCACGGTGTCCAAGGTGCCCACCGTGGTCAAAGGGTATCCACAAGCTAATGATCCGGCAACAGGAGCACCGCAATCCATATGTTCCAACACCGCAGTGCTAGAGTTCCTAACAAGTGAAAATACAGGGACAGAGAGCAAATCAGTAGGCAGTGGATACCAGCACACCACAGTATCCTACAATTACATCGAGGTGCCCCGTGACAAGAATGACCAGATTGCCCCAACCAACTCCTGAGTAGAGAGTAGCTACCCATAGCCATTTGAACCAACCCAAGGAAAAGAAGTCAGCGCTAATAAGCTGACTCGGACATACCCTTCATTACCATATCCGCAAAGAGCAAAACAAGATCATTCTGATTGTCAATTTCGTAAGTCTTTAGATACATTCTGGAAATTACACATTAACATCCCCTTTGCAGAAGCATTAGAGCATATGCCGAGTTGTCCTAAATTCATGAAGGATATCCTCTCATAGTAGAGGAAGCTTGCTGATTATAAAACTGTTGCACTAACAGAAGAGGCAACTGCAATCCTTCAGAAAAAGCTCCCTCCAAAGCTCAAAGATCTAGGTAATTTCATGATCCCTAGTTTTATTTGTAAAAGCTTCGAAGGTAAGGCATTATGTGACTTAGGTGCAAGCATTAATCTCATGCCTTATACTGTATTCAAGGAGTTAGGAGTAGGTAAGGTTAAGCCGACTACAGTAACATTGTAATTAGCTGATAGATCATTAGCTTACCCCTAAGAATTGTGGAGGATGTTCTAGTTAAGGTAGACAAACTCATATTCCCTTTTGATTTCATTATTTTGGATTATGATGAGGACAGGAACATCCCTATAATTTTGGGTTGCCCTTTCTTGACAACTAGTCAAGCACTAATCGATGTGCAGAAAGGAAAATTAACTATGTTGTGAATGGCCAAGAAGTAACATTTAATGTTTATATTACATTAAAACATCCTAGTGAACCTAATGAAGTTCTTTCCATTGATGTATGTGAGCAGTTGACTATGACAGCATCAAAGAAACAACATCTAGGGATCCTCTCGAATCGGTTCTAATCGGGAAGTCACCTTCAGATGATCAAGATCTACAAGAGGTCCTCAAGGTATTGGAGTCCTGCCTGCCGCTGCCACAGAATGTGTCATATTTCAAACCTTTGGAGGTTAGACCTAAATATTTAAAGCCACCGATTCATGAACCACCAGAACTGAAGCTTAAGCCATTATCAGAACACTTAAGGTACAATTTCCTTGGCACTTCTTCCACACCTCTTGTTATTATTGCATCAGAACTAACACTAGTGCAGGAAGAAAAGCTCATTCGAGTTCTTCGGACCCACATGAAAGCAATCAGGTGGACCATAGCTGATATCCAAGGAATCAGCCCCTCGATATGCATGCACAAGCTCTTGCTCAAAGAAAACCACAAGGAGTCGATAGAAGGACAAAGGAGGCTCAATCCTGTCATGAAAGAGGTAGTCAAGAAAGAAAGCATCAAATGGCTCGATGCAGGTATAATCTTTTCTATCTCTGACAGTAAGTGGGTAAGTCCAATATAGTGTGTGCCTAAAAAAGGCGGCATGACGGTCAGAGCAAATGAAGGTAATGAGTTAATTCCAACTAGAACAGTGACTGGATGGAGAGTATGCATGGATTACCTCAAGCTATACAAGGCCACACGTAAGGATCATTTTTCACTTCCCTTTATTGATGAAATACTTGATAGACTTGCAAGTAGGGAATATTTTTGTTTCTTAGATGGCTATTCAAGATATGACAAAATTGCTATAGCTCTTGAGGATCAGGAGAAAGCCACATTTGTGTGCCGTTATGGCACATTTGCATTCAAGCAAATGCCTTTCAGTTTGTGCAACGCACTGACCACTTTTTAGCGTTGTATGATGTCTAAATTCTACGATTTTATTGAAAAGTGCATAGAAGTCTTGATGGATGATTTTCGGTGTTTGGCAACTCATTTGATGATTGTTTGGCTAATTTGTCTCTTGTCCTTAAAAAATGTGAAGAAACTAACCTTGTTTTAAATTGGAAAAAAATATCATTTCATGGTAAAAGAAGGCATAGTTCTGGGACATAAAATTTCCGAAAAAGGCATGGAGGTAGATTGGGCCAAAATTGCTTTATCGAAAAGTTGTCACCACCAACAAATGTTAAAGGTGTTAGGAGTTTCTTAGGACATGCCGGTTTCTATGGAAGGTTTATCAAGGATTTTTCAAAGATTGCAAAACCATTGTGTAACCTCTTAGACAAGGAAGTCCCTTTCATGTTAATGATGAATGCTTGCAGGCCTTTACTAAGCTGAAAACAAGACTTGTTTCTGCACCCATTATAATTGCCCCTGATTGGTCTCTACCTTTTGAACCAATGTGCAATGCGAGCAATTATACAGTTGGTGCAGCTCTAGGCCAGAGAAGAAATAAAATCTTCCATCCGATATATTATGCAAGCAAATCACTCGATCAGGCTCAAACGAACTACATGACGATCGAGAAGGAGTTTCTCGCTATACTTTTTGCTTTTGATAAATTCTGGTCATACTTGATCTGCACTAAAGTTATAGTCTATACTGATCATGCAGCAATCAAGTACTTAATCCAAAAGAAGGATGCTAAACCGCGACTGATCCGATGGGTCCTTCTTCTACAAGAGTTTGAGCTTGAAATTTGGGATCGGAGAATCAAGTAGTAGATCACTTATCTCAACTTGTGAACGAGGAGTGCACAAAAAAAGGGTAATTAACTAGTTTGTCCCTGATGAACAAGTTCTTGCCTTATCATTTGCCCTTGGTTTTGCGGATATTGTGAATTACCTGGTTTCCCGATTCATTCCATCCAAATGTAATGCTCAACAAAGGAAAAGACTTTTGAATGATTGCATTAAATAAGTATGGGGGGAGCCGTATCTTTTTAGTAAAGGACTTGATCATATTTTAAGAAAATGTGTCCAGATGATGAACAACTTGACATGCTGAGAAGTTGTCATGAATCTCCTTGTGGAGGTCATTATGGGGGACACAAAACTGCTTGGAAAGTACTAGCATCAGGTTTTTATTGGCCAACTATTTTTCATGATGCTTTTGCCTACATATCAACTTGTCATAGATGTCAACGAGTAGGCAATATTTCGAGATGCCATGACATGCCATTGAATTCAATACTTGAAGTTGAATTGTTTGATGTTTGGGTAATAGATTTCATAGGGCCATGTCCTCCATCGTTTGGTAACCGTTATATATTGCTTGCGGTAGGCTATGTTTCTAAATGGGTAGAGGCGATTGCCTCTCCCACATGTGATGCTAATATTGTTCGTAAGTTCTTGCAAGAAATATCTTCACAAGATATGGAGCACCAAGAGTGGTTATTAGTGATGGTGGATCCCACTTCTGCAAGAAACAGTTTGACAAGCTCATGACCAAGTATAGGGTACACCATAAGATCGCCTTAGCATACACCCTCAAACCAGTGGTTTAGTAGAGGTATCCAACCAGGAAGTCAAAAGGATACTAGAAAAGACGGTCAACGCTTCCTGGAAGGATTGGGCTCACAAGCTCGATGATGCCTTATGGGCATACCGGACTGCGTTCAAGACACCCTTAGGCACATCCCCATACCACTTGGTTTTCGGCAAAGCATGTCACCTTTCGATGGAGTTGGAGCACAAGGCATAATGGGCAATCAAGGCTCTAAATTTTGACTTGAAAAAGTCCGGTGAGAAAAGGCTTCTTCAATTGCATGAACTCGATGGATTCTACCAACAAGTGTTCGAGAACCACCGTGTTTACAAGGAAAAGGTGAAAGCATGGCATGGTCAAAAAATCATGGTAAGAGAGTTCCAACCTGGACAACTTGTGTTATTATTTAATTCACAATTGAAGTTGTTTCTAGGAAAACTTAAATCAAGATGGTCGGGGCCGTTCCGAACCAACCAAGTGTTACCATATGGTGTTCTCGAGCTAAAGAACGAAGCCACAAATGAGACATTTAAGGTCAATGCTCAAAGAGTCAAAGGATATTTGGGAGGCCCGATCAACTGAGACGAGGCTTCAGTCCACTTGAAGGATGTGTAGCACCAATAAAGTCAGGCCACGGACTCGTTCGGTGGTGCCTCTTGAGAGGCAACCCAAGCCTAGTTTATTTAATTCAACTTTGTTTGTTTAGTTTTAATTTTGCATTTTAGGATAGTTTTTATTACAAGCAAGCATGCATTATCTGCTTGAAGCAAATAGAGGAGGCCCATCGAGCTCAAAACAACCTAATCATGAAAACTGGGCTAGATCAGGTACAAGCCCACCATGGCGGCTAAGGGCTACACCACGGTGTCCATGATGCACTAGGTTGTAGCCCACTAGTCGAGTCCACCTCCTTTCAACCCAAGCCTAGCTCATAACCTCACATATATAATGCTATTATTTATTGTTTTCTAGGGTTACAGGTTGTTCTAGGGCAAAGGAGGCTGATCAAAATCGTCAGCTGAAGGTCAGAAAGCACTAGGACGACAAGCAGGCCAAGCAAGGATACCAGAGGCTGCATCATCGTGGTGTACACTTGCTGCACCGTGGTAAGTGTGTTTTCTACACTAGCACAAGACACCCTTTGACCGCGGTAGATAGGAATTTGCACCGCGGTGAGCTGGCTGCCTGTGAGGGATTCCTTGCCACAACCACATACACAGACAATGACCAGACGCTACTGCACCACGGTACCCAAGTCTTTGCACCGCAGTTCAAAGATTCTTGATAGCATCACCTCTACTGCAAAGATTGCACCGAGTTGTGTTCAATGGAATTCTAAAATGGAACTTCCAAAGAGGCTATAAAGGAGGGTTCCTTTAGCATTTCAATTGAAAAACTTTACTCTCTTATTCTCTTGTTCATCTCAACAATTTTATTTTTGATTGATCTTGCAAGCGTAGAACAAACAAGCACATCTTGGGATGGACCTAGACGGGCAAGATACATGGGAACAGTTTGCAACAATCAAGTTTTCGATAGTGAATTCCCTGGATTCCAACTTCCCGAGCAGTAACTTCATTCCTTCTCTCTCTTGCACAAAGGTGACATTGTTGTTTGCTTTGGTTGGTTGCTATGGCATCTGCCCTGCATTGTTGTAATAGAAGATGCACTAACAGCCCTCCACAACATGTAGATGCTTTAGTAGCTCCGTTTGTGTCTACTAAGGTGGAACTCTTTTATGAAAACATGTGGAAGAATCGTCAGTGTCATGTGGAGAGGGGATTTATTTTTGACATCCGTAACTTGATGGTTAATTTCATGAAGATATCACTTATATGAACTGGACTCATTTTTGTGCACCACCCCAACGAGGCATTTTTAACTTAGTTCAAGAATTCTATGCTAATTTGGCCCACTCGGGTGATGAAATAGTGTAGATGAGAGGATTACACATGACATTCATGGTAGATGATATTAGACAAGTTATAAGGACCCCACATGCACCCATGCTTACATCTGTGATAGAAAATATTGATGAAGATGACGTTTTGAATGTGATTTCAAAACTCGAGGCAAACTGGTATACACAGAGAGGGCCAAATAGCCATTCTCAGAAAACATTTGAACTATTGAGCACAGGTATGGCTCCTCTTTGTGTCATCTTGTATCATGCCTACATCTACATTGTCTCAAGTAACTAAGATGCGGATATACCTTATATATTGCATAATGATGCATCGTCATTTTGATCTTGCTGCACTCTTACATACCCAAATTCAAGCATACGGGCATGATATAGGAGGTTGTATGTGGTTCCCATGTTTGATTACCTCACTTTGCCAACAGCAGGTATCCCTTTCAATGAGGAAACAGATGAGGTCACAACCCATGAGCCCATTAATGCAACAACCATTCGTGATATGTGGGATCGTGACAACCAAGGCGAAGAAGCCCAATAAGCTTACCAAGCAAACAAAGAGCGAAGACAGGAGGAGGACCCAATCACTCGAATGATCCAAGAAGCACACGCCTTAATAGTGAAGATGAACCAATGTCAAAAGAAGTGGACTCGGTTCATATAGCACACATTCAGGAGCAGAATGAAGGACTTCTCAACCGAGCACTATGAATTAACCTCCATGAATATCCACCAATTCTGTCCACAAGTGAGGAGGAGTTCACCGATACAAATGAAACTAATGTGAACTCGGGTGACTACTTGGAGGAAGATGACAATGCGGAGGCCTTCGACAACAAGGAGGCCATTACATCAACTTTGACACAATGGGAACATTCGTTAACCAATTCCCTTTCCTTTCTTAACATTAGAGGACAATCCTTAGCTTAGGTTTGGGGGGGATGGAGTTTGTTAACTTCATGTCAAAGCCGTTTATATTGCTAGTTAAAATAAATTGCTTGCTTGTTTGCTTGTTTATTTGCATTTGCATGACATGTAGCTCATAGGGAGTTAGATAGTTGCACATTTATTTCATCTTGCATTCATTTTCATTTCCTTTATGTTTTTAAAAAATGATGTAAAAAGAGAGAGAATGAAAAATGATGATGTTTTTTTATGGTTAACAATGCTTGCAAGTTCTTAGTAGGGAACTTGAGTTGATCCTTGTTCTATGATGATCATTAATGGCTAATGTGATTGCTTGACTTAAAGTGAAATTGTGATGAAACTTGTGATGATTTTCAGCCCCAATTAATTATTCATGCACATTACATCTAGATCTTAAGTCAAGGACAGTGTCATCTTTGGAAATGCTTTTGCAAAAACGTGTTAGGCTAAATTTTAAAATTAAAGTTGAGTCTATGAGAAAAGATGTGCCAAGGTTTTGAGTACTTCTATTTGGGCTTAAGCCCAAATTGATGCACGAGGCGTGCTGCCAATACGGCCTAACATGTACTTGCGGGGGACTATCTGTTCATCCGACTGGCTCACAAAGAGCCAACGGAGGTGCGGGCCCTTCAAAGTTGTGCACCACACGAGTAAGGGTTATTTGCTAAAGCAGAAATGTGGAAAGAATTAAGAGCCAAAAAAAAATTATGAGGTCATCAACTGGACTAATAGCTAAATGCATGTTTGCATGAGTATTTCCTTATGATGCACAATAGTGAGGTCAAGACTTAGGGTTAAGAGTAAGGGATAGCGCGACATTACACGAGCCGAAATGAAATCATGAGGTTCGAATTAGTGACACTCAAGGTCAAGTGAAAAGCATGGCCATCTGTGAGAAATTTAAGGGAAAGGCTTGAAAGTACCGAAAACAACTTGCAAGCATTGTTACCAATTGAAAAATAGAGATTCATGTTTGGTTTTTTGATGGATCATTGTGCTTAAAGTTTTGCTTGAGGACGAGCAAAAGTTTAAGTTTGGGGGGTGTGTTAATGCCATAGAAGTTATACTTTAAACGCACTTTTAGACCTTAAATTTGAGCTAAGAACATACATTCCAATTGTTTGTTTTAATTGAATTAGGCCAGAATTGTGAGTACCTATGCTTTTAGGAGGATTAATCTCCATCCTCTAAGTTCTCTGGATATTGCGTAGGATTTCCTCAATAGAAAACAGGCCAAACAAGATATCAACAAAAAGGTCGTCGAGTTAGGAATCCAATGCATCAAACCATGCGTGATTCCATGATTCGGAGCTAAAATGAGAAAGTTACGGCCTTATGAAGTAAAACTACGCAAAAACAGAGTATACTGTGGTGGTGCAAGGCTGCACTGCAGTAGCATGGATTCCCAGTAGCCAAGTCCAGAGCCCAGTATCTCAGCACACCACAGTAGAGAATCCAGCCCACCGCTGTGGTTCGACTTTTGAATTTAGACTTGGACTTTTGTGGGCTTGTCCATGGACCCCTTGTGAAGAGGATAATGGTCGACAAATGTCAAAAAAGGTTGTTGAGCTGCCTGCAAATTGGCCAACTTGAGCAAATGACACAAGTGGATAAGGGGGGCTCTTTGCCTATGAAAGGACCCCTCCACCTTCACAAACAAGCATCCCAGATCACCATAACATTCAACACAGAACAAAGAGACTGCCGGACTTAGGCCAAAGAACGGAGGAATCACCATATTGAAGTTATGAAGTCCCGAACAATGAAGTAAGGATCGTGGGTGGAGGAGCTAAGGCATCGAGCTCATCATCGATGTTTGAGATTCTATCTTCCTTTGTTTCCTTTTTCTTCATTTTCATTTTTGTATGTTTCAATCCAATGAACATGTATTGTAATGCGACTATATCCGGCTAGTTTTTATTTTCTAGGGTAGTAAGTGGATCATAGTGTTTATTTCATCAATGTGTTGAACTTTCTTTCCCGGATCGATATAAGTGTTCTATTTCCTTTATATTTACTATACTTCATATGTTTATTGGTGTTTGGCCAACTCAATAAATCGATCTAAGGGATGGTGAGGAGCCACGAGAGCGAGAATCCCATAGCCAAGTAAACAGAAACTAGGAATAATTGTACCGAGAGGTAGGTTAGTCATTCTAAGAATAGAAGAGATGTGTAAGAAGACCCGAGAGGTAACCATCACCCTAGGAATCCCAATATAGTTATGAACACAACCTTTGGTCCTTCAATTCTAACTACCTAGAGATAGAGTGGGTTAGAATCATCCTACGGATACATCATAGTTATGGCGAGAGTTGGGCTAGTTGACTTTAGAACCCGTGGATAGGAAAGAAAGGACACGTGACTAGATCCGGTGAGTTAAGTCCATGAGGATTGAAATAAACTTAAGTGAAACCGAACCCTTAGAATCGTTTCCTTGTTGAGTTTGCATAAAGTTATTTCCGTTCTTCATAGAGTTTCCGTTTTTACTCATCTTCTTGTTCTTTATCGCACCCTCTCAAATATTGTGTTGTTTGGCTTAGTACATTATGTTCTAAGTTCGTGCTAAATAGGTTTTACTTCTCGTGGGAACAATACTCGCTCACGGGGTTTATTACTTGCGATTCGTCTTCTTGTGGGCTGGAAAATGAACAGTTCCTCACATCGAAGAACTAGGCAATGCATTGGTCAACTCTTGACTTTCGATAGCTATGGTTGTGATCTAGGAAGGACAAGACCTTAGAACTGGAGTGATTATTATTTCTAACAGGTATACCACGTGGCAATACTAATGTGATGTCATGAGCTAATAAGATTAAACAATTTTAATATTTTTAATAAAATCCTAAAAATAAATAAAATTCTCCAAATAACTTAATCTCATTGACTTGTAATATTAGGTCAACATTATCACGTGACATCCTTATTACATACAAGACTTTCTTCCAAAATCATGGTACTAGCAACCTGCACCTACTTTATTCCTTTCCTTTATGCTGCCACAAAGAAGACGAGGGAAGAAATTGCCCACACTTACAATCACATATACTATCTCTCCCTCACTGGGATGTGGTTCTTCACTATCTACAGCCCTTAGAGAAGGCCCGACAAGGGATACTTCTTCTTCACAGGGGACATCCTCAAGGGGAAACCGATCTCGATCTTTGAAGTTTCCAATCATGGTACAGTGGCCCGAGACTTCACTTACGTAGATGATATTGTGAAGGGCTGCCTGGCAACCCTGGACACAGTTGAGAAGTGCACCGAGAGTGGGGCCAGGAAGAAGGGGTCCTACGCAATTGAGCATCTTTAATCTCGAGAGCACCTCGGCAGTACCCGTCACTGAGCTTGTAAACATATTGGAGAAGATCCTGAAGATGAAATCAAAAAAGAACATAATGAAGTTGCCGAGCAATGGTGATCTACAGTTCACAAACACGAATATTAGCTTGGCCTAGAGGGAACTCAGGTATAAGCCCACAATAGATCTCCAAATGGGGCTAAAGAAGCTTGTGAGGTGGTACCTGATGTTCTATGCTTATGGGAAAAAGAGCTCTTTGTGAAATTTGTTTCTTTGACTATATGTTTCATTCACAGCAAGCTTCTCTATGTCAATTAGTTATTCTTCCACGATCATTTAGGATGTTCATTTGCAGCAATTGTTGATTGTCTTTAATAAGATGAAGTTTTATGGTGTTGGCAGGTGACTGTTTGATGGATTTTCCCAGGTAGTGAGCAAGGAAACCAATGCCAACCCTTTCTCCCCCATTTCAAATTTTTTCCTGGAAATGTAATTCAATTGTAGTTTCTGAATGTGAATAATTATCTGATTCAAACTAATTTTTTGCAACAATTATCGTTTCTTTGAATCTTGAATAAAAGAGCAACTTGTTACATTTGTCAGCCTGTCACACTTGTTGATCATGCACTTAACCATCTTGTTGCCTTAACCATCACCGTTGGAGTGTTTGCCTAGTTTTCTCTTTGGTCACAATTGCTACAAGGGTTTGGCATTGAAAGCAATAAAATTGACTTGTAGAGTGCTCTTGATCTCTGTGGTGTTTTCATCCCATAAACTTCCATTTGCTCATACCATATGTGGTATTTGTGCATCATACATCTCTGCACTAAGTAATTTAGTAATAAAATTGCTATTATGGTGCTTGTCGGTCTGGTTTTCTCTCTAATCACCTTTGCTACAAGGTTTAGAAAATGGAAGCAATAAAATTGACTTGTTAAAACGCTCTTAATTTCTGTGGTGTTTCCATCCCATAGAGTTCCATCCGCTGGTATTAGATATGCATTTAGTGCATCAATACATTTGTGCATTAAGCAATTTACTGATTTGATATCAGAGCTAAGTGTATTACTGCAGTATGTGGCTATCTGATAGCATGTTTTTCATTCCTACATTTGACAACTATAAGTTGAGCTGCATCGATCTTTCCAAAAGCATGATAGCAGATTCTTGCTTTCTCTTCTACTAGTGCATGGTATTGCTTTAGATAGTTTGGAAAAGTTCTCCTGCTTTAATACATATATATCCCAACAGATACCATAAGAAGATCATTAGTTGCAACTTGCAATCTCCTGATGGAGACCTGCCTCTGAATCCTCGCTGAATCAATACTTGACAGGAAAGGATGTCTCTAAGATTCGTATATATGGGGTCTCTATGTTATTATAGCTGTTTGCATTCACATGGCATGTTCTCGCCTCTTCTGCTCAATTCTAGATGTGCATGTTGGCTTCCAATAATCTTTATGCCCATAGTTCATGCTTCTCCAGAAAACAAAATTAATTTCCTGTTTGTTAAAAAAGTTTTTTGTTGCATGCTGAGCCTCGTACTTGATTATAAGTTGATTTCACTTTCCAAATCATATGCAGAGTGCTGTCATAGACGGAATTCATATGGATGTGCCCTTTTCTGAGACTGACATAGGACATGTAGGTGGTTGTTAAAGAATGCATGCTTTTCCCTGCGCAGTTAAAAAGCAAAGGAGTCGGTTGTGAGAAAGGGATGTTATGTTTAAACTTATTTCATCTTGTGTTTATTCTCGAAAATGCTACTTCTTTTCTATAGTAAGGATCACGTTTGGCACAACAAAATCGAAAGAAATCACTGACATATTTTTAACCTAATGGTGGGGATAAATAATTGACTAAATGATATGGACATTCTCATGCCACATAGGTGCTTCTAATGTAATTGCACTAATATTTTCTTTAGATTTGATAGTACCAAGGCCGATCAATTTGTTTCTGAAAGCATGCAATGGATCCTGAAGGTAAGTTGATGGGCACACGGGTTTATCAAACGCTTGTCTTTGAATTTGGAGGACCATCTGTGTTCTTCTCCATGATTGGGATGTCAACTTGGACGTCGATAAGATGTAAAAGCTAGTAGCAGGCTAAATATAATTAACCGGGGAGCAAGGTAAGTGTGATCACGAATTGGATAATAGAGTTCAATTTGAAGCTAAAGATCTATCCTCAAGTTGAAGTTAAAGATCTATTCTAGTTCCAACATCTGTTGTGTTGGTGGTCAAGCTTAATATTCGAATATACTTTACTATGGCCAAGGTACTTTATGAGTTTCACCATGGAAGGCATTTCAAAGAGTACGTCATGTTCGGTACAATTGAACAGGAAAATGTGGAGTGAAACGAGTTTAATTATGTAAAAATACAACCATATTGAAAGCGGTTGAAAATGGAGACTGGTATCTTGAATTATCGTGAGAAATCGACAATTGGAGAGGAAGACATTGCCTAAAGTGTATCTTCTAACTCGCTACTACATTTTACATTTATTGTGTTTGGGAGGACATAATTTGAAAGTCATTCAAATCAAACGCTCATGCATTTTGCAATTAGGACAACTATTCCTATTTTACTAAAATTTCGAGTAGCTTTTATTTCTTCCTATTATGTAATATAGAAAATAGTCCCTTTTTGAAGTCTCGAACTTGTAAACTAGTCCTTGAAATGTAGATTTTGATTGATGATTTAAATGATTCAATATTTAGCGAAAAATGCTTAGTTTTTATGTAATATATAAAAGTAGGAATAAATTTATAAAATGGAATGAGCATTCATAAATTCTTTTTAATGAATTCATTCTTAAAAACTTCATTATAACAAAATGTACAAATCAATTTTTAATAACATAATACAAAAATTTTTAATGAAATAGCAGAATACCAATTTCATTCCATTCTATTCCCCATTCCTAATTTCCTTCCCATTCATGACTTAAAAAAAGGTACATTACATAAAAAAAAATAATTTACTCATTTTCTCAAAAAAAATCAAATATTTTAAATTTAAAAAATAAAATCACATAATTTCATTTTATTTCCAAAGTAAGAAAAACCTTTCAAATTTCAAAAATAGAACTATGTGATTTCCTTTTATTCCAAATTTAAGCCATACATTTTATATTTTAACATTGCAATCAATTTTTTTACCAGGAAATCAAACTAATTGTTTAATTTTATATTAAATGCTCGAAGACTAATTCTTTATAGTTTTTTCATCATTAGATAAAAGTATATTAAATGAAAAAAATTTAAATTAGTTTCTTATATAAAGTTCTCTTAATATTTTCTCATAACTAATACTAATTTTAATTTAAGAGAAAATTATTAAGTTAATTTTAAATAAAAACTACTCTATTTTTATCTATTTGTAGGTATGTGGCAACAAAAAAAAGTAGAACATTGCACAAGAATATCACTTTCTATTTTGATATTAGTCCACCTTGTCAATAAATAAAAACTAATTTTTATTTTTACATGTTTGAATAGTTAGCCTGATTTGAGAATGATATAAAACTAAATGATTTATTTTTCAAACTTGAAGAGTTTTGACTTAATTTGAGAATAAAATGTAATTATATGATTTTATTTTTTAAATTTGAAATGTTTTGCCTTTTTGAAAAATAGAACAAATCACTTGCTTTTTTATATAATTAAACCCAAAAAATAACATCTATATTACAGAAAGTATGATTTCGTCATTTATTCTTCTACTCACAAGCTATACTATTTCTAAGGCCTTCCATTGCCAATTTAATATATTATCGTTGACTGATTATTGTCTTGGCAATATTAAGTAGCAGCAGAATCTCCCACAAATATTCATTGCATAAGAATCTATCCGATTCCGCTTGTGATATCAAGTTGTATGCTCTTCATTGGACCAAAGATGCCCCATGAAAAAATCGACCATATGCACAAGCCATACAAAGAAAATGTAAGAGGCCATTTCACTTATACTAAAACAGCTTCAAGCTCTAGTTGCAATGAGCTTGCAATACTAACATCAGTCCATCATTTTCCCCCGGAATTTGGAGTTAATTTTAAACCAAAGTGACAACAAATTCCAGTCCCTGTCAAAGTATTCACAGTAATCCAACTCAATCTTGTCGGTGTCTCACCTGTTTCTTCTACCTACGAACAAAGTAGAGCTTCCCCATGACATGGCGGATTGCAGCGAAAGCTCTGAAGCCGATGCTCATGATAAGAGCGACATTCGGAGAGATCTTTAGTCCCCGTGCATTGTCGGTGTAAAATGGAGCATGGTCCCAGCTGAGGCTCCAGCACTTGAAGCCCTCCTCCTCCTCAAGCTTGCAGTAGCAGCTGCACTTCCTCTGGGGGGAGCTGTTCCACCTAAAGCCATTTCTGTTTGCAATCCATCTTAGCAATTAGGGTATGATAGTTCATTGAAACAGAGAAGATGGACTAGTTTATACTTGTGAACCGAGATATGTAAATGCTGATCCGAAACATAAACATTTCCACGCAAGGAAGCTTTGGTTTCAAGAGAAACGAAGCACATGGAGAAAATATTCAGGACCCATTCAGAAAGGAAAAGAAGTCATCATATGGCAACAAGTGAATGTTAAGATCAAAATTAAAATTATATAGATGTGTGTGTGTGGATTGGATTCCTTATTCTATTTTATCTTTGACTCACCCCTCAATTGTGAAAGATAATAATAGCGTGATGATGTTATACATGGAATTTGTCAGTTAGAAAATGTGTCTTTCACCAACCCAACAACGCATTCCTTGCCAAGACCCTTCTTCCAAGATGTTCCAATCTACCCTTTTCCTTTTGCATCTGTAATCAGTTTAGGCATCATCCCTATCCCTCATCTCATAACGTAAATTTTTACAACTATTCTATTAGGTAATGTTCAACTGCATTTTCACTGAAGGACCCTCCACTCTGTTCTTCTCAATCCCTCCTCCATTTTCATTGTTCTTGACACTACATACCTTCAATCAGCGCAAAGTCAAATGCTGGCCCTTATGCCATCCAGAGTAGAGCTTCAGTAGATCACCTATGCTGGAGTACCAATCTCGTCCACTTGATTAAACAATTTTACCACGTGAACGCCATTTCTCATTAAAGAGGCAAAGAACTTCAGCGCAACAAGCAGCTTTCTATCATTACAAGTAAATCCTATACTCATCCATCCACTGCATCACGACAACGGTCATAATCACACTAAAGGGTGGGATTTTTACTTTTATGAGTAATTTGTCTGACATCAGAAAATCACTAATCACTTATACATGGTTCAATTATGATGATTTAGAACCAAGCTTGCAAATAACAGCTCTAGCATTTCTATCCAAATGAGAAGGCTTTAAAGTTACAATAACAAAGAAGAAGAGAATGGGTCCAATTCCAACCAAAAGCTGCTATACAACATATTTCAGAGAAAATCATAGATTGATTTGGTGGGTAGTTTTGAAATTAAAATTTCAATCCCGAATCAATATCAGATTAAGAACAGACGCCATGGAGAGTCCTAAGGATCTATCAATCTCAAGACAGATCTCACTGTTCAACCGCCATAAACACACACAACAGGAAAATGAGGAAACAAAATTGTCCGCCAAATATGAACTATCGTCCGCGTGATTGTTTGGGGGAGCTGGGTCGAAATAAAAAGAATGATCTGAAATGGATCGACAAGAACAGTGTCTGTGGATTAGATTTGTGAAGGAAGCGAAACGAGGCGTTGGTGCCTAACTCGACTCGGTGATCGCAATAGGCAGGCGGCAGCGGCCATTTGAAGATCCCGGAACGGGCTTTGACCCGATTGGAGAACTGTCTTCCTTCTTTCCTATGTAAACTACAGGACGGCGTGAAATTTCAGGCCGACCCGGTTCGGACGGGTCAAGATCCGACACTGTGCACGGATCAGGGTAAATCTGTGTCTTCCTTCTGATCCAAATCATCCCAGCCGATAATATTATATTAGATTAATATTATTTTATATTTTAAAACTAACTTATATTTGATTTATAACTATTTTTATCCTACTAAATTGAGCAATAATTATTATGTAAATTTTAATTACTTCAAAATTTATTCAACCGCACTTCTATATCATATTTTAAATCAAATTTGGCATAAGTTTTGTTAACTTTATTTTATAATTAAGGTTGACCTTTCAAGGTACAGTCAGCCCATCATGGTTGCGGAGCAGTCTGGGTCTTCAAGTACCCACCTCAGCCAACCCATTGCCACCCTTGCAAAAGGCCCCTCTTCTTCTTCCCTACTGTTTGAATAATATATCCACTCCAAAGAGAGTGAACATGCAAATAAATGATTCAAAAGTCTTAATTACAATTAATGCCTCGAGTATATGATTTTTAAATGAAATAAAATATTAAAATTATGTAATAAATTAAAAAAACTATAGTTTTATACTAAAAAAGTAGAGAGGAAGTATGAGAAAAATATATGTAAAAAATATTAATAAAAATGTATGTGAAATAAAAGAGAAGATATTAAAAAAAAAATGCATCAAAAGAGGGAATTTGGACTGCAGGGTCCTTTTTTGCTTGACTGAGGATGAAATAAGAAGCCACATTTTCTTCTCCTACCATTTTATTCGACACATGTGGAATGGAATCCTCAACATGCAATCTATTTACATACCTTTTTTTAGATTGTAAGGTTGGACTACCATGGTTGTGTTTGTTTCTATGTCAAGTGTTTACTATTGGAAAACAAGCACTTTACATCTAATTTTCCACCGATGGGGTGTAAAACCCAACCCATGTTTCTTTTACCTGGCCTTCTCATTTTTACCGAGCCTATTCATTTTACCTGTAATCACAATGTTGAATCAAAAGGCTCCATTCTCACTTTACATGGTAAAAACCTGTTCTGTCCTTCATCTTCCATCGTCAATCCCTTCGTCGTCTTCTTCGTCATTGTCTTCTCTTTAACAGAAGCATTCTTTCGATCATCTTCTCCTTCCTTCACTCATAATTTTCATATCCCTTCCCTATAACTTTCATCTGTTTGCCAAAAAGAAAAGTGAAAAAGAAAAAATTGCCATCAGATGTGCAGAAAAGTAGTCGAATACTGTCCTCTATTGAAGTTGAAGCCAATCTCATCTTTGGAGTAAAGAGCCAGGGCAGCAAGTAAAGGACTGAAAAAAAAAAGGTGGTGAGGACAGCTTACAAGCTTGAGAAGCCATAGATTTGATCTGTAGAAAAAACCCTAGAATCCAATTGAACCCTAGAAAAGGACCAAGAAAAGAAGCAAACCTACGTACCATGCAAACAAAACTCTAGAGTTCGACAAAAAAGATGTAAGGATTGTTAAGAGAATCCCTTTTAGACAGTGGTGAAGTCGGGATAGCAGAGAATCCTTCCAAGGACATTGACGATCGATATAGTCTCAGATGAAAGAGAATTTCAAGAAGAAAAGGGAAGGATGTGTAATTTTATAAGATTATTATCTATACTTTTCCAGTAAAATACTATACTTACCAAACATAATAATTTCATATTACCATTCACTTTCTAGGTAAAATACTAATTTTGTCCCGTAATATAACAACACTTGAATCAAATGCCCCTAATAGGAATCTCCACGGGCAAGGGGAAAACCTTGCAGTCCACCATCTACAATCTCCTTTGAACAAGCTATACAAAATATGCGTGGCAAACTCGTAATCAACGTCTATTTGAGGATAAGGAACCATCCCGTATAAAATTTATGATGACATTTTGAGTCTGGCTCAGTGGAGAGTAGCTTCTATCTCTAGACTTAAAACATTGACTGAATAATCTCTTAATTCTTGTGATCTGTAAGTCTCTTCTTGTTCCCTACACATTTGCAGATCTTCTGTACAAAGGTGATTGCATATTATTTATAAATTCCACTGTTAGCAATGCTATTGGGCCCTTCTTATTTAGTCGTACTTACTAGACCGCTAGTTCCATAAAGAAATAGATTAATAATATTAAAATACTTATTTATATTTTTGTTAATTTTTTTTAGTTTCTATATTTTTCAAAAACTTTCTTAAATTTTTAGAATTATTTTAAAATTTCTTAAATTTTCCATTTTTTAAAAATTTTAAAAATTCTTCTTAATTTTCTAAAAATTTTGCTTACTAAATTTTTTAGAGTTTTCTAATTTTATCAAAATATTTTATCTTTTTTATTTTTATGAATTTTCTAAAATTTTAAAATTTTCCTTTTTACCGCATTTTTAAATATATTTTTTAAAATTTCCAATCTCACGTTAGGCAAACCGCTCTGTAGCAACTGTATTTATTGCCATGTATCTATAGTATCACATAGGATGCCACATAGGCAATATTGATTACATTATTATGGAATAACCAATGGTAACAAAATGAAAAAAACAGAACAAACGTCGTGATTTTCTAAATTATTAATAAAGTAAGTAACAATATAGGAAATTTTAAAAAAATCACATGATTTACCCATATAGTGTATATGTTTGCAATTTTGTGTCAATTATAATATTTCCCGAATGTAGAAGAAAAATTTCATCAAAATAGTTATTTTTTTATTTTTTACTAGACATCAAAATAGTTACTTTTTTTTATCAAGCAAAATAGTTACTTAGTTCAGAGCAAACTGCCACTTTCTGGAAAAACGGAAAAAGTCGGGAAATGACCAATCTATATTGGAAATTCTTTTCGATATAAAAGATATCTGTGGTTATGAAAAGGAATGAAACAAATATCAGGGTCCAATTGAACATAGGATTTCATCAACAAAATTTGGACGCAAAGCCACTTAGCAAAAAGAAAAAAGAAAGAGAAAAAAGGAGAGTATTGAACATAGATCCTGTTAAACTGAAACAAGAGAGCAAACTTTATCAGACCTTACATTGGAACTTCAGTTTATTTGAATGTAGAAGAGATGATAGAAAAGGACTCTTCCGGCCCATAAACTAAAATTTTCTTGGAAACTAGTCGACTTTAGACAATGGGACTGTTCTGGTGTTGTCAAAAGCGACCAAGCGCTTGCTTAAGCCCATGAAGTGCAACGCCAGGAACCCTCAACGCTTCAACAGTGCCAAAGAACAGTGCCTTCACTGAAGTGCACGCTTTAGGGTGCTTTGTGCGCTTTTCCTTGAAGCAAAAAGCGAGCTTTTGCGCTTCTATTACATTCTGTTCAAGCTGATTCTAGACTTGGCCTTTTTGTTAATGGGCTGGGCCAAAATGAGCCCACTCACTTATTAATTGTAAAAAAATTAGAAAATTGAAGTAATCAGGGCTTTATTATGTCGTTGGTGTTTCTCCCTGCCTTGCGCCTTCTTCTTCGTCTTTGCTCTGCTTCCACCTTCAGTTCCTGCTGCCGCTGTGCTTCTAATTAGTCTGCTTCTTCTCGGTTGCTGCTTCTGTTCGGCTAGGAGTTTATTGCCTCTGCTCAATTGGGAGTTTGTTGCTTCTGCTCGGTTACTGCTACTGCTTAGTTGTGAGTTTGCTCTTGCTCTACTTATGCTTTTGGCTTGTCTGCTTCTACTCGACTATGATTGTGAGTTTGCTCCTTTTGCTCTGATTCTACTTCTGCTTCCGCTCTGTGTGCTTCTGCTCGGTCTGTTTGCTTCTACTCATTACTGCTTCTGCTTTGTTTTGTCTACTATCTGCAATCTACTTCTGCTCGGTTATTAGCTTGCGATTTCCTTCTACTCTGTGTGCTTCTGCTTTGTCTGTTTGCTTTTGCTCATTACTGCTTCTGCTTTGTTTTGTCTCCTATATGCAGTCTATTTTTGATCGGTTATTAGTCTGCGATTTGCTTCTGCTCAATTTCTTCTTTTGCTCTGTATGCTTTTGCTCGATTTCTTCTTCTGCTCCATGTGCTTCTACTCAATTCCTTCTTCTCCTCTGTATGCTTTTGCTCTGTTTGCTTCCACTCGATGTCTGCTTCTCTATGAGTCGATGATCTACTGCTGCTCTGTGATCTATTTTATGAGTCTGCTATCTCTTTCTCCTCCTCTGGTCTGTTCTGCTTCTAACTCTCATTATTCTTATGTTCTTCTGGAAGTGGCTCCTACTATTCTGCTTCTCTTTGGTTTGTTCTGTTCTGTCTTGTCTCTAACTCTCTGGTCTATCTCTTCTTTGCTAGAATTTGCTTCTAAGTCCTTCTTATAATATTTAAATTAGTCTTATTTTATTTTTGTTTTCATTTCAGTTGGTTAAATTGTGATATGTAGGCTAAAAGTGGAAGTGCATCAACACCAAGCCATTCAATTAGTTCAAGCATTAACAAAAAGGATCCTACTTAGAAGTATAATATTTTAGAGAATTCAGGTAATGCCACTATTATGACATGTATATTATGTGGAAAAGTTACAATTAGAGATATTTATAGAGCGAAATTGCATCAAATTCGAGGTAACAAGAATGCAAAAAAGTGTCTTAAATGTCTTGAAGATGTGAGAAAGGAGCTCAAAGGTCATATGAACAAGAAAAAAGAAGAGAATTAATTATGGTTGATTGCCTGAATTTGAAGATATTGATGACATGTTAGAGCTAGAAGAAGATGTTGAAGATGTTGAGTTGCAAGTAAAGTCCCAAGGAAAAAGGCCAAGTGACAAGGGCAAAACACCTTTGGTGCCACAACCAAAGAAAGTTCAAGGAAAGGGTCCAATGGATTCTTTTGTTTATAAAAAGCCTAAAACCATGGTTGAACTTCGCAAGCAAGGAAGGTTGAAGCAAACAAAAATTGAGGAGAAGCTTGATAAGGAAAGAAGAGACATTGCCATTCAATACGTAGCTCAGTTTTTGTATCAAGCTGGTGTCCCTTTCAATGTCACTCGATTGGATTCTTTCAAATGTGCTATTGAAGGAATTGGACAATATGGTCCAAATTTGAAGCCCCCAAGCTACCATGAAGTTATAGTGAAATGTCTGAAGAAAGAAGTTTCCCATACTCAAGACATGTTGAAGTCTCATAAAGATATGTGGGAGAAGTCTGGGTGTTCAATAATGGTTGATGGTTGGACTAGCAGCACATGTAAGAGTATTATCAACTTCTTAGTTAACTCACCTACTGGATCCATGTTTGTGAAATCTGCTGATGCATCTTTATATTCAAAAATGGGTGAGAAAATATTTGAATTACTTGATGAATTTGTTGAATATGTGGGGGAGGCAAATTTGGTGCAGATGATTACCGGCAATAGCTCTAATTTTAATTTGGCTGATAAATTATTAGAAGCCAAGAAGCCCAACTTATATTGGACACCATGTGCTACATATTGCATTGACTTAATACTGGAAGATATTGGTAAGATGCCTTTGGTATCGAGGACTTTAGAAAGAGCCATATTTTTTACAAGTTATATTTATAACCATGTCAGTGTGTTGAGTTTGGTGAGGAAGTTTACAAAGCAAGCAAATCTAGCTTGAGCAGGGAAAACTAGATTTTGCACATGCTATCTCACATTGCAGAGTATTCACAAGCACAAAAATTAGTTGAGAGCTATGTTTGCTTCTGAAGAGTGGGTTTCAAGCAAGGCAGCAAAGGATGCAAGGGGGAAGTGTGCAAGAGAAGTCATGTTGATGCCTTCATTCTGGAATAATATTGTCTACATTCTTAAGGTGATGGGCCCTCTAATTCAAGTTCTCCGAAAGTTGATAAAGAAAGGAAACCGGCTATGGGCTAAGTATATGAAGCCATGGATAGAGCTAAGGAGGCTATCATGAGCTCATTCAATGGAAGAGAGGATAAATATAAGGATGTTTTCAAAATCATTGATGAGCGATGGGAAGTTCAGCTCCACCATCCGTTGCATGCTGCTTGTCATTTCCTTAATCCCGAGCTCTTTTATGATAATCCAAAGGTGGAGTTTGATGAGGAAGTTACAAATGGCCTTTTAACTTGCATATCAAAGCTGGTTCCGAACGAGAATTTGCATAAGAAGATTGTGGGTGAATTGTCATTATATAAGAAGGTGGAAGGCATTTTTGGCTTTAATTTGCAGTGAAAACAAGAAAGATGAAGGCTCCAGGTAAAAAAGGTTATTTTACAATATACTCCTAAATTTTTTATTCTTTAAATTTCTTTTGCAGATGAATAGTGGGGTACGTATGGGAGCTCTGCTCCTACTTTGCAATGATTGGCAATCAAGATTCTTAGTCTCACATGTAGTGCTTTTGGATGTGAACATAACTGGAGTGTATTTGAGCAGATAATTTTTGTCTTACAATTTATTTTAATAGTTAGTAATTTTATCAAACTAGCATGGACATTATACTTGCTAGCCTTAACACTTTGTATGATTATAGATTCACATCAAAAGAAGAAAAAGTTGGAAATGCAAAAACTAAATGACTTAGTTTTTGTGAAGTACAATCAAGCACTCAAGGCTTGATATGATTGTAAGGATGTCATTAATTCAATTGCTTTGACAGACATTGATGATAGTAATGAGTGGCTGATTGGAAAAATGGGAGTAGGATATGGTGAAGATGAAGATGCAAAAAATGGAGTTTTTGGTGATGACTTGACTTGGGGTGTTGTGGCTGGAGTAGCCGAGGTTGGAGAACCCTCTAAATTCACTAGGAAGCAAGCCAAGCCAACTCAAGGAAAGTCAAGTATTAGTAGTTCTAAAGGCTCAACAAAGCGTGACTTTGAAGAGGAAGATGAGGATTATGATGAGCTAGAAGATAATGTTGAAGAATACAACTCTAACAATGAAGCGATTTATGATAGTAGTTGTGATAAGAATTCTGAATATGATCTATAGACATTGGGAAGATCGCAAATTTGAAGGATCTGAGTTATGAGTTGATAGTTTTACATTACTAGTTTATTTGGTGAGAATAGTAGATATATTTTTTCTATAAGATGCAGCACCTCACTTCACTAAAGCGAGCACTTTTTTTGTGTTTTGCATTTCAAGCGATATGAGACCCTTTGCACCTCAAGTATACTTTACGCTTTTGACAACCTTGTATTGTTCGTGTCCACTCATGCCAAGGACACTTTGATTGCATTGTCATGTCCCATCCAATGTAGACCTGATTCTACGAGCCATTATCTGATTTAGAGATTGCTTTTACTTCACCGAGATTATCATGAATTTAGCTAAAATGACTTTGTGGACATCAATGGACCCAGTGACACATGATTAATAAAAGCAAAGCACATCAATCAGCTCGTTTTCCCATCGTATATGACAAAAATGGTTGGCAAACAAGCTAAACAGGAAAACTAGTGAATAGCCAACTCAGACTAAAATTCAAGGGATTGTACCTGAGAACATAAAGTGGCATCAAACTGAAATCAGAATAATCTAGCACAAGATACTGCAACGAAAACATCAGTAGAGTTCTATGAAGCACCTATGCCACGAGCGTGCTGGCTGTAGTAGATTCACTGCAAAAACGACAATTCCAGTATAAGTACCTTAGCAAGATGATCATGGTATGGTATTGATGATATTTGTTTTAATTTTGAAGACAGAACTGTCCACAACAATTAGTAAGTTTTATTTTGCCATTGGCCAACACGGATAGATGTAACTACTCCAATCAAATGTGCGATATATTGGCTCTTGTAGTAATAAAATTGCAAATAAAGATTTTTCTTATTGCATTAGAAGTATTACAAATCATTAATTTTGCAAATAAACAAACAGCCACAAAATCTTCATAAATGCTCATTTTCAATATTCTGATGCAGAAGATGCCCAGAACTTCGATCATTCATTTAATGCAGAAGATGGCAAACTCTAAAACGCTTACAGCCCAGACAACACAAATAGAACTATTATTAAAACTTGTTTAAGCAGGCTCACTACTACAATTCAGGAAACATCTAGACAATCTAGTTGAGATTTGCTCATGTACATATAAATCAATTATTAACACTTTTTAAGGAGACAAACTAAGTCAGGCAGTCTAATGGATTTTTCTGTTAGAACAACAGCCAGTAGTCATTCACAACAATCTTATATCTAAAAAATTGCAAGTGATTGAGACTTACTATTTCCATACAGGAGGGAGCTTCTTAGTATTCTTGTAGTAGCGAGCAAGGCGATGGATCCTGCTTTCAACAAGGATCAACCTGAACTTTGAGTCCTTGTCCTTCCTGTTCCTCTCCAAATGCTTCCTGATGGAAACTGCCTTCTTGATGAGATGGTACAAGTCCTCAGGAATTTCAGGAGCCAGCCCTAGCACCAAAACAATTCACAAAGTAAATGAGAGGGAACATAATATATAAACACTAAACAGCTGTTCTTTATTCAATGAGAAAGATACAAAGAGATAGAGGTTCGGCATATGGAATGAGATATTCACCATGTGCCTTCAGAATTCGGAGAATCTTGCTCCCTGTAACACTCCTCACCTGAGCAATACCGTGAGAATCTCTCAGAATGACACCAATCTGCGAAGGGGTCAGACCTTTCTTCGCAAATTTGCAGATGTTCTCATCCACCTGGAAATAATTCATAAGACTCTCCAACATTCAGATGTAATCAAATAGAAATAACAAACAGTCTAAAGATTACATTGTTGACATATCACAGACAACAGACATATCTGAAGTTCTTCCCATTTACTATTTGCAAGTATTCTACATTCTTTGCTGTCATTATTGAGATAGTATTGATAAATATAACCAAATGACGGGGAATGAATACAAAGGTCATAATAAATCAACAAATGAATCAGAGTCCTGACTTTATAGATTGCTATCATAGCAGCAAATTGAATAAAGCATGAACTTCAATTTGTTCAAATTAAATTAAAATTTTATTCTTCCAAAGGACTCACTTTAACATTACTATGATATATGATAATCAAGCTCCACAGCCAAGCAGATACTAAAATCAGGCAAAAATACAGAAGTGTGATTGAAGCAACTCACGTCCTAAGCAGAAATCTTGAGCCAACTCGGGGGAGTCCTCTTGTACGGAAGGGCGGAAGCCGAAATACCCTTACTGATTAAAAGAAAGAAAGGAAGAAAGAAGAATAAACAATGGCGTCTTTACCAAACAACATACAGAACGCCGCAATTCATCAGAGCACGCACCCTCTACTGTGCATACGACCCATATTAACCAGCTGAAGACTAGCATTCCTCCCCTCTGATCACCTTCCACTATTTCCTCCTGCCGGCGCTCGTAAAAAAACCCTAACAAGAAGAAGCCCGTGGAGGCTGGGTGAGTTGGTTCTCCTTAGGGTTTTCGATGACTCTGTCAGTGTCAATTGCCGAAAAGCCCTCAAAATTTATCTGTTTTACACACATAGCCCCAGGATAGGTTGACCACTTTGGGCCGTGGAAGGTCAAGACTCCGGCCCAAAAATAAGGGTGAACCTACAAATAAGTCCTGGGAGATCAAATTTAGTCTTCGAGGGAAAATTTACATCAGTCTTCGACTAGTAAAATTTGCATCACTTGAGTTTTCGACTCTTGAAATTTGCATCAATTGAGTGCAATTTTACATCACTTAGGTTCGTGGCTATATTCATTTAGTTCTTTTGTCACATAAATTAGGCCCTTTAGCTACATCAATTTAACAAAAAAAAGGTACTTCAGTCACACATCAATTAGATTCATGACTACATCAATAAGGTCCTTACTATATCAATTAGGTCCTTTAGCCACATCAATTATATCCTTAGCTACACCCATTAGATGCCTCACTACATCAATTAGGTCTCTATCTACGTTAATAAGGACATTCTGTTAAAATTTACCCCTAATGGTGTTGAAGGCTGCACAGTATACTGATTTTAAGGAGTTGGTTCTCCCTCCTTAGGCAACCAAATTCAATGTTCTTGGTATTTATGGAAACCTTGCATTACGAACTATAGTTTAGAAATAAAAGAGAGTTAAAAAGATTGATAAAACACTATGACAATAGACTCAAAATCATATTTTCATCATAATTATAGTTTTGAGATGGTCGAGAGCCCTATTTTGTGGACTTGCATCTCGTTCTACAGACCTTCAAATTCAATGATTTAAGTATCCCTAGAAACCTGGAAATGCATATTACAAGGAAAAATTGTACTATTAATGCAAAACCTTTAGTGAATGTAACATTTGAGTACAAATTTTTGTTATAACTCCATACTATAAAAATTTTTTAAAATATAATACTTTTATACAAATCGTCAATTTTCCTCTAACACTGTCAAATTTGCTAATGTGGCATTGTGACATGGCACTGATTAGGGCTCTACATGTCAATTATGTTGAGGTTCGTAAAAAATAAATTTAAATAAAAAAATTTAAAAATAAATATAATAAAATAATAAAAAAAATCTTTCTCTCTCGCTCAACCTTCCAATCACCTCTCTCTCTCTAGCTCTCACATCACATGCACATACACTAATACACTATCTCTTTCCCCCTTACTCCACACATTCCTTTTTGTCCTGCCCATACTTTCCCTCTCTCTCCATCTAGATATAATATATAAAATAGAAATTTAAAATAAAAACAAAAAATAAAAGCAAGCTTTCATGGTCTTCCCGCTAATGTAAACAATCTTGAAGCCCAATACCAACAGTTTCATGTAGAAGGCAAGAGTTGCACAGCGTCAGGTTCTTGGCCTAGTTATAGGCCACGGCAATGACCTCTTCAATGTCCCTCTGATACTGCTTACCGAGCATGTAATTCCCGATGTAGTTCCTGTACTTCTGCAGGATGACGTCCTAGTTCTAGATGTTGTCCATCTCCACGGCGATCCTCCAGCTGAGGCAATTGATGCCAGGGATCTTGCGGCCGGAGCGGGTGGATTTGTTCGTGGAAGACCTCGGCATCAGATGCTACCAGTTGAGTGAGGGCAAGGAAGAGGAGCAACAACTTTGTTGTCTCTGTCTCCATTTTGTTACTGTGTCCTTCTCCACATTTTACGTCATCCACTTTTTTTTTTTTTTTTATATCATCAACTTTTCCTCATAAAATATTTGCATCTTGCATGCAATGGTCTCAGTCGTGATTTTCGAAGAAGTTAATGCATGAAAAATACTTTTTTTTTCCGATACTCAACGAAGTAAAGAAAAAGAACCATTTTTGCCCAAATTAAAACTATCTCTTGATCTAGTTTTATTTTTCTTGGATATGAGGGAGGAGGGTGGCTCAACCATTTCTTGAAGATGTACAAATTTTTTTAGTAAGAAACTGATTCCAAATACTATTGTGGAAGTTTGGAATTCTTTAAATTGTTTCACATCGTAAGATTCATTGCAATAAGAAAAGAGTTCAAGGAATATGTTGGGGGGAGAGTTTTTCTTAGAGGGAAAGTATGGGCGGGAGAAAAGCGAATGTGCAGGGGGAAGGGGTAGTGTATTAGTGTATGTGTACATGTGTGTGGATGTGATTTTGTTTGTACACGTGCATGTGAAAGAGGGAGAACTTTTTATTTTACATTAATTCTTCTTTTAAAATTTTTATTATTTTAAAATTTTTAAAATTATTTTTTATATTGTCACACCAACAAATTGTCACATGGTGTTGAGTTATCGTGCACATCACAGTACCATGTTAGCAAATTTGGCAGTGTTAATGGAAAATTGATAGTTTGCACCAAATGTTATATTTTGAAAATGTTTTGTAGTACGAAGATTTAAAAAAAAGTTTTGTACGAAAACGTTGCATTCACCAAAGATTTTGTACCAGCTATGCAATTTTCCCCATACTACAATTACAAACATTGGAGCAATTAAAGTAGCGATATCAGTCCATAAAAGTAAACTCAAAAGTCACAAATCATCATAATTCTTCAGAACTTCTGAATATTATAACTTAAAAACCTTTTAACAAAATCCAATTTGCAAATTTTCTAAATGTGATGATTACATGCCTGTTCTTCAAACATGTCCATCTAGAACTTCATGGTTTAGATAAGAATGCATCTAATATTCCTTCTAGCATGGATTGGAGGCAAAAGGACTTGTGACACCCATCAAGGATCAAGGCCAATACGGTACACTAAATAAATCTCCAATTCCAATTATGTTAGTTTTATACACCTCAATTGGTCTTCCCATGAATCCACTGTGCAC
>CM075296.1:10325789-10380957 GCA_037672795.1 Lagerstroemia speciosa | reverse complement strand
AAGGAGTTTATCTCTTCTAAATTTCAATATGAACTACAAAATCGTGGCATCATCCATCGATTTTCTATCCACACACCATAACAAAATGGTTTTACAGAATGAAAGCACAGACACATCGGATGCGGGATTCACACTTTTGGCTCCTGCACACAGACACATTCTCCGTATCTTCATTTATCGTAACTTCCCTTATTTACGTCCCTATAACAATTATAAACTCGATTTTCACTCACGACCATGCATCTTTCTTGGTTACTTGCTTAAGTTCCTCGGCTATTGCTGTCTTGATATTACGTTTGGTAGAATGCTCATCACTCACACTGTGACTTTTGATGAGTAGCACTTCCGATACAAATCCATGCCAGCTAATGTAACTACATCTATTGACTCTCTTGAGGTGTCCCCAGCTAGTGTTGTTAGCCAAGCCGATTCCGGTCTGGGTCGAGCCAATTATGAACCGGTTGGGTCGGGCTCGACCCGAGCCAGGAAGCAAACGGTCCGGTCTAGTTAGAAGGTTCGGGCCCAGATGAATTGGCTCGGAACCGTCATACAGACGGGCTGGTCACAGTCTTATCCAGGCCAAGCTGGTCTGAACAAGCCATATTTATTTTTCTTTTTTTAATTTTTAGGATATTATTCAGGATTTTATGTACGATTTTAAAATAAAAGCGACAGATTTTATTGTTAGGATTCGAACCCAGGTCAACTAGTTGAAAGTCAACAATCTTAACCTACTGGACTAATCATATTTTATTTATATTTTTACATTCAATATTATATAATCAATTTAATTAAGGTATGTTTGATTTTATCATTTTCAAATAAACTTGAATTATTTATTTTTAAATAAAATTAAAAAATATAGACATTTCAATTTAAAAAATCATCCAAGGATGAATCGATCTTTTAGTTGAAAACTCCAATCAAGAACCGTACCTGTCAATCGCAATCGAAAAATCAAAGAAAGACTTGAGAGAGTGGAGTAGAATTGAGAGATAAGAGTATAAGATTAGTGTGAGTTAGATTGATGAATATGTGAGGTATTTATAGTATTTTAGATATGATAAAAATTATATAATAATTTAAAAAAAAAAGAGAGAGAGAAAGAAATTGGGGCCGCATGGCAGGTAAATTTGACCGTTGGCTTTATAGTATTTTAAACGTACGGCTCTAGGTCGCAAACAGGCCAGTCCGGTTACAGTTCAACGGGCTAATTTTGCAGACCCAACCCGTAACCAGGCCTCAACCCGTAGGGGCCGAGCCGGTTCATGAGCCGAACCGGCCTAATTGACAACACTATCCCCAACAGCCCTATCTACATGTTCTTTTCACTCTTCAACCTCTATTTCTCTTTATTTACCCCTATCTATTTCATCACCATCATCAGTGAGTCCTTCATCTTAGACAAGTACAACAACTAATGTGAGTACCTAGTTCTCGTAAGACACGTATGTATCTGACAGTACCATTATCATTCCACTGCAATGGACTCATCAGATGGTTACCAAGGTGCAAGATAATTCTTTACTACCGCATTGCTTCTCTATAATCCAACACCCAACTACCTTTAATGTCACTTTCAATGCTCAGGAGCCACAATCTTTCTCTATGGTGAAAAAGGCCCATCGATGGATGCTGCCATGAATGGTGAATATATGTCTCTTCTTCGTAATAGTACCTGGGATCTTATTCCACCTCCACCAGGATGGAAGATTATCAGTTGCAAGTGGATGTACAAGGTAAAATATAAACCAGATGGATTAGTAGATCATTTTAAATCCAGACTCGTAGTTAGGGGTATACTCAGTAAGAAGGTATCGATTATAATGCAACTTTTAGTCTTGTTATCAAACTGTTACAATCTATCTATTGTCATCTCTCTATAGTGGCCTAATCACCAACTGGATATCAGCAATGCATTCCTCCATGGTCACTTAAATGAGGAAGTCTATATGTTCTAGCTGCCCAAATATGTGGATCACATGCAACTTGATCATGTTTGCAGACTTTGATGATCTCTGTATGGATTAAAAGAGGCTCCCCGAGCATTGTTTTGATGTTTAAGCCCATTCCTCATCTCCCTTGGCTTTACTAACTTCGCTGTCGATACATCACTATTCATCCCACGCACGTTGGACTATGCGATGCTCTTATTGGTCTATGTTGATGACATTATCCTTACAGGTTCCCCTTATGCTCCCTTCGATACCCTACTAGCATCTTTGCATGGAGAGTTTTCTATGAAAGATTTGGGGGCTCTTCAGTTCCTTCTTAGTATTGAAGCGTGTACTAACAATGAGGGGTTGCTCTTGACATAGTCTAAGTACATCCAATCTGTTATCCATTAGCAAGCCATGTTGGATTGCAATCCATCCTCTACTCCTATTAATGTCAATCACATCTCTCAGTTCTCAATGGTGATCCACTCCTGATCCACTGTTTATCATCAGGTCGTCGGATGACTTCAGTATCTCACACTTACTAGGCCAAATATCACTTACATTGTTTAACAAGTTTGTTAGTTCATACACTGCCCCATGACCACTCACTGGACAGTTGTGAAATGATTTATTTGGTACTTGAAAGGTACAATCTCCTATGGTCTATAGTTCCGAAAGGATCGCAACTTTCTAGTTCATGGGTTCTTTGACATAGACTGGGCTGGAAACCCTGATGATCACTAGTTGGTTAGTGGGTTTGCATTATTTCTCGGGTCCAATCTAATCTTCTAGAGTTTCGAGAAACAATGTACCATTAGTCATTCTAGTATTGAGTTCGAATACAAGAGTGTGGCCATTGCCACTACATAATTGATCTAGATTCAATCTCTAATGACTGAGCTTCGTATTTATACTCGGTGACCACTAATTCTATGTCATGAAAATATCTCAGCAATTTATCTAATCAAGAACCCAATCTTTCATGACTGGACCAAATATATACAGATTGATCACCATTTTATTCGTGTGCGTGTCCCTCGCTAGCAACTTCTTGTATGATTCACTGGCACTGGATCAAATTAAAGATATCCTCACAAAGGGACTTTCTACTTCTTGATTTCATAGTCTTCGATCAAAGCAAAATGTCTGTGACCTTCCATTATGTTTGCGGTGGAGTAATGGATAGGATCGAGTAAAGATAGAAAGTGTTGAGAGATTCTATAAATTATACAAAGAATATTCTGAAACCATATGTGTACACACAAGCATACTCAAGTATTAATAGATCTACACTGCCACCACTCTGGGTGTAGTGAATTCCTCAAATCTATGTTGTTATTATACCCTATTGGATAGGTCCTGGGTAGGTCTAAATAAATATGGGTTAAGTTACGGGTATTGAATAAAGAAATTGGTCAATTCCGATTCCAGCACACTGGGTACTCAGAATCCGAACTGGAACATGTTAACTAATTTGCGCAATTAATTTTAGTCATTCATAACTTCTTTGTTTGAACTCCAATCCACAAATCGTTCAACTATTGTATTCATAACTTCGATGAACTTTCATTTAACATAATAATTACACATATTTAATAAATTTTTATGTCTAAAATATCGTTATAATTTAAAATTGATAATAAATAACATTTAAATAAAATATAAACATACTTAAAATTATGCATATTTGATTATGGTATACAAAATAATAATAATAATCATAAAAATATCAAAGTAATACATATTATAGAGATAAAAGAACAAATAATAAGTAGGTTCTAACAGGGTATATGACACCTAATGGTATCCTGGTAGGATCCAGTTCTAAAATTCAACAAAGTATGGTCCAGATCCAAAGTTTGGGAGCCGGTCTTATATAGGATAAGGTCCGAGTGTTATGAAAAGATACAAGGTACCCTAAAACCTTAAGGTTACAGGGCGAGAGTGATATCAATTATACCAAACCAATTACTTTGTACCAAATTCTCTTTCTGACATCTCTAATTGTTTCCGACTATCTAATTCTTGTCAAAGCCATCAAAGCCGTCTTCGAAATGCCATGGGAATTTAAGAACATAGTATGTAATATAAATAGAATAGACTTAAGTCACCTTTGGGGGAAGAAGGTATCTCGTGGCACAATGTGACTACGTGACATTTGCTTGCTTGGTTACATTAATCAATAAAAATAAGTTATTCCTATAATTTCTTTAATAAAACCTAAAAATAAAAAAATTCAAAAAATAATAGAATTTTATTAGTTGGTATTATCACATAAATATTATCATGTTGTGAGATTGTTATAAAATTCCTTTTTCTTTTGAGGATTGCTATATTGAATGGGTCAGTAGAGGAGAGACCTTAGAAACCTATAATTTAGGACTCTTGACGAATAAATTCCATATAATGTAGGTAGGATTAAAACTTGGTTTATAGAGTGATTGGATACTAGCACCACCTAATAACTTAGACTTTTGAATAGAAGTGGACCCGATCTTTTCTAAGTTTAGGTGGATATTTGACATGTTATCAAAATCAGCCACGTGGACTCATACTTTGTTAGACTCAAGCACAAGAACTCGTGGTTAACAAAAAAACAAACTCCTGAAAGAAAAATACCCAATTCATGATTAATTGTTCTCTCGCTTGGGTACGGAAGAAAAATACTCGAATCGAGGTTAGTAATTGAGAGTGAGTGTTTAAGGGCATGTGTCAAGTGCGAACACATTACCATATAAGGGCAGGTGTTGAGAAATAAATATCACATTTGAGAATTAAGGAATTGAAATTTGATTTATAAGATAATTTTGTACTACTATCTAATAGTTCAGTTTTTTTGATAGATATGAGTCTGGTTTCTTGTAGACTCATGTGAATATCTTACAAGGACTCTATTGAATCATATTAAAAGAATATGCATTTTTTAGGTGGAAAACTTTAAATGATCACATTTCACAAAAACGTGATGACAAAATACTAATTAATTTTCTTTGATTAGTAATTATTATAATAATTGTTCGAGCGATTAAGACTTCATTTGCTCTTTTATTAAATTTTATTCATCACATCACGTCTTGAGATAGGATATCCGAAGAATCTCTTCCCTCGGAGAATACCCAATATTCCTCTTTTGTTTTTTTTTTTGATGATAATGAATCCATGTATTATTATGGAGAAAAACATGTCCAACATATAGTATCACTTGAATTTTCAAAGTTCCAACCCCTCAATTGATTAGGTAGCAAGCAAATTAGCATAGAAGACTCATAAATTAGGCAACAATGATTCTTTGCCAACGAATGTGGAAGTTGGTACAACATATGAAAGGGCATTATCATGCCCTTTTTTTTTCCCAAAAAGAAAACTTGGGTGGTGGTATGCCATTTCTCAACTCCTTCCCCTCTGCCCCACCAACCCTCATAAACCTCACCAACTGCCCATTTTTTAATAATTAAATTTCTTCTCCTTGAAAAATTAAAGAAAATCATATTTCTTTCTTTTCTTCGTGGAATTCATTTTCAACAAATACATCCAATCGAATCCCCTCTGGCTCATACCAAGTTAATATTCCATGTTACTTGGAGATAATGGCTTCAGAGATTTTACCTGGAACATCGAAACTTTTCAGCTCTGTAACATATGCATAAATAGAATGGCTCCTTCACTTTGGAAGTGCAACTCCACAATATCTTTTTAATTGTTTTTTTCATTGATTAATATTGAAAAAAAAAAGGGGAAAACTGCTCAAAATGAAATTTCTGAATTTTTTCCGAACCAGACCGTGACATTTTTCAAGTTTTGTTTTATTATCTGGGCCTCTAACAAGTGTACGGAGTGAAATTAATTCTAATTGAACCAATTGATTGAGTATATATCTTTCACTATCATAGAAGTATGCTCGGGAAGAAGAGCACCGTTAATTGGGCTTGGGATACACTTTTTTCAACTTCTACTTATCCCTCTAATTTACTAAGTCTTGCTCTTTCTGTATGTATTACTAGTATCTAGATTTCCAGTTGTTACTGACTAATCTATTACAAGTCGGGTGAATCTATTAGGGTAAAACACACTCAAGGTAAATTTTCTCCATTCACAAAACTCGAACGTGAGAACTTATTTAAGGAGAATATGCGTCCTATTGCCTCGGCCAATCCAATTTGCTTACAAAATCTTATTTTTCATACTTATCTTAAGAATCCGGTCACCATAGAGTCCATCGCAGCAATAGCTGCATACAAGAAATCGCTCCACATCAACATGCTCTGGCAACAACATACTTAATCGATATATTGAATCCTTTCCTGCAAATAATTTCTTATTCAAGAGTCAGTTTAGTCACTATCAACTTTTTCAAGCCCGCAAGAGTCACTTCACCATGTTGATAAAACCCCAACTTTCGATTAATCTGTTGAATTCGGTTAAAACTAAATATTTGAGTGAAAAATCAATATTCCCTATTTCATGACGCAAATCTAGCCTGCCTGATTCTAAATCAAATCTCGGGGTATGTTTCCTATATTCGACATCAAATAGCAAAGAGAATTCACATATAGAGAGCACCCAATTAAATTTGCACCACGAAATAAAAAAGCATTTTAGATTTGCAGATCTAATTTTAATCGAGCCCAAAAGATTTATGGAGTTCCACAAGTAATGTAAGTTAGCTCGTACGAACTTGACAAACCGATAGTGATCGTTCCTGGATCTTAAAAGTTTTCAAACTTCTTATTAAACCTGATGAGAGAAGGTGACGTGTATTTTTAGCTGAAATATGCTTGTTCAGATCCTGGGTTCTTAAGGAGGAGGATAAATTCCCCCTCTTAGGTATGATAGAATATGAGCTACCGTGTCGCGTACCAATTTTGCTACTTTTATAAAATTTAAATATTCAAATTTTTTAGTTTTACCATATATTTATTTTTGTTTATACTATTATATGTAAACGTTAGGGAAGTTTGATAACTTTTTACTTTCCATATTTGCCCTCAATTTTAATTTTTTATAGTATTTCATAGATTTATTGAGCTTTTATATATTTTTTTAAAATTTATTATATTTTATATAGTTTTTAGAATATTTAAAAAGACTGATATTATTTTGTTAAATTTTTTACCCTTTTGTACTATTTTGCTAAACTTTTTACCCTTTTTAAAAGCTTTTTTTTTTTACAATTTTTCTATAATTTTTAAAATATTTTGACCTTTTCCTATTTTTAAACATTTTTGATATTTTTTCTATTTTCAATTTTTTATCTTCATTTAAAGTATTATCTGCCTTGATACATCAACCTCTACGTTCACGTGGCATTCAAGTCATATTATCACATTACACCATTTAACAGTATCAAGTCGAAATTAACAAAATTTACTATTAAGTAAGAGCTTTGAAAGGAAATTTACTATAGTAAAATAAAAAAAATTAACATATTAAGATGAAAATTTCTAAAAGAAACTGCACCAAACGCGTAATTTTCTGTTACTGCAAAAGAATAATTTCTTTAACAATTTACTCTCTCCCTCTCTCTCAGAAACATCCTATTTAGCAGTCTGAGAAAAAAAAAAAAGAGAGAGAAATAGAAGCATGAAAAGGGTTGGTGAGTAGGACAAAACCCCCAAGTAGCCTTCTTCACCTGCATCATGCACCAATCCCCTTGTCCTCGCCCTTCTTGATCATCCGATCCCTCTCCTCCGTCTCCTTCCCTGCACCGAACCCCTTCATAAGCATTGAAACCGCAGAGAGAGAGGTAATTCACCGAGGAAATTCTTTGAACAAGAAGAAGACGAAATGGCTCAGGTGATCAGAAACCCCGGTGGGTCTCATTTCGCCAGTGTTGCGGGCACATCCTCTTACTCCTCCAGACCCACCAACAGATTCAATGTCGACAGTTCAGTCCCCTTGAGGTCGCAATTTCTGGGGTCGAAGCTCCGGATTGGGTCAGTAAGCGCTGCGGTCAGAGTCCGTCCCCTGCCTCTCAGAGTCTCGGCCACTGTGGCCACCGGAGAAAAGATGTCGAAGGTCCCGGAGATTGTGTTGAATCCCATTAAGGAGATATCTGGCACCGTGAAGCTGCCTGGCTCCAAGTCGCTCTCTAACCGGTTTCTGCTCCTCGCTGCCTTGTCCGAGGTAACTCAAGCCATTACCATTTTTAACGGTTCCGGTAGTCCTTTTCAGTTCATGAAAGACAGTTTTGGAGCATATGAGTTGTCCGGTGATCAACTGTCTGGTGCTTTTTGTGTGTCTGGGTGCAAGAATAGCCAGTCTTATCTCTGTGTGATCTTTCCTTTCTAAGGAATCCGATAGCAAGTAATTTCTCTTCTAATCTCATAGCAATTTTTATGTTCATAGAAAATGATTAACAGTGGTGATTGTCTTTTTGGGATTTACTTGTCTACTGCTCTTTTAGCTGCCTAATTCAGTTGAAAAATAGAGCACGATTTCAGAAGCTATATTGATTTCCAAGGGGTAATATAAGGCAAACCTTTTGAGAAACTTTGATGGAAGTAAGCACGATAATTTCATCGAGAATTTGGGGAACTTGGATGAATTGAATCTATCGTCTCATAGGTCATTGAGGGAAGCGTAATGGTTTGCTTTCTTTGATTTGTTATTTGCTTTTACTTTTACTTTTTGAGAGAACATGGGAAACTGAAAGAGTAAATTAGTGTTTTACTATGAATAAGGAGTAAAATGAGGAGAGAGATGGACTTTTGAAAGTTGGAAGCTTGTTTGGTATCGCAGCCTCCTATTCCTGTGGATTACTTTTAACTACTTGCTACAATAATACTTGGTACATTATTAACAAAAGTTTTCTAATTGGAATGTAATCAGTAAGCATGTATATTGGTCCTCTTTGTTGACTTGCTTATCATTCATGACTGTCATCTCTTCTGTTGCTCTATTCTGCAATTTTGTTACTTTTTGCCTGGAATATTTTTAAGAATTGTGATTTGTTTGTTTATTATCTCTTATGGTTTTTGAGCACTGTAGGTTCGGATCAAATTCTTGTTATGCACTGCACCTTTTATGCATTTCCTTTTCTTGCTAGATTGTCTACCTTGCTATTATTAGTGTTTTTAAATTTTCCTTCTGTTTTTACAATCAGGGAACAACTGTCGTAGACAACTTGCTAGACAGTGACGACATCCATTATATGCTTGGGGCACTGAGAACTCTGGCCTAAAAGTTGAAGATGACAAATCAACTAGACGGGCAATTGTCGAAGGCTGTGGTGGGCTCTTCCCTGTGGGTAGGGAATCAAAGGACGAAGTGCAGCTCTTCCTAGGTAATGCTGGAACAGCAATGCGCCCGCTTACGGCTGCAGTTGTTGCTGCTGGTGGTAAATCAAGGTCTGTTTATTGCCTGCGAAACATGCAAGTGAAAGTTCCTGGATGCTTTTTGAACTGTTTCCAAAAACTTTTTTAAATAATTTCTGCAGCAGTTTCTTATGAAATGCATTGCCTTGGAATGTCTGTCGAACAAAATTATTGGAAACAGGCACTGGTGACTGGAATCACAGTATATTAGTGCTGGAGACAGGTAGTGGTAGTAGTTGGTGACAATGGTGAAACAGTAGAAACTTGGGCGCGGACTTTCTGATGTTCAAAATAGTGCTTCCTGAAGCTTTTTTCATAAAAGCACATTATGGAACAATCTCTGAAACATTTCCGCACACACTTTTCCAAAGAAACAATCAAATAGGTGCTTTTTGTTCTTCAATGCCAAGAAAAATTATTTCTTATGAAGTTATCTTTTAAGTTGCGAATTCTTCTCTTCATTGCAGCTGATGCTTTGTTCATCATATTTCAGTTACATTCTTGATGGAGTTCCTCGAATGAGAGAGAGACCAATTGGAGATTTGGTGGATGGTCTTAAACAGCTTGGAGTGGATGCTGATTGTTTTCTCGGCACTAACTGTCCTCCTGTTAGGATTAATGGAAGAGGTGGCCTCCCAGGTGGTAAGGTAAGTCTATCTTTATTAACATGATAAATAGTCCCTTGATAATATTCTATATTTAGAAAAAAATTGTAAAATTGTTGTTCATTACGGTAACTGGTACAAAGGGCTGTCAATTAGAAGTTATAATTTAAACTGTTTTAGTTTTGGTGGTGGTGGGGGGGTTTGGACATCTTTTAGTATGAGCAATGGAACGACAATTTCACATGATAATTGGAAAATTGAATGGTCTGGAAAAAATATAAGGATATATTTTATTAAGGCATCTACATTGTCAGGAGCACAACATCACACCATTTACAGGGAAAAATGATTATTTTATCCTTTCTATGTTTCATCCATTAAATATGGTTCGTTTGTTTGCAATTCTTATTTTCAACTGTTCTGGATTGCTTCCACATCCTTCATATTTAGCAGCTTTCATAACTATTTAATTATGGTGTTAAAAGTTAGTATGGATATGATCTGTTATATATACGCTGTATGTTTGTACAGGTAAAATTATCTGGGTCTATCAGCAGTCAGTACTTGACTTCTCTGCTGATGGCAGCTCCTCTATCTCTGGGAGTGGTGGAGATCGAGATCATCGATAAACTCATCTCGGTTCCTTATGTTGAGATGACCTTGAAGTTGATGGAGCGGTTCGGGGTCTCTGTAGAGCATAGTGAGAGTTGGGACCAGTTTTTGATTCGAGGAGGGCAAAAATACAAGTAGGCCTATTTAAGCTTAATACGGCATTTGCTTGGTTGATTAGAATTCTTCTGAGGCTTACTGGAATAAAGGATAAAAATTCTGTAGGACTCCTGGAAATGCCTATGTTGAGGGTGACGCATCAAGTGCAAGTTACTTCCTTGCTGGTGCTGCGGTCACAGGTGGGACGGTCACTGTTGAAGGTTGTGGCTCAAGCAGTTTACAGGTAACTTGAGTCGACTTAACATGTCTAATCCCTCTTAATTGTTAAATGATTAAGTTGATTGTGTGGCTGGTGCAAGAAGATGTCTTAGATTTGACTAAATGGGCCAAGCATAGCCTGGTGAGTCATCATCATGTATTCTACGAAGAGGCGTCGGCTGAATTGAATATATAAGAATTTTAATTGTCAAATGGACTGGAAGGGCTAAATCAGTTATAAAACCAAGGTGCAGAACCAACATGGTGGAGCACTAAGTGGGCTAACAAAGACAAAAGGATATTTGAAGTGGTTCATAGGAACATGAGTTAATTATAATCTGCATATCAACAGCGGCATAAATGCTCCCTTGAACCCTTTCCTTGGTCTGATCATTTCAAAACATGTCTCCAGTACACCTACATATGTGTGTGATAGATGTAAATGTGTATATAAGTTGCGGGCTTTGATCTCATGGTTTTTATTGTGCTTACATGGTGAATAAATAAAGGGTGATGTGAAGTTTGCGGAAGTTCTCGAGAAGATGGGGGCAAAAGTAACCTGGACTGAGAACAGTGTCACGGTGACTGGACCACCACGAGAATCTTTCAGAAAAAAACACCTGCGAGCTATCGATGTGAACATGAATAAGATGCCTGATGTTGCCATGACTCTTGCTGTGGTTGCACTGTTTGCCGACGGTCCCACTACCATCAGAGACGGTCTTTTTCTCTATCCTCCTCTTCGCCTCTCCTGCTCTCTTTGGCACCCTCCCTCCCGTTTTCTCAATGAAGATTCATGATTTAAGATGGAAAAAATATCAACTAGAGCAGTTCCTTTCTGCCCCTTTCTTCCTAGGAGGAAAACAACTTTTCCTGCTTTTGTTAATAAAGCACGCTGTCATGAAGAATTATGAAGCGCGCTTCTTCTAAAGTGCCAGTCTTTTATGATTTTATTCTTTTTCAAGAAAAGTAAAAAAGAACTGTTCTCTCGGAAATATCCCATGTTGGTCAACTTTCAAGTCTATGTCTGTCTGTCTGTAAATATTAGAATCTGTAAATATTAGAACCTTTTACTTTGAATTGCCTTGCTAACAGTTCTGCAAAATGGGCTCTCTTCATACAAGGGGCCATCTGTTTTTTGTCACTCATACTTTACAAAGAAATGCTTACTTATAAGCTTAGAACGGAAAATGGACCATTGCTTTTCCCCATCGCTTGAAAAGGCAACCATGTTGTCTATATTCCTTTGAAAGAACTTGCCCACTCTCATATCTACCCTTTATCTGATTCTTGATAGACTCACTTTCCATTTTCTTTGCTTCAGTGGCAAGTTGGAGGGTCAAAGAGACCGAACGTATGATTGCTATATGCACTGAGCTCAGGAAGGTATAGAACTACTGGAGAGAAATTTCCAGTTTTTTTGTCGGACTCTGTTGATGAAATCTTCCTTTCCTGTTCCCATGTTCTTGCCAATCTTCCCCGCGAATTTACTTGTTTCCTTTTGTTTCTGTCTGTAAACAATATTCAGCTGGGAGCAACAGTTGAGGAAGGACCCGACTACTGCATCATAACTCCTCCAGAAAGACTGAACGTGGCAGCTATAGACACTTACGACGACCATCGGATGGCCATGACTTTTTCGCTCGCTGCCTGTGCAGAAGTCCCGGTCACCATCAAGGACCCAGGCTGCACCCGCAAAACGTTCCCCAACTATTTCGAAGTTCTTGAGAGCGTCACCAAGCATTAAGGTAAAGCTGAGGCCAATGGTAAGGGTGTCATCTATGTAAATTAATTATATGCTCTTGTACCGTTTTTGTCGCGGATGATGTTTTTCTCTCTGCTATCGGATCTTTTAAGACTATTCCAAGAAGTGAAGGGGGTGGCATGTGTATTTTGCATGAATATAATTTGATGTTATCTTAGTTCGGAAGATGACCTTTTCTTCAATTTCTCTGAAATAAGTTTTACGAGTCGTGATAGACCTTTCCTATTAAGCTGGCAGTTAAGGATGTTTGGAAAGGTTTGTTTCTTTTTATGAACATTCTCAAACTCCAACTGCAGGACCCAAAATGAGAATACACGACGAGAATTAGTGGCATGTGTGTAGCTCGTCGATGAGAGTGCAGGTAGAACTAGATGTTAGTAGAGCTTTAACTGGAGGACTATGGACTCCGCGCATAGAGTGGAGAGCAGGAGAATCGGGCAAAAGAACCATCCATCGAGGAAAATTTTTTGAAATTTTAGTACAATTTAAACTAAATTACTTTCAAAAATAGCATTTTACATGTTTAACATGCAATTTTAACTTTATAAAGAAAATGCATGCTCAACGTGTGCTGTCTAAAATATTGAAAATTACACATTTATTATATATTTTATATATAAAATTAAAAATTTCTTACATAAAGAGCAGTGTTTTTGCTTGTTCCTCGTGGAGAGCAGAACTGCGGATTTTTGCTTCTCGCTACCATTGTTGGAAAAAAAGTGGCTGCATAGAAAAGTTGTGTACGGTAGATGAAGAGAGTAAGGATAGGGGATATGAATTGTGGATGAGAGCAGGGTTGTGCACGAGCAAGTCTTTTATATAACTGTCACCGTGTAAGTATTGTCACGTTAGGATACCATTGCATACAAGACTTTCTCGGTTGGGTTGAATTAAAGAAACAATGCTTATGGAGTGGCCCAAACATTATGGTTACCATAGCTGATTTCTAATATCATCTTTATTCACTAACACTGTATTTTGGTTGGGTAGAATAGGATAGGGAATATGTTAGGAAATAGTAATGTGTTTATAGACTATGTACATAATAGTAATACATATCCACTCCTTACTTATGAATTAAAAATTCAGGATATATACAAGAATATGATAATGAAATTAAGGAAAGCATAATTTTTCAAAGATTTATTTTCGTATAGATCCGATGAGAGATCTAGTTCGTCAAAAAGAACTGCTAAAGATAAATAATAAAAATTATGAGTCGAATCACGGTTCTGATCATGAATTTGAGTTGAGACATAGCAAAAGAATAATGTGAAAAATCATTTGGAAATGATTTTATAACTTATTTATTGGAAAAAGAACCACAAACTTGTGAAGAAGCCATGGTTCTTCAAAGGGATCTCTTTGGAAAAAGGTAATAAATAGTGAAATTGGTTCTATTTAACAAAACTCTATGATCCAAATGGATCTTTAAAAGAAAGATGAGAGTAGACAACTCTATGAACAAGTATAAGATCATACTTGTTAACAAAGGGTATATGCAAAAGGAATGCTACACATGTGCTTTGTACATGTACTAGTTTGGATCCATGGGCTTGTAACTCGTCGTTATCTAAAAGAAACAAAAAGAGTTTGTCAAGGAGTCTATATATTACATGTAACCATAACTTTCATCAAATTGTTAGCATATTTTCTACATTGATTGATGTTGCATAAATAGGAGTGCCCGCAAGTATACGTATTGCAAGCAAGTAACAAATGATGTGTAGAGCATCATTCCCACGAGAACTCGTTCCAATCCACTACTAAGCACTAAAATTAGCATGACTATATCCAAGCTATGTCAATTAAATAATAGAAGTAGGAAGTAATTGAGAAAGGAAAACAAGAATTAATCAATTAGAACTCCTAGGGTTCACAACTTCCCCTATTCTAATCTTAAACCAAGTCCTTCTCTCATGGAATTAGCTCTACCATATTATTAACCTAGGGTTCTAGGATTTCCTTGTACCTCTTGATGTTGCAAGAATATACCTAAGCAGAAGACACTAACCCACTCTATCTCTAGGCGATTAGTGTTAAAAGGATAATTTAAACTAACCATAATTGGCTATCTAGAGTGCTCACCATCTCTTGATGAACTCGCACGAATAACCCCACCTCTTAACATAAGTTAACCTAGACAATGCACTCTCTAGCATGGTTTTGATTGCCTCTTTCGAGAATCCTCTCAATCTCAATATCATTCGCGTGGGTAATCAGGCCAAAAGAAAGCATTAAGAACGGGATATATAAAAATAACACCTAGGAGGTATGCCTCGACAAATCATATACATGAGACAAAAGAACTTTACTAAAGACATAGAAATAGGTTCCATTGATCCCTTAGGAATCAAAAGGTTTAGTTCAACATAATTAAAGAGAGTGCAAGAGTTGGAAGAGAAAACACCATCATGAAAATAAGAGGGAAAGGGATAGAAGGAACTCTAGATAGTGGCTGAGTGGAATCTTTCGATTATGCCTTTGCAATCTTTAAACACAACCCTCTTTCTTACTCCAAGTTGCTTCCTTTCTTTGCTCTTGAAAACTAGCACAATATGCTAAACAATGGTGTACGTAAAAGTTGTTCCTCCAAACTGTTGAAGTGATACCCATCATATAGTGGAAGGGCTAGAATCATATCAAAATATTTCCTGAACTTTGAACCTTCCCTTCTTGAAAACTGCCTGCTCTGCGAGTGTTAGACTGCTTTCCTCTTTCTTTTTAGGCTATTAATTGCTATAATGAGTGTAGGAAGACAATTGTAAACTTTCCTAAGTCATTGGGATAAAAAATGGCAAGTTTTCTATTTTGAAACTACATGTCGCTCGTGTGTCGCCTAGTGGACTGTGGTCAATAGACCACGCCCTAAGTCCTTTGTCCACGTGATCCTCTGTAGATCGTGGTCACCTTACTTTGCACACAGTTTCTTTTCTTTGGCCATAACTTTCTCATTTGAGCTCCAATTTATAATTTGTTTGATACGTTAGAGTCCTGACTCGAAAAAATTTCCAATAATATCCTATTCTTGGGATTAGAACATGAGAAATTTCCTCTTAAAGTTGCTGCATTGAACATGTAATCATCGAGCAAGCTATTTCTTCACCTTTCCACATATCTTCTTTCCATTCCCTGCACATCAAACACTCTCAGTAGTATCTAATCCATATTTAAAGTTCTCAAAACTATCATTTATAACAATTAAATCCCAAAAATAAAAAGATATGCAATTAACCTCTAAATATATGGAAAGTGGCCTACAACTTAAGAATCTAGGTCAAGATGAGACAAATAAATCATGCAAATTATAATATCAACACCCCCAAACCTAGACTCTTGCTAGTCCCAGGCAAAAATTAAAAATATGTAATAAAAAGATTAAATTAAGTTGGTCCAATAATGTTCTCAATAATAGCTTGTAACCCTTCACACAACTTTTAATTCAAATGCTTCCAATCCCGAAATTTAATTTTCACTAAAAACTCAGAGCTTACCCATGCGGTGTTAGTGTAAATACTCTTACAAAAGTTCAAGCACCCAATCTGAAGCTAGGTTGGTCAAGCATATAATCAAGAGACAAACAATCACATAGATATTGCCTTTGACAAGTCCGCTATTTTCTTTCTCACTCTTTTTCTTTCTTTGGTGGTGCAAGACTTTGGGTGTCACGTCCATAAGTTAGGCCCATGTAGCAAGAAATTAACTAATGGCGCCAGTCCCAGTTGGTGCAAGGCATTAGGTGTCGAGACGCCTCCATGAATCTATCCTTGAGTTTCGACGAATGGACTATTTTTTCCACCATGAGCACATGTTAGGCCTTATTGTATATGCTTTCACATTAAATCCCATACAGTGGTACTCAGAGTCTTGGCACATCTTTTAGTTAATGCTCATATATGCAATTCTATATGATTTTACTTTGGCTAGCTCATTCATAAAACTATTTTTTTTCGCATTTTTCTATTTCTTTCTTTCTTTGCCTTTAGTAGGATATTAAAGTTGATGTGATCCCAGACACGGGTTTGAAGAATGTAAATGATGTTCCTCTTGATTCGGTAACAAGACCTCGAGCGAGACAATTGAAGGGCGTAAACTTGCTTACAAGTGATGGTCAACCATTATTGAAGCACAATGTAAAAGAATTTCAGACTTACCCCAAAATGGAGAAGATATATTATTCTCAACGCATATATATTGCAAGACCATCAAGAACAAAAATCAAAGATACTGAAAAAATTGCAAGTATTCAAGATTGGAAGTTAAGAGATACCAAAAGGAAAAGAATATCTCAAAGAGTGGCAAGAAGAGCACAAGCTTAGAAGAATCCTTACAACATATATTCTGATATATTTGAGCCAGTTAACATGTATCACTTTCCCCTAATAGTGATATTACTTTCACTTTTGTTTAGTTCTGAAAATGTGGGATATATTTCATATTTTCTATAGGGAAACTCTTAGATTACTTTTCAATCAGTTTCCTATCCCATGGGGACCATCTAGGAAGGTTATTTTCATATAAATATTGCATTTTGACCTATTTAAAGGATGGTACTTGCTTTTGGATGAGACTTTTGGAGATACTAGATTATTCATCAATAAAGTGTGAGATTTTATTCTCTTTGGTTCTTTGAAAAACTATTCGAATTTATTGGAGTATTCCATGGCATTCATTATCGACTTATCAGTTGATTATGACTATACCAAGTTATACTTTAAACACACTTTTAGACCTTAAAATTGAGCTAAGAACATGCAATTCACTTTTTTTTAATTGAATTAGGCCAAAATTGTGGGTACCTATGATTTTAGGAAGATTAATCTCCATCCTCTAAGTTTTCCAGATATTGCGTAGGATTTCCCCAATAGAAAACAGGCCAAACAAGATATCAATGGAAAGCTCGTCGAGTCAGAAATCCAACGCATCAAATTATGCATGATTCCATGATTCAGAAGTAAAATGAGGAAGTTATGGCCATATGAAGTAAAATTGTGCAGAAACAGAGCGTACCGCGATGGTGCAAGGCTGCACTACGATAGCATGGATTCCCAGTAGCCTAGTATCTCAGCACATCACGGTAGGGAATCTAGCCCACCGTGGTGGCTTAGCTTTCGAATTTAGACAGGGCTTTTGTGGGCTTGTCCATACCACTTATGAAGAGGATAATGGTCGACAAATGTCAAAAAAGGTTGTTGAGCTGCCTGCAAATTGGCCAACTTGAGCAAGTGGCACAAGTAGATAAGGGGGCTTCCTGGCCTATAAAAGGACCATCCCACCTTCACAAATAAGCATAACAGAATAGAGAGACTGCTGGACTTAGGCCAAAGAATGGAGGAATCATCAAACTGAAATTACGAAGTCCCGAACAACGAAGCAAGGATCATGGGTGGAGGAGCCAAGGCATTGAGCTCATCATCGATGTTAGAGATTCTATCTTTCTTTGTTTCCTTTTTCTTTATTTCAATTTTGTATCTTTCAATCCGATGAAAATACATTGTAACATGACTATGTCTGGCTAGTTTTCATTTTTTAGGGTAATGAGTGGATCTTAGTGTTTATTTCATCAATGTGTTGAACTTTTCTTTCCCAGATCGATATAAGTGTTCCATTTCCTTTATATTTACTATACTTCATATGTTCATTGATGTTTGGCCAACTCGATAAACCTATCTAAGGGATGGTGAGGAGCCACGAAAGTGAGAATCCCATAGCCTAAGTAAACATAAATTAGGAATAATTGTACCGAGAGATAGGTTAGTCATTCTAAGAATACAGGAGACATGTGAGAAGGCCAGAGAGGTTGCCATCGCCCAAGGAATCCCAATACGGTTATGAACACAACCTTTGGTCCTTCAATTCTAACTACCTAGAGATAGAGTGGGTTAAAATCATCATAGGGATACATCTTAATTACGGTGAGAGTCGGGCTAGGTGACTTTAGAACTAGTGGATAGGAAAGAAAGGACACTTGACTTGATCCTGTGAGTTAAGTCCATGAGAATTGAAATAAACCTTAGTGCAACCGAACCCCTAGAATCGTTTCCTTATTGAGTTTACATAAAGTTATTTAAGTTTTTTGAGTTTTTCATAGAGTTTCCGTTTTTACTCATCTTCTTGTTCTTTATTGCATCCTCTCAAATATTGTGTGGTTTGGCTTGGTACGTTGTGTTCTAAATTCATGCTCAATACGTTTTACTCTTCGTAGGAACAATACTTGCTCACCGGGTTTATTACTTGAGATCCGTCCTCTTGTGGGCTAAAAAATGAACAGTTCCTCATATTGAAGAACTAGGCAATGCGTCGGTCAACCCTTGACTTTTGATAGCTATGGTTGTGATCTAGGAAGGACAAGACCTTAGAACTGGAGTGATTATTGTTTCTAACGGGTATACCACGTGATAATACTGACGTAATGTCATGAGCTAATAATATTAAACTATTTTAATATTTTTTAATTAAATCCTAAAGATAAATAAAATTCTTGAAATAACTTAATCTCATTAGCTTGTAATATTAGGTCAACATTATCATGTGACATCCTTGTTACATACAAGACTTTCTTCCAAAATCATGGTACTAGCAACCTGCACCTACTTTTATTCCTTTCCTTTATGCTGCCACAAAGAAGACGAAGAAATTGCCCACAATTATAATCACATCTGCTATCTCTCCCTCACTGGGATGTGGTTCTTCACTATCTACAGCCCTTAGAAAAGGCCCGACATGGCATACTTCTTCTTCACAGGGAACATCCTTGAGGGGAAACCGATCTTGATCTTTGAAGTTTCCAATCATGGTACATGGGCTCGAGACTTCACTTACATAGATGATATTGTGAAGGGCTGCCTGGCAACCCTAGACACAGTTGAGAAGTGCACCAAGAGTGGGGCCAAGAAGAAGGGGGCCTACGCAATTGTGCGTCTTTAATCTCGAGAACACCTAGCCAGTACCCGTCATTGAGCCTGTAAACATATTGGAGAAGATCCTAAAGGTGAAATAAATAAAGGAACATAATGAAGTTGCCGAGCAATGGTGATCTACAGTTCACAGACGCGAATATTAGCTTGTGCTAGAGGGAACTTGGGTATAAAGCCCACAATAGATCTCCAAATGGGGTTAAAGAAGTTTGTGAGGTGGTACCTGATGTCCTATGCTTATTGGAAAAAGAGCTCTTTGTGAAATTTGTTTCTTTGACTATGTGTTTCATTCACAGCAAGCTTCTCTATGTCAATTAATTATTCTTCCACGATCATTTAGGGATGTTCAATTCTTTTTTGATCGGTAATTGAGGGATGTTCATTTGCAGCAATTGTTGATTTTCTTTAATAAGATGAAGTTTTATGGTGTTGACAGGTGATTGTTTGATGGATTTTCCCAGGTGGTGAGCAAGGAAACCAATGCCAACCCTTTCTCTCCCATTTTGATTTTTTTCCTGGAAATGTAATTCAATTGTAGTTTCTGAATGTGAATAATTATCTGATTCAAGCTAATTTTGTGCAACATGTATCGTTTCTTTGAATCTTGAATAAAACTGCAACTTGTTACATGCTACTTTTGTTAGCCTGTCAGACTTATTGATCATGCACTTTAACCATCTTGTTGTCCTTAACCATCACCGTTGTAGTGTTTGCCTAGTTTTCTCTTTGGTCGCATTTGCTACAAGGGTTTGGCATTGAAAGCAATAAAATTGACTTGTAGAGTGCTCTTGATCTCTGGGGTGTTTCCATCCCATAAACTTCCATTTGCTCATACCAGATGTGGTATTTGTGCATCAATACATCTCTGCACTAAGTAATTTAGTAATAAAATTGCTATTATGGTGCTTGTCGCTCTGGTTTTCTCTCTAGTCACCTTTGCTACAAGGTTTAGAAAGTGGAAGCAATAAAATTGACTTGTTAAAACGCTCTTAATTTCTGTGATGTTTCCATCCCATAGAGTTCCATTCCCTGGTATCAGATATGCATTTAGTGCATCAATAAATTTGTGCATTAAGCAATTTACTGATTTAATATCGAGCTAAGTGTATTACTGCAGTATGTGGCTATCTGATAGCATGTTTTTCATTCCTACATTTAACAACTATAAGTTGAGCTGCATCGATCTTTCCAAAAGCACGATAGCAGATTCTTGCTTTCTCTTCCACTAGTGCATGGTATTGCTTTAGATAGTTTGGAAAAGTTCTTTTCTGTTTTAATACATATATATCCCAACAGACACCATAAGGAGATCATTAGTTGCAACTTGCAATCTCCTGATGGAGACCTGCCTCTGAATCCTCGCTGAATCAATACTTGACAGGAAAGGATGTCTCTAAGATTCGTGTATATATGGGGTCTCTATGTTATTATAACTGTTCGCATTCACATGGCATGTTCTCGCCTCTTCTGCTCAATTCTAGATGTGCATGTTGGCTTCCAATAATCTTCATGCCCATAGTTCATGCTTCTCCAGAAAACAAAAGTAATTTCCTGTTTGTTAAAAAGGTTTTTTGTTGCATGTTGGGCCTCGTACTTGGTTATAAGTTGATTACACTTTCCAAATCATATGCAGAGTGCTGTCATGGACGGAATTCATACGGGTGTGCCCTTTTCTGAGACTGACATAGGACATGTAGGTGGTTGTTAAAGAACGCATGCTTTTCCCTGCACAGTTAAAAAGCAAAGGAGTCGGTTGTGAGAAAGGCATGTTATGTTTAAACTTATTTCATCTTGTGTTTATTCTCGAAAATGCTACTTCTTTTCTATAGTAAGGATCACCTTTGGCACAACAAAATCGAAAGAAATCACTGACAGATTTTTAACCTAATGGTGGGGATAAATAATTGACTAAATGATATGGACATTCTCATGCCACATAGGTGCTTCTAATGTAATTGCACTAATATTTTCTTTAGATTTGATAGTACCAAGGCCGATCAATTTGTTTCTGAAAGCATGCAATGGATCCCGAAGGTAAGTTGATGGGCACACGGGTTTATCAAACGCTTGTCTTTGAATTTGGAGGAACATCTGTGTTCTTCTCCATGATTGGGATGTCAACTTGGACGTCGATAAGATGTAAAACCTAGTAGCAGGCTAAATATAATTAACCGGGGAGCAAGGTAAGTGTGATGACGAATTGGATAATAGAGTTCAATTTGAAGCTAAAGATCTATCCTCAAGTTGAAGTTAAAGATCTATTCTAGTTCCAACATCTGTTGTGTTGGTGGTCAAGCTTAATATTCGAATATACTTTACTATGGCCAAGGTACTTTATGAGTTTCACCATGGAAGGCATTTCAAAGAGTACGTCATGTTCGGTACAATTGAACAGGAAAATGTGGAGTGAAACGAGTTTAATTATGTAAAAATACAACCATATTGAAAGCGGTTGAAAATGGAGACTGGTATCTTGAATTATCGTGAGAAATCGACAATTGGAGAGGAAGACATTGCCTAAAGTGTATCTTCTAACTCGCTACTACATTTTACATTTATTGTGTTTGGGAGGACATAATTTGAAAGTCATTCAAATCAAACGCTCATGCATTTTGCAATTAGGACAACTATTCCTATTTTACTAAAATTTCGAGTAGCTTTTATTTCTTCCTATTATGTAATATAGAAAATAGTCCCTTTTTGAAGTCTCGAACTTGTAAACTAGTCCTTGAAATGTAGATTTTGATTGATGATTTAAATGATTCAATATTTAGCGAAAAATGCTTAGTTTTTATGTTAATATATAAAAGTAGGAATAAATTTTATAAAATGGAATGAGCATTCATAAATTCTTTTTAATGAATTCATTCTTAAAAACTTCATTATAACAAAATGTACAAATCAATTTTTAATAACATAATACAAAAATTTTTAATGAAATAGCAGAATACCAATTTCATTCCATTCTATTCCCCATTCCTAATTTCCTTCCCATTCATGACTTAAAAAAAGGTACATTACATAAAAAAAAATAATTTACTCATTTTCTCAAAAAAAATCAAATATTTTAAATTTAAAAAATAAAATCACATAATTTCATTTTATTTCCAAAGTAAGAAAAACCTTTCAAATTTCAAAAATAGAACAATGTGATTTCCTTTTATTCCAAATTTAAGCCATACATTTTATATTTTAACATTGCAATCAATTTTTTTACCAGGAAATCAAACTAATTGTTTAATTTTATATTAAATGCTCGAAGACTAATTCTTTATAGTTTTTTCATCATTAGATAAAAGTATATTAAATGAAAAAAATTTAAATTAGTTTCTTATATAAAGTTCTCTTAATATTTTCTCATAACTAATACTAATTTTAATTTAAGAGAAAATTATTAAGTTAATTTTAAATAAAAACTACTCTATTTTTATCTATTTGTAGGTATGTGGCAACAAAAAAAAGTAGAACATTGCACAAGAATATCACTTTCTATTTTGATATTAGTCCACCTTGTCAATAAATAAAAACTAATTTTTATTTTTACATGTTTGAATAGTTAGCCTGATTTGAGAATGATATAAAACTAAATGATTTATTTTTCAAACTTGAAGAGTTTTGACTTAATTTGAGAATAAAATGTAATTATATGATTTTATTTTTTAAATTTGAAATGTTTTGCCTTTTTTGAAAAATAGAACAAATCACTTGCTTTTTTATATAATTAAACCCAAAAAATAACATCTATATTACAGAAAGTATGATTTCGTCATTTATTCTTCTACTCACAAGCTATACTATTTCTAAGGCCTTCCATTGCCAATTTAATATATTATCGTTGACTGATTATTGTCTTGGCAATATTAAGTAGCAGCAGAATCTCCCACAAATATTCATTGCATAAGAATCTATCCGATTCCGCTTGTGATATCAAGTTGTATGCTCTTCATTGGACCAAAGATGCCCCATGAAAAAATCGACCATATGCACAAGCCATACAAAGAAAATGTAAGAGGCCATATCACTTATACTAAAACAGCTTCAAGCTCTAGCTGCAATGAGCTTGCAATACTAACATCAGTCCATCATTTTCCCCCGGAATTTGGAGTTAATTTTAAACCAAAGTGACAACAAATTCCAGTCCCTGTCAAAGTATTCACAGTAATCCAACTCAATCTTGTCGGTGTCTCACCTGTTTCTTCTACCTACGAACAAAGTAGAGCTTCCCCATGACATGGCGGATTGCAACGAAAGCTCTGAAGCCGATGCTCATGATAAGAACGACATTCGGAGGGATCTTTAGTCCCCGTGCATTGTCGGTGTAAAATGGAGCATGGTCCCAGCTGAGGCTCCAGCACTTGAAGTCCTCCTCCTCCTCAAGCTTGCCGTAGCAGCTGCACTTCCTCTGGGGGGAGCTGTTCCACCTAAAGCCATTTCTCTTTGTAATCCATCTTAGCAATTAGGGTATTGACAGTTCATTGAAACAGAGAAGATGGACTAGTTTATACTTGTGAACCGAGATATGTAGATGCTGATCCGAAACATAAACATTTCCACGCAAGGAAGCTTTGGTTTCAGGAGAAACGAAGCACATGGAGAAAATATTCAGGACCCATTCAGAAAGGAAAAGAAGTCATCATATGGCAACAAGTGAATGTTAAGATCAAAATTAAAATTATATAGATGTGTGTGTGTGGATTGGATTCCTTATTCTATTTTATCTTTGACTCACCCCTCAATTGTGAAAGATAATAATAGCGTGATGATGTTATACATGGAATTTGTCAGTTAGAAAATGTGTCTTCCACCAACCCAACAACGTATTCCTTGCCAGGACCCTTCTTCCAAGATGTTCCAATCTACCCTTTTCCTTTTGCATCGGTAATCAGTTTAGGCATCATCCCTATCCCTCATCTCATAACGTAAATTTTTACATCTATTCTATTAGGTAATGTTCAACTGCATTTTCACTGAAGGACCCTCCACTCTGTTCTTCTCAATCCCTCCTCCATTTTCATTGTTCTTGACACTACATACCTTCAATCAGCGCAAAGTCAAATGCTGGCCCTTATGCCATCCAGAGTAGAGCTTCAGTAGATCACCTATGCTGGAGTACCAATCACGTCCACTTGATTAAACAATTTTACCACGTGAACGCCATTTCCCATTAAAGAGGCAAAGAACTTCAGCGCAACAAGCAGCTTTCTATCATTACAAGTAAATCCTATACTCATCCATCCACTGCATCACGACAACGGTCATAATCACACTAAAGGGTGGGATTTTTACTTTTATGAGTAATTTGTTTGACATCAGAAAATCACTAATCACTTATACATGGTTCAATTATGATGATTTAGAACCAAGCTTGCAAATAACAGCTCTAGCATTTCTATCCAAATGAGAAGGCTTTAAAGTTACAATAACAAAGAAGAAGAGAATGGATCCAATTCCAACCAAAAGCTGCTATACAACATATTTCAGAGAAAATCATAGATTGATTTGGTGGGTAGTTTTGAAATTAAAATTTCAATCCCGAATCAATATCAGATTAAGAACAGACGCCATGGAGAGTCCTAAGGATCTATCAATCTCAAAACAGATCTCACTGTTCAACCGCCATAAACACACACAACAGGAAAATGAGGAAACAAAATTGTCCGCCAAATATGAACTATCGTCCGCGTGATTGTTCAGGGGAGCTGGGTAGAAATAAAAGAATGATCGGAAACGGATTGACAAGAACAGTGTCTATGGATTAGGTTGGTGAAGGAAGCGAAACGAGACGTGCGTGCCAAACTCGACTCGGTGATCGCAATAGGCAGGCGGCAGCGGCTATTTGAAGATCCCGGAACAGGCTTTGACCCGATTGGAGAACTGTCTTCCTTCTTCCTATGTAAACTACAGGACGGCGTGAAATTTAAGGCCGACCTTGTTCGGATGGGTCAAGATCAGATACTGTGCACGGATCAGGGCAAATCTGTGTCTTCCTTCTGGTCCAAACCATCCCAACCGATAATATTATATTAGATTAATATTATTATATATTTTAAAACTAACTTATATTTGATTTATAACTATTTTTTATCCTACTAAATTGAGCAATAATTATTATGTAAATTTTAATTACTTCAAAATTTATTCAACCGCACTTCTATATCATATTTTAAATTAAATTTGGCATAAGTTTTGTTAACTATATTTTATAATTAAGGTTGACCTTTCAAGGTACAGTCAGCCCATCATGATTGCGGAGCAGTCTGGGTCTTCAAATAGCCACCTCAGCCCGCCTATTGCCACCCTTGCAAAATGCCCCTCTTCTTCTTCCCTATTGTTTGAATAACGAGTGTAAAGCCGGTACATCGCAACGGGGATATAGATTATTAAAAATTAAAATTTTGTAATTGTTAAAATAAAATGATGGTAAAAAAAAATATAATAATGTTAAGAGCAGACATACGTCTAGCATAGATGCACGTTATGTAGTGGATATAAAAATGGTAACACCAACTAGACCGATGTTAGATTTTACTGTACACTAAAGAAAAAAAGCACAGAAAATCGAAACGAATGGGAAAATAAAGAAAAAGAAAGACATATAAAAAGAAGGGACGATGGAGTGGAGAGTTGTGTGAATCTCACTTTAGAAAAAGATTATAACAAATGAAAAAATAAAAAAAATTTATAAATAAAAAAAAAAAAAGGAAACTCTAGCAAGTTGTCATGTGGAAGGCTGGAGAAGAGGTTTGTAACCCTGTTTTACTATATAAGAATATTGATATATCCACTCCAAGGAGAGTGAACATGCAAATAAATGATTTAAAAGTCTTAATTACAATTAATGCCTCGAGTATATGATTTTTAAATGAAATAAAATATTAAAATTATGTAATAAATTAAAAAAACTATAGTTTTGTACTAAAAAAAGTAGAGAGGAAGTATGAGAAAAATATACGTAAAAAATATTAATAAAAATGTATGTGAAATAAAAGAGAAGACATTAAAAAAAATGCATCAAAATAGGGAATTTGGACTGCAGAGTCCTTTTTTGCTTGACTGAGGATGAAATAAGAAGCCACATTTTCTTCTCCTACCATTTTATTCGACACATGTGGAATGGAATCCTCAACATGCAATCTATTTACATATCTTTTTTTTAGATTGTAAGGTTGGACTAGCAAGGTTGTGTTCATCTAATTTTCCATCGATGGTGTGTAAAACCCAACCCATGTTTCTTTTACCTGGCCTTCTCATTTTTACCGAGCCTATTCATTTTACCTGTAGTCACAATGTTGAATCAAAAGGCTGCATTCTCACTTTACATGGTAAAAACCGTTCTGTCCTTCCTCTTCCATCATTGATCCCTTCGTCGTCTTCTTCGTCATTGTCTTCTCTTTAACAGAAGCATTCTTTCGATCATCTTCTCCTTCCTTCACTCATAATTTTCATATCCGTTCCCTATAACTTTCATCTGTTTGCCAAAAAGAAAAAATTGCCATCAGATGTGCAGAAAAGTATTCGAATACTCTCCTCTATTGAAGCTGAAGCCAATCTCATCTTTGGAGTAAGAAGCCAGGGCAGTAAGTAAAGGACTGAAAAAAAAAAGGCAGTGAGGACAGGTTACAAGCTTGAGAAGCCATAGATTTGATCTGAAGAAAAAACCCTAGAATCGGATTGAACCCTAGAAAAGGACCAAGAAAAGAAGCAAGCCTACGTACCATGCAAACGAAACTCTAGGGTTCGGCAAAAAAAATGCAAGGATTGTTAAGAGAATCCCTTTTAGACAGTGGTGAAGTTGGGATAGCAGAGAATCCTTCCAAGGACATTGAAGATATCGTCTCAGATGAAAGAGAATTTCAGGAAGAAAAGGGAAGGATGTGTAATTTTATAAGATTATTCTCTATACTTTTCCAATAAAATACTATACTTACCAAACATAATAATTTCATACTACCATTCACTTTCTAAGTAAAATACTAATTTTGTCCCGTAATATAACAATACTCGAATCAAATATCCCTAATAGGAATCTCCACGGGCAAGGGGAAAACCTTGCAGTCCACCATCTACAATCTCTTTTGAACAAGCTATACAAAACACGCGTGGCAAACTCGTAATCAACGTCTATTTGAGGATAAGGAACCATCCCGTATAAAATTTATGATGACATTTCGAGTCTGGCTCGGTGGAGAGTAGCTTCTATCTCTAGACTTAAAACATTGACTGAATAATCTCTTAATTCTCGTGATCTGTAAGTCTCTTCTTGTTCCCTACACATTTGCAGATCTTCTGTACAAACAGTGATTGCATATTATTTATAAATTCCACTGTTAGCAATGCTATTGGGCCCTTCTTATTTAGTCGTACTTACTAGACCGCTAGTTCCATAAAGAAATAGATTAATAATATTAAAATACTAATTTATATTTTTGTTAATTTTTTTAGTTTCTATATTTTTCAAAAATTTTCTTAAATTTTTAGAATTATTTGAAAATTTCTTAAATTTTCCATTTTTAAAAAATTTTAAAAATTCTTCTTAATTTTCTAAAAATTCTTCTTACTAAATTTTTTAGAGTTTTCTAATTTTATCAAAATATTTTCTCTTTTTTATTTATATGAATTTACTAAAATTTGAAAATTTTCCTTTTTACGGCATTTTTAAATATATTTTTTAAAATTTCCAATGCCACGTTAGGCAAACCGCTATGTAGCAACCGTATTTATTGCCAAGTATCTATAGTATCACATAGGATGCCACATAGGCAATATTGATTACATTATTATGGAATAACCAATGGGTAACAAGATGAAAAAAACATAACAAACGTTGCGATTTTCTAAATTATTAATAAAGTAAGTAACAATATAGTAAATTTTAAAAAAATCACATGATATACCCATATATTATATATGTTTGCAATTTTGTGTCAATTATAATATTTTCCGAATGTAGAAGAAAAATTTCATCAAAATAGTTATTTTTTTATTTTTTACCAGACATCAAAATAGTTACTCTTTTTTAATCAAGCAAAATAGTTACTTAGTTCAGAGCAAACTGCCACTTTCTGGAAAAACGGAAAAAGTGGGGAAATGACCAATCTATATTGGAAATTCTTTTCGATATAAAAGATATCTGTGGTTATGAAAAGGAATGAAACAAATATCAGGGTCCAATTGAACATAGGATTTCATCAACAAAATTTGAACGCAAAGCCACTTAGCAAAAAGAAAAAAGAAAAAGAAAAAAGGAGAGTATTGAACATAGATCCTCTTAAACTGAATCAAGAGAGCAAACTTTATCAGACCTTACATTGGAACTTCAGTTTATTTGAAAGTAGAAGAGATGATAGAAAAGGACTCTTCTGGCCCATAAACTAAAATTTTCTTGGAAACTTGTCGACTTTAGACGATGGGACTGTTTTGGTGTTGTCAAAAGCGACAAAACGCTCGCTTAAGCTCATGAAGCACAGCGCCAGGACCCCTCAACGCTTCAACAGTGCCAAAGAACAGTGCCTTCACTGAAGTTCGCGCATTAGGGTGCTTTGTGCTCTTTTTCTTGAAGCAAAAAGCGAGCACTTTTGCGCTTCTATTACATTCTGTTCAAGCTAATTCTAGACTTGGCCTTTTTGTTAATGGGCTAGGCCAAAATGAGCCGACTCACTTATTAGTAGTAAAAAAATTAGAAAATTGAAGTAATCAGGGCTTTATTATGTCATTGGTGTTTCTCCCTGCCCTGCGCCTTCTTCTTCGTCTTTGCTCTGCTTCTGCCTTCAGTTCCTGCTGCCCCTGTGCTTCTAATTAGTCTGCTTCTTCTCGGTTGCTGCTTCTATTCGGCTAGGAGTTTACTGCCTCTGCTCGACTGGGAGTTTGTTGCTTTTGCTCGGTTACTGCTACTACTTAGTTGTGAGTTTTTGCTCTTGCTGTACTTATGCTTCTGGCTTGTCTGCTTCTACTTGACTATGATTGTGAGTTTGCTCCTTCTGCTCAGCTTCTGCTTCTGCTCGATCTGTTTGCTTCTACTCATTATTGCTTCTGCTCTGTTTTGTCTGCTATCTGCAATCTACTTCTACTCGGTTATTAGCTTGCGATTTGCTTCTGCTCTGTGTGCTTCTGCTCGATCTGTTTGCTTCTGCTCGATCTGTTTGCTTCTGCTCATTACTGCTTCTGCTTTGTTTTGTCTACTATATGCAATCTACTTCTGATCGGTTATTAGTATGCGATTTGCTTCTGCTCAATTTCTTCTTTTGCTCTGTATGCTTTTGCTCAATTTCTTCTTCTGCTCCATGTGCTTCTGCTCGTTTCCTTCTTCTCCTCTGTATGCGTTTGCTCTGTTTGCTTCTACTCGATGTCTACTTCTCTATGAGTCGATGATCTGCTGCTGCTTTGTGATCTATTTTATGAGTCTGTTATTGTCCTCCTCTGGTCTGTTCTGCTTCTAGCTCTCATTGTTCTTCTGTTCTTCTGGAAGTGGCTCCTACTATTCTGCTTCTCTTTAGTTTGTTCTGTTCTATCCTATCTCTAACTCTCTGGTCTGTCTCTTCTCTGCTAGAATTTGCTGCTAAGTCCTTTTTTTTTTTGATAAGTAAGCTGCTAAGTCCTTCTTATAATATTTAAATTAGTCTTATTTTATTTTTGTTTTCATTTCAGTTGGTTAAATTGTGATATGTAGGCTAAAAGTGGAAGTGCATCAACACCAAGCCATTCGATTAGTTCAAACATTAACAAAAAGGATCCTGCCTAGAAGTATAATATTTTAGAGAATCTAGGTAATGCCACTATTATGACATGTATATTCTGTGGAAAAGTTATAATTGGAGACATCTATAGAGCGAAATTGCATCAAATTGGAGGTAATAGGAATGCAAAAAAAGTGTGTTAAATGTCTTGAAGACGTGAGAAAGGAGCTCAAAGGTCATATGAACAAGAAAAAAGAAGAGAATTAATTATGGCCGATTGCCTGAATTTGAAGATATTGATGACATGTTAGAGTTAGAAGAAGATGCTGAAGAGGTTGAGTTGCAAGTAAAGTCCCAAGGAAAAAGGCCAAGTGACAAGGGCAAAACACCTTTGGTGCCACAACCAAAGAAAGTTCGAGGAAAGGGTCCAATGGATTCTTTTGTTTATAAAAAGCCTAAAACCATGGTTCAACTTCACAAGCAAGGAAGGTTGAAGCAAACAAAAATTGAGGAGAAGCTTGATAAGGAAAGAAGAGACATTGCTATTCAATACATAGCTCAGTTTTTGTATCAAGTTGGTGTCCCTTTCAATGTCACTCGATTGGATTCTTTCAAATGTGCTATTGAAGGAATTGGACAATATGGTCCAAATTTGAAGCCCCCAAAATCTACCATGAAATTATAGTGAAATGTCTGAAGAAAGAAGTTTCCCATACTCAAGACATGTTGAAGTCTCATAAAGATATGTGGGAGAAATATGGGTGTTCAATAATGTATGATGGTTGGACTAGCAGCACAGGTAAGAGTATTATCAACTTCTTAGTTAACTCACCTACTGGATCCATGTTTGTGAAATCTATTGATGCATCTTTATATTCAAAAATGGGTGAGAAAATATTTGAATTACTTGATGAATTTGTTGAATATGTGGGGGAGGCAAATTTGGTGCAGATGATTACCGGCAATAGCTTTAATTTTAATTTGGCCGGTAAATTGTTAGAAGCCAAGAAGCCCAACTTATATTGGACACCATGTGTTGCATATTGCATTGACTTAATATTGGAAGATATTGGTAAGAGGCCTTTGGTATTGAGGACTTTAGAAAGAGCCATATTTTTTACACGTTATATTTATAACCATGTCAGTGTATTGAGTTTGATGAGGAAGTTTACAAAGCAAGCAAATCTAGTTCGAGCAGGGAAAACTAGATTTTGCACATGCCATCTCACATTGCAGAGTATTCACATGCACAAAAATTAGTTGAGAGCTATGTTTGCTTCTGAAGAGTGGGTTTCAAGCACGGCAACAAATGGAGGCAAGGGGTAGTGTGCAAGAGAAGTCATGTTGATGCCTTCATTCTAGAATAATATTGTCTACACTCTTAAGGTGATGGGCCCTCTAGTTCAAGTTCTCCGACTAGTTGACAAAGAAAGGAAACCAGCTATGGGCTATGTATATGAAGCCATGGATAGAGCTAAGGAGGTTATCATGAGCTCATTCAATGGAAGAGAGGATAAATATAAGGATGCTTTCAAAATCATTGATGAGCGATGGGAAGTTCAGCTTCACCATCCGTTGCATGCTACTTGTCATTTCCTTAATCCCAAGCTCTTTTATGATAATCCAAATGTAAAGTTTGATGAGGAAGTCACAAATGGCCTTTTAACTTGCATATCAAAGCAAGTTCCGAACGAGAATTTGCATATGAAGATTGTGGATGAATTGTCATTATATAAGAAGGTGGAAGGCATTTTTGGCTTTAATTTGCAGTGAAAACAAGAAAGATGAAGGCTCTAGGTAAAAAAGCTTATTTTACAATATACTCCTAAATTTTTTATTCTTTAAATTTCTTTTGCAGTTGAATAGTGGGGGTACGTATGGGAGCTTTGCTCCTACTTTGCAATGATTAGCAATCAAGATTCTTAGTCTCACATGTAGCGCTTTTGGATGTGAACGTAATTGGAGTGTACTTGGGCAGGTAATTTTGTCTTACAATTTATTTTAATAGTTAGTAATTTTATCAAACTAGCACGGATATTATACTTGCTAGCCTTAATACTTTGTATGATTATAGATTCACACCAAAAGAAGAAATAGATTGGAAATGCAAAACTAAATGACTTAGTTTTTGTGAAGTACAATCAAGCCCTCAAGGCTTGATATGATTGTAAGGATGTCATTAATTTAATTGCTTTGACGTACATTGATGATAGTAATGACTGGCTGATTGGAAAAATGGGAGTAGGGTATGGCGAAGATGAAGATGCAAAAAATGATGGAGTTTTTGGTGATGACTTGACTTGGGGTTGGCTGGAGTAGCCGAGGTTGGAGAACCCTCTAAATTCACTATGAAGCAAGCCAAGCCAACTCAAGGAAAGTCAAGTATTAGTAGTTCTAAAGGCTCAACAAAGTGTGACTTTGAAGAGGAAGATGAGGATTCTGATGAGCTAGAAGATAATATTGAAGAATACAACTCTGACAATGAAGCGATTTATGATAGCAGTTGTGATAAGAATTCTGAATATGATCCGTAGACATTAGGAAGATCACAAATTTGAAGGATCATGAGTTATGAGTTGATAGTTTTACATTACTAGTTTATTTGATGAGAATAGTAAATATATTTTTTCTATAAGATGTAGCACCTCACTTCACTAAAGTGAGCACTTTTTTTGTGTTTTGCGTTTCAAGCGATATGAGACCCTTTGCACCTCAAGTATGCTTTACACTTTTGACAACCTTGTACTGTTAGTGTCCCCTCATGCCAAGGACCCTTTGATTGCATTGTCATGTCCCATCCAATGTAGACTTGATTCTACGAGCCATTTTCTGATTTAGAGATTGCTTTTATTTCACCGAGATTATCATGAATTTAGCTAAAATGACCTCGTGGACATCAATGAACCCAGTGACACATGATTAATAGAAGCAAAGCACATCAATCAGCTCTTTTTCCCATCGTATATGACAAAAATGGCTGGCAAACAAGCTAAACAGGAAAACTAGTGAATAGCCAACTCAGACTAAAATTCAAGGGATTGTCCCTGGGAACATAAAGTGGCATCAAACTGAAATCAGAATAATCTAGCACAAGATACTGCAACGAAAACATCAGTAGAGTTCTATGAAGCACCTATGCCACGAGCGTGCTGGCTGTAGTAGATTCACTGCAAAAGAGACAATTCCAGTATAAGTACCTCAGCAAGATGATCATGGTATGATATTGATGATATTTGTTTTAATTTTGACGACAGAACTGTCCACAACAATTAGTAAGTTTTATTTTGCCATTGGCCAACACGGATAGATGTAACTACTCCAATCAAATGTGCGATATATTGGCTCTTGCAGTAATAAAATTGCAAATAAAGATTTTTCCTATTGCATTAGAAGTATTACAAATCATTAATTTTGCAAATAAACAAACAGCCAAAAAATCTTCATAAATGCTCATTTTCAATATTCTAATGCAGAAGATGCCCAGAACTTCGATCATTCATTTAATGCAGAAGATGGCAAACTCTAAAAAGCTTACAGCCCAGACAACACAAATAGAACTATTATTAAAACTTGTTTAAGCAGGCACACTACTACAATTCAGGAAACATCTAGACAATCTAATTGAGATTTGCTCAAGTACATATAAATCAATTATTAACACTTGTTTAAGGAGACAAACTAAGTCAGGTAGTTCTAACGGATTTTTCTGTTAGAACAACAGCCAGTAGTCATTCACAACAATCTTATATCCAAAAAATTGCAAGTGATTGAGACTTAATATTTCCATACAGGAGGGAGCTTCTTAGTCTTCTTGTAGTAGCGAGCAAGGCGATGGATCCTGCTTTCAACAAGGATCAACCTGAACTTTGAGTCCTTGTCCTTCCTGTTCCTCTCCAAATGCTTCCTGATGGAAACTGCCTTCTTGATGAGATGGTACAAGTCCTCAGGAATTTCAGGAGCCAGCCCTAGCACCAAAACAATTCACAAAGTAAATGAGAGAGAACATAATATATAAACACTAAACAACTGTTCTTTATTCAATGAGAAAGGTACAAACAGATAGAGGGTCAGCATATGGAATGAGATATTCACCATGTGCCTTGAGAATTCGGAGAATCTTGCTCCCTGTAACACTCCTCACCTGAGCAATACCGTGAGAATCTCTCAAAATGACACCAATCTGCGAAGGGGTCAAACCTTTCTTTGCAAACTTGCAGATGTTCTCATCCACCTGGAAATAATTCACAAGACTCCAACATTCAGATGTAATCAAATAGAAATAACAAACAGTCTAAAGATTACATTGTTGACATATCACAGACAACAGACATATATGAAGTTCTTCCCATCTACTAATTGCGAGTATTCTACATTCTTTGCTGTCATTATCGAGATAGTATTGATAAATATAACCAAATGACGGGGAATGAATACAAAGGTCATAATGAATCAACAAATGAATCAGAGTCCTGACTTTACAGATTGCTATCATAGCAGCAAGTTGAATAAAGCATGAACTTCAATCCGTTCAAATTAAATCAAAATTTTATTCTTCCAAAGGACTCACTTTAACATTTCTATGATATATGATAATCAAGCTCCGCAGCCAAGCAGATACTAAAATCAGGCGAAAATACAGAAGTGTGATTGAAGCAACTCACGTCCTGAGCAGAAATCTTGAGCCAACTCGGGGGAGTCCTCTTGTACGGAAGGGCGGAAGCCGAAATACCTTACTGGTAAAAAAAAAAAAAGAAAGAAGAATAAACAATGGCGTCTTTACCAAACAACATACAGAACGCCACAATTCATCAGAGCACGCACCCTCTACTGTGCATACGACCCATATTGACCAGCTGAAGACTAGTTTTCCTCCCCTCTGATCACCTTCGACTACTTCCTCCTGCCGGCGCTCGTAAAAAAACCCTAACAAGAAGAAGCCTGTGGAGGCTGCTTGAGTTGGTTCTCCTTAGGGTTTTCGATGACTCTGTCAGTGTCAATTGCTGAAAAGCCCTCAAAATTTATCTGTTTTACACACATAGCCCCTGGATAGGTTCAGCACTTTGGGCCGTGGAAGGTCAGGACTCCGGCCCAAAAATAAGAGTGAACCTACAAATAAGTCCTGGGAGATCAAATTTAGTCTTCGAGGGAAAATTTACATCACCTAAACGTATGAATCTCAGAAGTTGCATCACATAAGTCCTCGACTAGTAAAATTTGCATCACTTGAGTTTTCGACTCTTGAAATTTGCATCAATTAGGTGTAATTTTACATCACTTAGGTTTGTGGCTACATCCATTTTGTCCTTTTGTCACATAAATTAGGCCCTTTAGCTACATCAATTTGACAAAAAAAAGCACTTCAGTCACACATCAATTAGATTCATGACTGCATCAATAAGGTCCTTTAGCCACATCAATTAGGTCCTTTAGCCACATCAATTGTGTCCTTAGCTACACCCATTAGATGCCTCACTACATCAATTAGGTCTCTAACTATGTTAATAAGGACATTCTGTTAAAATTTACCCCTAATGGTGTTGAAGGCTGCACAGTATACTGATTTTAAGGAGTTGGTTCTCCTTCCTTAGGCAACCAAATTCAATGTTCTTGGTATTTATGGAAACCTTGCATTACAAACTATAGTTTAGAAATAAAAGAGAGTTAAAAAGATTGATAAAACACTATGACAATGGGCTCAAAATCATATTTTCATCATAATTATAGTTTTGAGATGGTCGAGAGCCCTACTTTGTGGACTTGCATCTTGTTTTACAGACCTTCAAATTCAATGATTGAAGTATCCCTAGAACCTGGAAATGCATATTACAAGGAAAAATTGTACTATTAATGCAAAACCTTTAGTGAATGTAACATTTTAGTACAAATTTTTGTTATAACTCCGTACTATAAAAAGCCTTTAAAATGTAATACTTTGATACAAACCGTCAATTTTCCTCTAACACTGTCAAATTTGCTAATGTGGCATTGTGACATGGCACTAATTAGGGCTCTACATGTCAATTATTTTGAGGTTCGCAAAAAAAAAATTAAAAATAAATATAATAAAATAATAAAAAAATCTCTCTCTCTCTCTCAACCTTCCAGTCACCTCTCTCTCTCTAACTCTCACATCACATGCACATACACTAATACACTATCTCTTTCCCCCTTACTCCACATATTCCTTTTTGTCCCGCCCATACCTTCCCTCTCTCTTCATCTAGATATAATATATAAAATAGAAATTTAAAATAAAAACAAAAAATAAAAGCAAGCTTTCATGGTCTTCCCGCTGATGTAAACAATCTTGAAGCCCAATACCAACAGTTTCATGTAGAAGGCAAGAGTTGCCCAACGTCAGGTTCTTGGCCTAGTTATAGGCCACGGCAATGACCTCTTCAATGTCCCTCCGATACTGCTTACCGAGCATGCAATTCCCAATGTAGTTCCCGCACTTCTGCAGGATGACGTCCTAGTTCTAGATGTTGTCCATTTGCACGGCGATCCTCCAGCTGAGGCAATTGATGCCAGGGATCTTGCGGCCGGAGCGGGTGGATTTGTTTGTGGAAGACCTCGGCATCAGATGCTACCAGTTGAGTGAGGGCAAGGAAGAGGAGCAACAGCTTTGTTGTCTCTGTCTCCATTTGTTACTGTGTCCTTCTCCACATTTTACGTCATCCACTTTTTTTTTTTTAATATCATCAACTTTTCCTCATAAAATATTTGCATCTTGCATGCAATGGTCTCAGTCGTGATTTTCGAAGAAGTTAATGCATGAAAAATACTTTTTTTTTCCGATACTCAACGAAGTAAAGAAAAAGAACCATTTTTGCCCAAATTAAAACTATCTCTTGATCTAGTTTTATTTTTTCTTGGGATATGAGGGAGGAGGGTGGCTCAACCATTTCTTGAAGATGTACAAAATTTTTTTAGTAAGAAACTGATTCCAAATACTATTGTGGAAGTTTGGAATTCTTTAAATTGTTTCACATCGTAAGATTCATTGCAATAAGAAAAGAGTTCAAGGAATATGTTGGGGGGAGAGTTTTTCTTAGAGGGAAAGTATGGGCGGGAGAAAAGCGAATGTGCAGGGGGAAGGGGTAGTGTATTAGTGTATGTGTACATGTGTGTGGATGTGATTTTGTTTGTACACGTGCATGTGAAAGAGGGAGAACTTTTTATTTTTACATTAATTCTTCTTTTAAAATTTTATTATTTTTAAAATTTTAAAATTATTTTTTATATTGTCACACCAGTAAATTGTCACGTGGTGTTGAGTTATCGTGCACATCACAGTACCATGTTAGCAAATTTGGCAGTGTTAATGGAAAATTGATAGTTTGCACCAAAATGTTATATTTTGAAAATGTTTTGTAGTACGAAGATTTAAAAAAAAAGTTTTGTACGAAAACGTTGCATTCACCAAAGATTTTGTACCAGCTATGCAATTTTCCCCATACTACAATTACAAACATTGGAGCAATTAAAAGTAGCGATATCAGTCCATAAAAGTAAACTCAAAAGTCACAAATCATCATAATTCTTCAGAACTTCTGAATATTATAACTTAAAAACCTTTTAACAAAATCCAATTTTGCAAAATTTTCTAAATGTGATGATTACATGCCTGTTCTTCAAACATGTCCATCTAGAACTTCATGGTTTAGATAAGAATGCATCTAATATTCCTTCTAGCATGGATTGGAGGCAAAAAGGACTTGTGACACCCATCAAGGATCAAGGCCAATACGGTACACTAAATAAATCTCCAATTCCAATTTATTGTTAGTTTTATTACACCTCAATTGGTCTTCCCATGAATCCACTGTGCACTGATGTCAACTACTTTGTAATGCAAAGGATATTACTTGGCATTCTCCACTATGGCAGCTATAGAAGGGATTCACCAGCTTAGTACCGATAACCAAATCTCGCTATTCGAGTAAGAATTGGCTGACTACAATATTAAAGGTGAAATTATGGGTCAAAGGGCGGACACATGGACAATATCTTCAAATTCATAGTAAAGAACCAAGCAGTTGTTGGCACATGTAATGTCAACCAAGAATTCTCAAATGAAACAATAATCCCCAGCTATGAAGATGTTCTTTCCGATGATGAATTAGCTCTATTAAAAGTAGTTGCCAACTAACCAGTTTCTATTGCCATTGATGTTAGTGGCACCATTTCTAGTTCTACTAGAATGGTGTATTCTTAGGGTTATGCGGAGCGTAGTTGGACCACTGGGTCACCATAGCCGGGTGCTAGTGAATAACTCCTACTCCCGGGTGGGAAGAGGTGGGTATATTAGGATGGAGAGAGATATGGATGCAAATGAACCGGCCTAAATTTATTTATACTTTTATTTACTTGTTTTTAAATTACATTATATTAATATCTATATATCACTCTATGGCTTTTTAAATTAAATTATATAAAATTGAACTTAGTTATTGTGTCTTTTTCCGCTTCCAAAACTACCCTCACTTTTAAACTTTAAAAATACCTAATTAATAATTTTCAACCAATATAAAGACATAAAATGGAATGGATTGGTAAAATCAATATTAAGATTATAACTGTCATCTAAAAATTATACTTAGCTTTCTTATTATATATTTTTTATTTTATTTATTCATAATATATTTTATTCACTCTATGTTTGGGTTCGGAATCGGGTCGGGCTGGTTTTGGGCCAAACCACTCGGTTAACATTTCTACCGAAGAATATGATGGATTGCTCATGTTCCTTTTAAATCTTGTATGATTGAATGTGGATTTTTGGTAAGAAATCCAATATAAATGTCACCTTTTCCTTGTAAAAAAATTATTCTTCTTGGAACTAAAGAAGCCAGGAATACTCTTTCAAATAAAGATTCAAATATTTTTGTCACAGTACAGCTAAACTCTAAACACCCATTATTCTAAGCAAAGTCTATTCCTTCCTTATATTGTCACAAAATTAAAATTTAAACTAGTGATGGATGTTAAGTAGCCATACCTCTGTCAGCAAGTATATATTGGAAAAGGGGCAAATGGGGCAAAAAAAAAAAAAAGTTCCATTCATCTTGTGAGAGTTTATCGTCTAGTGGGCCCTCCTGACTCAAACTAGATTAATCAGAGCCAGTTGGATTTCTGGATACTAGTAGTATAAATCGAAAAAAAGTAATTACATTTTGATAAGTAATAAAAAGAATTCTAATATATAAGAAGAATTGTGTACACTAACTATAAGTTTAGGCGGGCTTTCAATCTTTAAGGTGGTATGGGTCTAATTTTTTTGTAGGTTCAGTGAAAATTTTACATGGTATTAGATTAGATTATTGTATTATACTTGAGTATAGAAAAAAGATGTCCAATTCGTGGCCCGTTGTTGAAATCCTAGTATTGAACTCATGGTTTGTAAAAATTGAGTATGGAAAAAAAGCTATATATGTTCAAATAGAAAAAGAGAAAAAGATGCTAATAAACTTCTTCGGAAACTGAGTCCAGCCAACGATTTGTTGACCGATTCGTCTTTGTTTGACAAGCAGCCGCCTTCCGTGTCCACACGGCAAGTGTATGAATTTTCCTTCCCAAATTAAAGTGGGGTCCCGGATGAACCTGAAAATAATGAGTCAAATAGTACCAGTCAAAATTGCCAGATTCGAGATGATAACAGCCGGGTGGCTGCTAGAGATATTATATGATTATTTAGGGAAAAGAATATGTGATAATAAAATAGTATTGATCAATTATGTTTGTTAGTACCTACACAATTTTATGACATCGAATTTTGATAATATTCAGATATTGTAAAATTAAATATTTTCTAATTTATTTGGTTTTCGAAATTTATAAATAGACAAATATTGTCTCATCTAATTATTGGCCAGTCATTTGAATAAAGTTGCACTCTCGTGATTTTGATTGATAGCCAACCGCATTTATTTTTATTAATTTCTCTATTTTTCTCCTCCTTTGATTCTATTTTAATTTTTCACTAGTGTTTGTGTCCGTTGAAAGGTTGGAATATAGGCATGCTGCAATTGTTACAATGGCTGTCTTTGTCATTTCTTGGCTGAATAGTTTTGTCCTAATCATCCTCACAAGTTCCAATATTGATTTTCCATGGTTTCGTTGAAATAAATAGCACCATTTTATGGAATATTTCTGGGAACACCGAGAATAATTAATTGAAAAATTCACACACAATATTGTAGTGTGTGTCTATTATATAAATTATATATCATTGAAATGGTTATAGAATATTCCAATTATATTAGTATAGAAACTTTAGATACTTGCTATATTCAGTGGTCTTATTCATTATTTCCTCCATCACTTTATCGCAAGTGTATGGGAGCTCGCAAACTTTGATCTTGGACCGAAGAAGTAGAAAGTCGGAGGTAGAAAGGCCTTTAGTAAAAACATCTGTGATCTAATTAGCCGTACTGATGAATCAAACGATGAGCTAATGCTATGATGAATGATCATAAAAAAATGATAATTGAGTTCTCTGAGTTTGATTCTCGCATGGAAAATTGGATTTTTCATGGAACATATTGTAGAAAGATTGTCGCACCATAGGATAGGAGGGGAACATGAGTGAATACTGAGCTGGTATAGTAGGGACCATATCCATATCAATTATGCAATGGTATTGCCTTGGCTCTTATATTTTAACACGGTACTTGAGCGAGTAATAGTTCTTGCTTCTTGAAGCTCCGAGAAATTAAATTGCGAATCCACCAATAGATCATCAATCATTAGGCTTGCCAACCCATTCAGCATAAAAAAATCCATGAAGTATAAAGGCGCGATCACTTTGAAAGTGAATACCAAAAGTGATTGTACCTTTTAGATAATGCAGGATGTGCTTGATAACTGTCCAATGTATAGTAGAAGGACTATGCATGAATCGGTATACATTTGAGCAACATAAGAAAAGTTAGGCCTCATAAGTGTTACATATTGAAGAGAGCCAACAACTTAATGATAAATCAAGGGTTCAAGCAATGAATCACCATTAGATGCAAGCAGGCGAGAGCCAGTGCGATTAATTGTCAAGTTAATATGCTTTGATTGATTTAGAAGTAGACCCTCATTAGTAGTATGAACTTCACTTCCAAGGAAGAAATGAAGAGGTTGGTCCCAAGTCCTTCACTGAAAATTCCTAGTATATAGAATCCAGCATAGCCATGAAAGGAGCATTTGCGAGCCAGTTAGAATGATATCATTGATGTAGATTAAGAGAAACATCACAAATCAAAGTTCGTAAGATGAACAGTGATGCATATGCAATAGATCTAGCAAATTCAAGCTTGAGAAAATATGAGCTAAGATGTAAGAACCAGGCTTGAGTTGCTTGCTTGAAATCATATAAGGATCATCAGAGCTAACAAACTTAATGAGGCCACATGAAATCAGTCTAGCCTAGTAGTTGAAGCATGTAAACTTTCTCATCCAAGTGACTATTTGTTGGAATGCATTCTTAACGTTTAATTGTCGAATAAGCCAATGTAATGAGGTGGCAATAGATATGATGGCACGAATGGTAACAAGTTTAATGATAGGGCTAAAATCCACACCATAACCAATACCTTCTTGTTGAGAGTATTTCAAGTCACCAATCTGGCTTTAAAAAGATCCACACAACCATATGGCTTCTAGTTGACCTTATAGACCCACTTACAATCGATAATCTTCTGATTCAGAGGTTGAGGAACTAGGTCCCAAGTGTGATTATCAAGCGATGGATGAATTCATCATTCTTGGCAGCGGCCTATCGAGAATTCTCCTTGGGGAATCGTGATTCCTGAGCAGCCATCCTTGCCAAGCAGAGGGGTGCCTCGTATTGGAAAATCACTATGGTGGTACTGTACTATCTTATGCTCTAGTAACCATTCTATTGGTCCATTGAGGGGGAGCAGCTAGACTAGCATAACTAAAACATTAAGATTTGTCACATCAACCGTCGGACTTACATTGGGGGATGGTGGGGCGATCAATGGTGATGGAAAAGGAAGGGAGGTAGGAAGAGAGGATTCAGAGTTGCTTGGAAAGGGAGCTATAGAGGGATACTTCAAGAGGTTTTGTAGAGCAGTCATATCAGTTGTCCAAGTCACTCATGACAAATTTTGCTCATCAGAACACAACAATGCAAGCAATGAAAACCTTACTTAGGATTAAATTCATACCCTAGGAAAATGCGTGATTGTGACCAAAATGCAAGTTTGCAAGTAGCATATGGACGGAGGTAAGGATAACAGCAATAGCCAAAAACTCGAAGGAAGTTGTAATCAGGAGATGAGCAATGCAAGTTAGGGAATGGTGGTGCGAAATGGAGTGAACGAGTGGGAAGAAGATTAATAAGGAAGACGACATTTCAAAGGCAAAATCCCCTAATTTAGTAAGCAAAGGAGAATGATTAAGAAGAGTAAGCTCCATGTCGACAATATCTCTATGTTTACGCTTGACAAAACCAATTTGATTTGGGGGAGGGGGGGGGTGCGGTGTGTGAGGACAAGAGATACAATGTATGATGTTATTATTTTATAGTTGAACTGAATGAGAGAGAATCTCCCTGGCGCCATCGAATTGTTGAGCCTTAATCTTTCAATCAAAGTAATTTTTAACGTGAAGATGAAAAGCACGAAATATTTTAAGGGTATCTGCTCCTTATTTCATGACAAAGAACCAAGAAAACTACTGTAAATATCAATAAAGCAAATATAATATATATGTCTTGTGCAACACAAAATAGGTGTTGGGCCTCTAACATTAATGTGAATTAACTATTATGCAAAAGAACTTTTATTCATTACAGATGAAAATGTAAATTGAGAAAATTTACCAGTATGACGAGAATGATAGACGTGAGAAATATGATCATTTTTAATACTATTAATGGAAGATGACACGACATTCTAGACAATGGGAAATACATGGTGTCCGAGATGTTGATGCCATCGTGTGCTTGAGGAAAGGAGGTAAGGAAGATCTGAGGTGAAGTGGATTGATCGATACTAGGCTGTCGACAGTAAAGCCCATCTTTAAGTGGTCCTCGAAACAAACTCATGATGTGTTTGCAGATCCATCATAACAAAATGAGTGGGGTGAAATTCAAAAAAATAAGAGTTATCTCTGGTGAATCTAGGGACAAATAATATAACTTTTATAATTTTGAGTGCACAAAGATTATTATTTAATGTAAAGATGCATGTAGGTATTGAAAAGATAGAAGATCAGAGGAGGTAGTGCTTAAACTTGATCCATCACCAATTACCACCTGTTTGGGATTTGATTGATTCTCTTGAATGTTGAGATTGGAAAAATTAATCGCGACATGGTGCGTAGCCCATGAATCAATACACAGCTCCAAATTTCAATTACTGTAGTCTTTTTTGCACATAATCCACATGTGTAATTTAGAAATTTTGTAGGGGATATGGATAGAAAGATGCAACATGATTTGCTTGAGCACATAATTGGCAATAAATAGGAGAATTCGCCCCTTGGACCAACTATCTAATTTGTGGCCCATTCAATATGACATTGTGTAGGCTAGGAGGCAGTATTTCGTGGTGGGATAATTGTTGGGCCTAGAAAAAATTGCGACCTGAACGAGCTAGAGTGTCCCAAGTAACTTGACCCAAGCTGAGTTGGATAAGACGGGTTATTTCCTCCAAACTCGCAACCCCCTCTACTTCCATTTGAAAACTGAAAGAAATTTGGATAGAGCTAGAGAATTTGAAGCGCTTCCCTAGCCTTTACGCAGCTTCCTTGCCCATGATTGTGATATTATGATATCTTTCCAAAGCCGTATTAATTGATAGCATTAATTGATTGGTGGTAAGCCAGTATTAAGTCTAAGCAGAGAAGCTCCAGTTCATTCTTGTTTGCAGGCACTACAAGCATCTGGGTTCAAGAGAAGAGCGAACAGATCTTCGATGGCCATTATCACAAAAGTTGGCTCGAGGGATAAAATCTGCAGTTCCCAATCTTCACCAAGGCTAGAGAGCACTTTGTCATTCAGTTTGGCCACAAACTTTCGTAGTTGCCGGAGCTAGGCAAATCGATTGGCTAGGTCTTTTACATCCTTTAGGTATTTTGCCATTGTGCATTCTCCTTTTGATATGTGATGCCATTCCTACTCCATAAACTCCCTGTGCATAAGGCTGAGAGTCGAAGAGGTTCTTGAGCTTAATCCATGCCTATGGCAAAGCTAATACTAACCAATTGGAATTTGATGTCAGAGGTGATTGAGATCTTGATGTATGTAAGACAAAATTGATCATACTTTTTCTATAGTTAGAATTCTAGATTGGTGACTAGAACTTCTTCTTGGCCCTATTTTTTGGTGATTATAAGTTAAGGGGCTGGGAGCATGCCATCTACATATCCAAGAAGAACATGAAAAATCAATAGTGGAGTCATAATACTCTTCCATAGACAAGAATCCCCCCGCCCCCCAAATCAAGTTTCAAGGGTGTTGGGATATGTCTCGGCATAAGCCGGAACTTCAAGACCGGAAGACCTAAATAATGAGTTGGAGTTCAGAGTCAAGATATGAGATATGTGCAAGCAATGATTAATGGTCGAGACAACGGTTGGAAGCACAGAATATCCTGGATAGAATCTTAGTAGATATTTGGGGGATTTTGTGGATATTGTTTCGTCATTTGAATAGAATATCATAGATTTTGTAATCTATTTAATTTAGAAAATATATGTAGATAATATTTTCTAGAATATCAAATAGGATATGGTCTTATATCTATAAATAGAGTCTTGTACGAGTTTTAAATGTGTGTATCAATGTCGTGAAACCCCGAGGGCTTTAGGGCCCAGGTGAGAGAGTCCGGGCTTGTGATTGGTTGTACCTCTAAAGACTGTAATCTACTGGTTTGATCTAATGGAATCTCCTACTTTGTCTATATTTTTTCCCTCGAAGTTAAGGGTTTTCCCACGTATATCTAGTGTTCATGTTTCTCCGTTTACTTCTTAGTTTTTCCATTGCGGTCATTCTCAAAATTCCAGTATCAAGAATCGGGCTTAAATCCCAATAAACTGGTATCAGAGCCAATCCCGAAGATGTAGGTGGCTAGGTTCAAGATGAAGGAGTTCGATGGTTTTGGATAGTAGTAGATAAAGGTGAAAGTTAAGGCTTTGCGGGGCTTTGCATAGCCTAAAGGAGTGTTAGAAGGAGACGTCTCATCAACCTTGATAGCAACAAAAGATCTTGGGCACAAAGAGTGAATGTTTGCAAGGCATTGTGCAACATTGGTACGGCCTCGAAATCCCTCGTGCATAGATAATGTCCTTTGATAAACCTATTCTAGTCGAGTAGCTTAAGAATCGGACTCGAGAGAAGGTGGAGGCACCTTGGAGAGAATGTTGAGTCAGTGAAGGCTTCCGGAACTCAGCCCGTTGAGGTAGGAGTCGGTAAGTCGGGAAAACCCATAGGGATGCAACAACTTCTATGAGAAAAAGAGGATGCTCAGGACAGGTTGAGGAAGTGGTCTAGATGGCTTGGATGAATCAGGCTTCAAGGAGTGGTGATTTTGGAGAGCACTGAAGCCGTGCCAAAGTCAGCTTGTTAGCTAGTCACCTAGAATCATATAGGAGTACTGAAAAAGCCTGGTACCTCAGATAAATCCAATAAATATTTGGACTTGAGCGATGTGTGCAAGACGAGAGGGATCCCGTGAAGGGTTGAGACAAAGTAGTCGAGAAGGAGAACTAGTCGTGATTGGCTTATGCGAGCCAAGGTAGAGATTTGTTGGGATATGTCTCGGCATAAGCTGGAACTCGAAGACAGAAAGACCTAAATAACGAGTTAAATATCAGATTCAAGATACGATATATGTGATAACAACAATCAATAGTCAAGGTTGCGGTTGGCAGCCCGGAATATCCTGGATAGAAACTTGGTAGATATTTGAGAGATTATGGATATTATTTCCTCGTTTGAATAGGATATCCTAAGTCTGGCAATATGTTTGATTCAGAAAATATATATAGATAATATCTTCTAAGATATCAAATAGATTATGGCCTTTTATCTATAAATAGAGTCTTCCATGAGTTGTAAATGTGTGCCTCAGTGCTATGAAACCCCGGGGGCATTAGGGCCCAGGTGAGAGAGTCTAGACTTGGGATTGGTGGTATCCCTGAAGGCTGTAATCTCCGGATTTGATTTAGTGAAATCTCTTACTTTGTCCGTGATTGTTTCCCTCGAAGTTGAGGGTTTTTCCATGTATCTCTGTTGTTTGTGTTTCTCCTCTTACTTCTCAGTTTTTCCGCTGTAGTCGCACTCAAAATTACGGTATCAAGAATCGGGTGTAAATCCCAACAAAGGGGATGTTAGGGAGTGTTGGTTAACAAGGGCCGTGAATTGTTGATTGAAGCCATTTGTTGCTTGCGATAGCAGACGTGGGATTGGTGTGACTGTGGTCATTTGTGACACCTTAGAGCTGGTAGTGGATGAGAGTTTTCTCGATTATGGCTCTAATACCATATGCACACTGAGATTAATTTGAGAATTCACACAATACTGTAATGTATGTCTGTTTTGTATATGAATTGTATGATATTAAAACGGTTATAGAATATTCCAATTACATTAGGGTAGAAACTTCCGTCACTAGCTATATTCTGTGATCTTATCCTTTATTTCCTCCATTAATTTCATAGTTAATATATCGAACTGAATTTCAATGGTTCATCTCACTAGACAAATAATAAAACGAACCATTTGGTTTTTAGCAACAACAGAGAACGAACATGCAATACAAAGCCCTACCATTTTGTGTTCTGGTACTTGTATATAAGTCGTTCCATGTTCATGCCGCTGTAGTGAAGCATGTATGAATGCTATTCCATGTTCGTTCTTCCTAATTTTTGTATAAAAGGAATAATTCTATAAATCAGTTTTTTCAAATTCTTATAACAAAGTCTTCCGATTTTTTTCTAGTATCCCATATAGCAAAATATTTTATTATAAGTCATAAAAATAGAAGCAACAGTGTCAACAAGTTAAAAAGAGTCAACAAAGCATATCTTTGTTTTTGGTCAAGAGAATAATATTAAGAACTCAATGCAAAATAATTTCATCATATCACCATAAGTCGGAAGAGGACTTATTAGCCATCACTCACCACCAAGGACGGTGGCTCTGTGGTTCAAAATACACTCTCAAACAGTTTGGTAAAATCGAAATCCTAGGTTCCAGCTTCCCTCTAAACAAAATTGCTAGAAAAGTTCTTCGAACCTTAACCTTGGCTGTTATTGACTTGTTGGACTATACCAAGCCTACGATGGTGCCATGGGCCAGTATTAGTATTGTCTATTCAGTTTATCAGATGTTTTTTGTGATTGAACATAAAATCCCGACCCATACAGCCACTCCTTAAAGCAACCACTAAAGCGCTAGGATGTTGTGTTCTTAATCAGTGTCACCATTCGAGAGAGCTTAGGGTTCTATAGAAGGAAACCGAGTTCATCGAAGTCAGAAACTTTAATCGATATGCTGATAATGATAGTGCTGATTTAACTTCATAAAAGGCTCCAATCAACCAATTTTTTCCTTACAATTCTTGCCATGATTTCCGTTCCTCATCTAAGAAATCTTGCACGAAGTTTTTTTCAATAGAATGAAAGAATCTTAGATATTCTACCTCACAATTACGCGATGAGAAAGTACCAGTTAAATTGCTTTAATTAGTAGTAATTATGATAACTGATCGTGTGATTAATACCAATTTGCTAATGTGTTATAATTTAATTGGTATTTTCTCATATCACGTGACAATATAGGATTATCTAAAAATTTCTCGAGTCAAGGAGTGTTGAAATGGTTGTCCAAATCTCTTAGGCGATGTTCTGGTCGACATCTAATGTGAAAGTGATCCCTCAGAGTGAATTAACTTCTGGTGATAATGTGAACTGGGAACGATCTTTGTGATGTCCACTTCTTGATGGCAATGGTCTTTAAATGAGCTGAAATCATGCCATTGAGAAAGGAGTGCAGTAAGAATCACCGAAAAGCGGACTTTGTTGCTGTGTCCATGGAAAAAAGAGTGATTTGATTTTCCGTGGGTGAAATTACAGCCGAAGAAGATTGAGTAAAGACGGGGGAAATTAGGATAGATGATGCTCCGATAACAATTCTTGTCTTCATTATTTGCTTGACCCAAGAGTTTCTCGCTAATCTAAAAGATCTTGGTCAAAAGTTGGTGAATTGAGTGTTATAAGGGCTGTCCAAGTTTCTCAGATTGGCCGGTCCGACTTGATTCTAATCAACAACACAGTTAATACAAATTGATAGCTAATTAACCTTTGTTGTTAACCTGAGCATGGAATAACCTTTGTAATATCACCATTAATTGTAATAGTCTTTAAAGGCATGGGGATTGATCCACATGCCCATGTAAGAGACAATCATGTTTGGTACAATTGAATGGGAAGGAACGGAATTGAAAGTGTTCATTAGAGTAAATTATAATAACATTAATGTTATGTTTGGTAGGTATATATATGAATGAGTGGAATGGAATTGAATGATTATTTTATCCTTTCACTCTATATTTTTATGAGATTGTATTATTGAAAATTGATTTACACCATTAGAATGAAGTTTTTTAATCAAAATAACATTTCTTAAAAAAAAAAATTCATGAATTCTCATTCCATTGATTTTATTAGATTTATGTGAAATCCATTCCATCTCTTTCTCACAATTAACACGAAAATTTATTAGTTGCTCTCTATGTTATTACACTTCACTCTCTTAAGCTCATTCCATTCCTTTCCATTCCATTCCATCGTATCAAATATAACCTAAGAGTAATTAGTAAAAAAGAAGAAATGAGTTTAATATAAATTTAAAAATAATTGAAGGAATGGTCCTACTGTACGCGACAAATGTTGGATTTCGCATTCCACAATGATTGCTGAACAAAATGATGAGAAATAAGTAATAAAATTTATACAATTAGTTATCATTAAAAGAACTGTTTGGTGATTAATATTTATTTGCACAAATATTAAATATAATATGCTCTCCTTTAAAATATATATATATATATATATAGAAAAAAGTTTGTAGAAAAATTTCTCATAACTTCTCATCTACACAATAAAATAAAAAATTTTGGAAGCTAAAATATTTTCTAGAATGGATCACATAGTCCTTTACGAAAGTTGCATACGGGTTGAACAATTAACCGATTTAGCCAATTTCATTGGTGACTTGTGGTGAGTGAGCCTAAGATGAAAAGATATTTGTCCAGTATGTGATCGCTAATGTCATCTTTTAATGAAAAATATCTTCCATTTTTAACAAGATTTTACATTTTTTTTCTTTTTTATAGTTTAAAATTTATTCCGATTTTATAAATATTTTGACATTTTTATATATTTTTAAAATATTATACACTTTTCTAAATATTTTTTAAAATTTTTTCTGATTTTCAAGAATTTTAAACCTTTTTAACCTTTTTCATATTTTATAAATATCTGTTATATTTTCAAATTTTATATATCATTTTATTTAAAAATAATTTAATGGTTTGCCATGTCAATAAATATGTATGCATGGCTTCCACGTCATCTGCCATATCAGTGAAAGTTAATGGTGTTAATACAATCTTGTTGGAGTGTACAATGCGAGAACAATTTTAAACATTTTGTAATAGTTAGATACAAAATTTTATTTCTGTACCAATTTGAAAATTCACCAACACTTTTCATACCATTAATGCAATTTCCCTGAAAATCACTCAATCAATTTTTTCCATCACCTCATTTTCTCTGATAAATCTTTCCTCGATCATCTTCTTGACTCTAAGCTCTTTTTATTGCTAATTTAAGAAATCTTGCTCAAAAGTTTAAGAATCCAAGAGTGTTGTAAGGGTTCTCGAAGGTTCTCGGGCCGTCAAAACTTTGACGAGGTTCTAAATTGCATTTGTTGTGAAAGAAATCAACAATATAATTAATGCAGGTTGATAGTGAATTAAAATTTACTGATAATACGAACGGGGAGGAACGTTTGTAATATCACCTTCTTGATGGTAATGGACTTTAAAGGAGTCGGAATCGTGCCATCAGCATACCCATGTAACTGATAGTCTTTGAACGGTGGAACTTTGGGTGTTATTCCTCAGGTAGTACTACCTCGAATAGTATGCAGGGCAGAGTGGAGCGTAATGAGAATCGAGAATAGGAGGTGATTGGTACTATCCTTGTGGAGAAATGGTGGCTTGATTTACGTGAGTGAAATTACCACCATAGAAGATTGAGTAGACTGAGGGAAGTTAGGATCGGTGCGCTCTGATACTATGAAAGAAAATAATTTTAGATGGTCCTATTGCATAATTTGTGGTGAGGAATAACCAAATAAATTGATTCGATTAGAAATAATTAAGAAAATTGTTCGGGGTGATTGATAATATTTAATCGTTTATCACAATCTAATTGGCATTTCCTCACATAATATGATAAGGTACGATCGCTTTAAAATTTCTTCTATGAAAGACTTTTTAATGCTATGAAATAACCACATATTTACAGTCTTGTGTGTAATATGGTACACTGAATCATATGCAAAAAGACTGAGGATGGACTTTTGACTTTTTTTTCCAATTCAGCCATAAATGAAAAATATAATCCATTTCGAAATATCACTTAATCAGTTTTTCCAATCCATGCTCGATTTTCTCCTACAATTGCTGCTCCGATGATTGCTGTTTGACACTTTGAAATAAATACAAACAATAAAAGACTGAGGAAGACTTTGACTTGTGTTTATCGAGCAAGATGGTAGCCAACTACATTAGATAATGATCAATGAAAAATTTTCTTTTTTCGATGTATAAAAGAGGCACATAAGCCTAGAAGAGGTAGAAGGAAGAGTGAATAAAACGGGCACGAGTCCCACCAATGATATAGAATTCAGGACATTTAGATCACAGTGCGATAGTTGTACGAATTGAACCAAGTCCTTTCTCTCATTATGATTGTTTCTTAGGGTATTTGCCTAAAATATCACAAACTGTTATCAAATTTCCTATTTTCCCATGAACTACACTTCATTTTTTTCCCGGTCTTCCATGAAATTAGTTTTGACCATTAATTACTGACATGTAATATTAATTTTGCCGATAATATAAATGGTATTTGACGGGATGTTTTTTGCCTGAAAAATCATGAACTGTTGTCGAATTTTCTATTTTGCCACGAACTATATTTTTCACCAAAAATTTCATTAACAATACTCCATTCTCCTCATCTACCATAAACTATTTTTTTTCCAAAAAGTTCATGAGCTGGGCTCAATTTCCCCCATCTGCCACGGCGTCAGTTGAATCAAAGAAAATAATTATTCTTTACATTATACTCTCAATGTTTTTTGAAATGCCTTAATTGATGTTGTACTGTTATGTGTGGTCATATTCTTTTGTATTTTTCTTATCAAAAAACATTAATAGAATGAAAATAGGACATATAAAATCAGTTATATTTTTTAATGCCTCACATATTTTTCAAAAGGAACCATTTCTATAAATGTAATATTCAACGAAGGCTCTACCGCTCCATAAGGGTTGTGGAGCAGACCACCTCACCATTGGATGGTAGCATACTTTGTATAGGAGGCTAAACCTAATCCAACTATAAGATATCTATAAAATCCTTTCTTCACGAGACAGTGTTACTAGTGTATGATGGTGTGTCAAAGATGTCTAAAGTGTTGTTCATCTCAGCGGCTGACCAGGCTAATTAACAATTTTTTTGCCCTTAAAACCATTGACAATTTCTAATATTATCTTACTTTAATTTTCCAGTTTTATATGTTAACAAAATCAGCTTATATATTATATTACGTTACTTATTTTGTATGGCATGTTTACATTTTATTGATGTTCTTTTGATAAGAAAATATAAGATTAGGGAAACATATAAAAGTGCAATATCAATTAAGGGTATGTTTGGATGGGGTGAATGAAGGGGAAAGAAGGGGAAGGGAACGAAGGGGAACGGTGAGGAAATAGTTACCTTATTTGGATTTATTATAATAGGGGAAAAGGAGGGGAAAAATTAACCTCATATGCATATGACTTATTAATTAATAGACAAAAATACCCTTATCTTCATATCAAACTTGACTATAACTTTTTTCTTATATTCACTTCTTGAACATGGATGATTCAATAAATACAAGGAAACGGTTATAAAATGTAATTCAATCATATAATCAAAAGAGATAATATTCTATAATGTCATACCTCAGATTGGTACGGAAGGTGTTCGTCAGTAGTTAAGAGTAGAGACATGGCCCTTTTCTAATTTTATATGAAATAAAAGTGAAATGAGGGTTTTTGTATTGATTTCGTAAAATGGGTAATTTAGTCATTTTATTTTAAAGGATTTTTCAATTCGTTTCACCCATTCAACCCCAAATCAGGGATTAAAAAAAGTGGGCTTTGGAGGGGAATTGAGGTAAATAATTCCCCTCCATTAAATAGAACTATCCAAACAAGGAAAAGATTTCCCCTCCATTCCCTTTCCCTTACATTGACCCTCCACTCACCTCCATCCAAACACAGGGTAAAGCACCTCAAGCACCATTTAGAGTAAAATATAGGGAATAAATCATTTTCTTTCATTCAATTGACCTTGTGGTAAGTGAGAAAAATGGAGAATAGTTTGTGAACTCTTTGAAAAAATCATGGTAGATGATGAAAATTGACTATTAATTCATAAACTTTTTGGCAAAAGAAAGCATTTCATGGTAAACTAGGAAATTCAAAAATAGTTCATAATTTTTGAAACAAAACAAGTTGCCACGTATGATGCCATATCAGATGACATTTGCACGATTAGGAAAACTAAAATTATACTTCAGCAATTAATGGTTAAAATTAACGTCATAGTTCATTAAAAAAGTATAGTTCTTGATTTTCTAGGTAAAAAAGTAGTTCTATAGAAAAATTCCATAATAGTTTCTCATTTTTAAGGAAGATAACCTTTGTTTTATTAGAAGAGGAAAGCAACAAGTTCTTCAACTATCTCTATAAATACCTCATAACACGCACTTCACATGACATAAGTACAAACTCCACAAGAACTAAAAGTTGATATAGAGGGGCAATGGCTTTGATGATTGATAGCAAGTCTCTCTTTGTGTTTACGATATTTCTAGGACTCTGGGCTTCCCAAGCCTGGTCCCGGACACTCAATGAAGCATCCTTGCGAGAGCAGCATGGGCAGTGGATGGCTCGGTTTGGCCGTGCCTATGCAGATGAAGCTGAGAAAGAAAGGCGTTTCACGATATTCAAGATGAATGTCGAGTACATCAAGAATTTCAACCGAGATGAAAGCAAGTCCTACAAAATGGGGATCAATGGATTCGCGGACCTCACTAATGAGGAGTTTCGGGCTTCTTCGAATGGTTACAGGCCCACTATTCAAACAAGAGCATATACAACATCATCCTTTAGATACGAGAACACGTCAATGGTTCCTTCCAATATTGATTGGAGGCAGAAAGGAGCTGTGACACCTATCAAGGACCAAGGCCAATGTGGTATACCAAATCAATCTCAATTTTAATTTTATTGTTGGTGTTATTTTATCTCGATTTCTCTCTTTATAATTCTAGTTTGTGTTCTGGTGTGATCTGATTTCAATATACAGGATGTTGTTGGGCATTCTCTGCTGTGGCAGCGATAGAGGGGATTCACCAGCTCAGTACCGGGAACCTAGTCTCACTATCCGAGCAAGAATTAGTTGACTGCGATATCGAAGGTGAAAATCGTGGGTGCATGGGAGGACTCATGGACAACGCCTTCGACTTCGTCATAAAGAACGGCGGTCTTACAACTGAAGCCAGTTACCCTTACCAAGCAGTTGATGGTACTTGTAATGCCAACCAAGAATTCGAAAATGCTGCAACAATCACTAGCTATGAGGATGTTCCCACCCATAGTGAATCTGCACTATTGAATGCAGTTGCCAACCAACCGATTTCTGTTGGCATTGACGCAAGTGGGGATGACTTCCGGTTTTACGAGAGTGGTGTATTCACAGGGGAGTGCGGGACTACAATGGACCATGCAGTCACCATAGTCGGGTATGGGACGACTGATGATGGTACCAAATATTGGCTAGTGAAGAACTCCTGGGGTACCAATTGGGGAGAAGAGGTTTATATGAGGATGGAGAGAGATATAGACTCCAACGAAGGGTTATGCGGTATTGCAATGCAACCATCCTACCCAATCGCTTGATCATATTTTATAGATGGAGATGACTTCTTCTATGGGATGAAGACTCCTTCTATGATAGAATTTCCCATTCCAAAGAATATATCTATCGCTTGTGTTCCCTTTAAATATTGTATGGAAGGATGTTGATTTCTAGTAAGAAATCAAATATAAATGTCAACCTTTTTCTTATCAGAAATTTTAAGGAAGAATCACGGAAACAACCAGGAAGGAAATATCCAATTATTTTCAAAATCTATTCAACAGCCACTTATAGAAATAGTGCTTCGCATAACATAATCAAAATACCCTAAAATATAACTGATGATTAGGCTTCTTTGTCGTTCTTTAGGTCAGATTTTGTGGGGGTGGAGGACCCATCGGCCTATTTGCTCCTCAATGCTTAAGGGTAGCTCTTCCACAGGTTGTTCTTGTCTTCTTTCGGAACCCAAATTAGAGCAGGATTCTGGGATGAACCTGCAAATGATGACCCAAATAAATCCTAGCAAAAGCTTCTCATTTTTGAGAAGACGATTAATAACTACCCCGCACCTAAAAGGTTCCCTTTGTGGAAAATTTCACAGTGAATACATTGTTTCGAGTTTCAACAATTCATCTAACTGGACGAACAATTTGATGAAACATTTGGTTTAGAACAGCGAAGGGGCGTGCCAAATACAAAGCCCAACCTTTTATGTTATATGGCCGTTCCATCCATGATCATCCCTTCGAAGTCAAGAATTTTTATAAATGCATGTCATTCCATATTCTTTCTTTACAATT